>CAVLJG010000007.1:64583789-64928807 GCA_963669975.1 Acanthoscelides obtectus | reverse complement strand
ACGTTAGATCTTCTAACAATATTCTCAACTGTACCGCGATAAGACTAACAAAGTTGCGATTTCTGAGTTTGATTTTCCAGAATTAAAAAATTTAATTATCAGTAACCGAATTTTCTCACTAATAACCTTTCGTCTACCCATTTTGAAAACCTTAACTACCCAAGACTATTTTAAACGTATTCTGACAGCTGTGATTAATAAAAACAATTGTCATGGCTTTATTTTTCACAGCCATCTATGCGTGATAGACTTATTTTGCATTTAAATGAAAATAGGTTGATATGCTGTAATTGCAGCATGTGTTATTTTTAGGCTGCAAATTTGAATAGGAAGTGATAAGTTGGTATTTTCTACTATTAATTATCCAAATATTCATTGTTAATATTTTAAGGATATAACACCCTGCTACATCTTTATTTTTTGTGTTTGATAAGAAAAAACTAAGATTTCAATAGTTGGACCAACTGAAGTGGGAAGGGGCTCGTATAGTGATTGCGTTGCTGCATCATTTTAGCGGCACCTCAGATGCTTCTACTCCACCTGTGGGAAAGCTTGGGATATAACTCACAGATATTTCTATTTCATGGCTTTATTAACAAAATTGTATATTTTGTTTTATAGTCACATAACTACCAACTATTGTTGTGATTTCAGATTCACTTCACGGAAAATAAAGTGATTTTTAAAAACTCTCGTTCGCCTTTGGCAAACTTGATTCACGTATTCCTGGGTACCTGGTGTTGATATAACCATAGACTTGAGTAATATACAAAGTATGTGTGATATTATGTCTAACAGGTAGGGGTAACACTACCGGGATCAAAAGGATCGCCAGAGGTATCACGTAACTATAAAAGTGCTATTATGTTTTTTTTGACCTTATATAGGTTTTCCTGCAAGGCGTCAACTTGAAAGTAGCTTTCGTTCACTTCATGCTCACTTATAGCAAGCGCGGAATAAACTATTTGCACACTAGCCTACTTAGTCAACAAGTTGATATTTTATACGCTTTTTACGTGATAACCCTGAGGGAGTCCGTAAAACGACAATAAACGTTTCGTTTAAACCGTTGAACCGAACTAGAACTACAAAGCGATTTCGTACTAGAAACAGTAGTAACCTTATATGAAAATTTCATCAAAACCAGAGAGGACTTTCCAAGTTGAAGACATGTCAATGATTTGCAGACAAATAGGCCAACAGAACGACGGATACATAGACAGACGGAAATTAGTGATATGGTTTTTCGTCATGTACATGACCTGTAATAGCATGCCGTATAAATAAAGGATATGTCTAGTTTTTTAAATACTGAAGGATTACAGTAATTCCTGGCCAGTAGCGCGGAAAGTAAAATGTAAATTGTTTTAAAATCTTAAATGTTGAAAGGAGCTGAGAAGCGTAAGAGGAGCTGGATGAAAAGCGTTGAAGACAATGGCGCTAATGAATAACTTATTTGAAAAGTTCTGCGCCTCAGATAGCTTAGGATTGGTGTGACGTCTTTAAACCTCCCACATCATTTTCTCGTGATCTGCTCCTTCTTTGTATTGTATCTAGAAAGTTAAGGAAAACGAAGGAGCAGGAGAAACGAGTGGATGAATAGGTTAATCCTTTGCAGTCCACTAGTATGAAAATTCTCATATAGAAACTCTTGTGATTGATTAATACAGCAGCCATAGAAAATGTTTCCTGTACCACTTTTCAACAGGGAAAGAATTAAGGAAAATCCGGCATCAAGCAGATTGACCCTATACTTCCCACACTTGGACACAACTTCTAGTACAATTTTTCATGTATTGTAATTGTTAAAAAAATATCTAGGTTCCTTGAGAATCATTCGTGCGCTATTTGGGCTCTCCATAAAAAGAAATCCTCAAATTGCAGCTATGACGCTCGTTGTACCGTACACGGTAGAATCATATATTTGGGGCTCTGGTGTAAAACTATTTGTCACAATTATAATAGCTCTAAATACGCAGTTATATACTATACTGTGTCACAAAAAAAGGTAAACACCTACGTATGCTTATCCGATTTTAATAATTTTTGGCATATATGTTCAGTGTCCGTTACTACTAAAATGATTAAATTTTTAGCTTGATTCGTCAACTGACTGCAGAAGCTGGTTCAATGAGGTGGTGAGGATCCACGATTACACTCATTGACACGCCTGGGCATTGTGCTGATAAGGTGGTCGATATCCTGTTGAGGTATCTCATTTCAGGCTACTGCAACTTCGTGAGTAAGAGCTGTTAAAGTCTATGGAGGCTGTTGCAAATTCAAGAACCTGCGACCTATCATATCCCAGACATGTCCAATTGGACATAGGTCAGGCGATCGTGGTGGACAAGGTAAACGGTTGAAGCGATGTTGATCCATGAAGGCTTACGATGCTCTGGCGCATGTTGCTGGCATTGTCTTGCTGAAAAATCGCGCTTTGGATGGTGTCTAGGTATGGAATAAGATGGAGCTCCACTACTTTCTGAATATAGCGTCGGGCTGTCATTTTACCTCTTATGAAAATTAGTGGTGATCTGCTACCATAAGCAGTAGCACCCCATTCCATAACGCCCACGGTGTGGTGAACGTGACGTTGTCTATCAAATTGTGGGTCACATCTTTCACCACGTCGCCTTTTTACTCCTGCCTGACCATCGTGCATCCCCAGACAGAAGAGGGATTCGTCACTAAAGAATTATAAAGAATTATTTCTCTACATTAGAGCAGACGGTTTCGCCGAAGTTCAGCTGTGAGAGGTAGCACCCAATCTGGGCGATAAGAGTGAGTGAGTCACGCTCGTTCACACTGCAGTATACTGCATAAGGATCTATTGGTTCTCCTATACTCTAGGCGCTGAAGAAAGAAACTAAACCCAAACAAATACACGCATATTGATCGTGAGTGAGTGTTTAGGCGCAGGAGACATTACAGGACCGCATCAAGATATTATGGGTAGTCATCAAAAATTTCGTACAAGATAATTATTATCTTTTACAGTAAATTTCAGTTAGAGATTCACAAATGAGTTAACTACACTTTTTAGTTATTAGTAAGTAAGCTGCGCGCACTCATTCAGAAGAGGAACTTGAATCTTCTGAATCGTTTAAATGAATTATTAGAGGTTCAATTTGGGTATCGATGACATTGTCCAAATCCCACATTTTGACCTCAACCTTCTCCCGAACGTGGCGGATACAGTTTTTCCATTCCTCTGCCGTAACTCTATTGACTGCGATGTGAAAGAGATTTTTAACATCAGAAAATTGCCACGTATTGCTTTATGTTGGCCCAAATCAGCTCAATAGGGTTCAGCTCACAATGGTAGGGTGGCAGTCTCAAGAGTTTTATTTTGTTTTTTGGCCATTTCGTCGATCATTTTAAAATCGTATTTGTATTTATGTCTATTGACTATACTTATCAATTCACCCTTGACCATTGTTTCATCAAAATCGATCTGTTTTGAGGCCAGCCATTGTTGTATGTTTGCTTTTTTAGTTGCCATTGTAGGGAATTTTTTCTATTTTTCTAGAATGGTACGGGGCATTATCCAGTACAATAACAGCGTTATTCTCCAGCTTTAGTAACATTTTGGAGAACCAATTTTCAAAGGAATTGCCGTCCATCTCCTCATGATAGTCCCCTGTCTTTTTTGATTCAAAGGCCCACAGTGCTTCGGGAACAAAGCCGTCTTCACTACCTACGTGACAAATGATCAGCCGTTTGCCTTTTCCTGGAAATAAATTATTCCTTACACTATGGATTGATTAAATTTGAAGGAATGAGGCAATTGAGTTCATTTAGCTGAATTTAAGAGTCACGGAATGCTGATCAAAAACTGAAAAACGTAGAAAATTGAAGTTTGCAACTTCTCAAAACCCATTCAAAGCAAATTGACTGCACCCAAAAATGATAATAAATTTCAAAATAACGCTTAAAAGAGGGTCGAAGTTTTTCTCCTAATGACTACACTGCGAATGCACCATTTTTGGAGAATATCACACATTATCTGCTATGACAGCATATTATTTGCCCGAATTTATCAAAATTAAATTGCAGGATAGATGAAGGAGCTTACCTGCAGGATTTTTCAATCCAGCCGAAAGACCGTCTAGAAAAGCCTGCCTTGATGATGTTACTGATTTGTCGACCCAAACTTTCGCTTGAGTATGTCCAGCATTCACCCACGTTTCGTCCAAATAGTAAATTTTTCTTTTTTCATCGCGAAACTTCCGAATCTTCCTAAGGTATTCCCTTCTCCACACAACAATTTCTTCTTTCTCTATTAACATACTGTTTCTTCCCCGTTTCAAGAATCGAAAATTAAGTTCCTTCAAAAGTTTTCGGAATGTGGTTCTTTTAAATGATGGAAGATCCTCATCAGCATTAACTAATCTTAATATCTTATCTACTGTAGGTATCTCATTTCGGAAGAAAAAATTATGCATTTTCCTCCTGATGGCAGTTCTGTCAAAGTCATCTACTCCGCCCGTTATCCTTTTTCTTGCAGGATACGGTTTTGGCTCAGAAAGTGAGTGAGTGCTCCTATATTCCTTAATGATCCTATAAACACTGGACCGACATACTCCAGAAATATGTGCTACCTTAGATATAACTTCGTCCACGACCAAATCGGGTTTTTCTTGAATTTGGTTTTTGTATATATTTAATATTATTTGTTTTTCATTTGCACTTAAATGTAGCTTCTTAGCCCTTTTTTTGGGTGGGGTTGCGCTGATGTCAACCACTTCGTCGGCTGTATCTGTGTCAGACATCGTATCTTAGGCAATATATAAACAAAACGTTCCACTCGCGAAAAACGAGTATACGCTACTGAATGCGTAATGCGTATGCAATGCAATCCTGTGCGTGAATTAACTGTTAGATGCCTGTCGTGTCATCTACAATCACGTTTGCAAGTCCAAACCTGTGCAGATTCGTAGAGCGCCGACGACTGCTAGTGACCTTGAATTTGTCTGTAGATCGATGTTACTCCAGTCAGTTTAGGTTCAAAGTAGATGTTTTCTAAACCAATTTGTTGTTCCTACATCAAAAATATATCGATGATGTTTTGTACTGGGAGCTCATGAAAGATCAAGGTAACTTATTTTAACAGTCATTCTTTTTCTAGTCTCAAGATGACACGAAAAAGGGTCTGTGGATTCACTAGAAATACACTGCCGAGGATGTTTAGACCTAAAGTGACTGGAGTATATCCGTGGATGCTTTCGAGGGATCTGTTCACGTGCTGATCACTGTTTACGTTTAATGTCTTTCTTCAGCGCCCAGAGTTTAGAAACTTATCGATAGACCGGCTTCACACACCCCGACAATTCGACCACCCTCAAAGTCACTTAGCTGGGACAGCCAGCGAATTCTACGCACTCTAGGCATTTTAAGCAATCACAAAAAGGCTTCTCGATAAGCTACACAAAATTTTACATTTTACTGAGACCGTAAATGTATGAAAACTGAATGCTTCTTTATCACCAAACAATACACGCAGCCACCACACCACAAAAACTTAACAGAAAAACCTGACCATTTTATCACTTGTTCATGGCAAGATAAATCGATATATAAAAAATTCTTACATTCTTATAAACATACGTAGGTGTTTACCTTTTTCTGTTACTCAGTATATATGTACTATATAATGTTACTTCGCAAAATAAAGTAGCCTCTTAAAATTACACTCCAAGCATAATGCTTTTAGATATAGATAATATCGCGCACACCTCGTATGTGCATATCGTATCACCTGCTACCTGCTTTTTCTCGCAACTTATCTAGCAACGATGCTACAACTGGAGATCGATAGCGATAGCGGTGCAATCCTACACAGACAGGGTTTGAAGCACAAAGGAAGATGCGCGACCGAGAGATAATTCGCATCTGTAAATGTTCTGTTTTAACCCAAATTTACGGGGAAATGTATGATGTGTGAAATATGTTTTACAGATGCTTAGAATTACCAAGTTGGATGTCTATTAGAATACAGGGTGCGGCAAAAATATCTGACGGTTTCAAAATAAAAGCAACACAAAAGTTGAAGGTGTACATTACACCACCGATTCATGCCTACATTTGAAGAACCTTCCACGCACAAAACCTGCCCATCCATAAATACGTCGAAAACACAGGAAAATATCCAACACTCATAAATACCTTACCTTGACTACCTGAAGGCAAATCACCCCACACATTCAACCGTGTAACCGAGTCGACGTCGTTTTCCACGCGGAGAATTTTTCCGAGATCGACACGCAACGCGTCGGGTTTTCCCTTCGATTTCCCGACCGGCACTGAGATTTTCATGAGCTTCCAGACAGACTACGTGAACATGACGCAGTCGCCTAAGGGCAGATACGCGTTGAGGTGGAGTAAGGAATAAGGGCTGGAAGATACACGTGAAAGGCAACAGCGCTGATTATTTGGAAAGTTTTGAGGTAGATAGGACGTGTTGAATTGTCCCATATCCTCCCTTATCAAGTATTGGTTCGCATTTATCTTACGGTACACTTGCAATTGGCCACATTTTATTTAATAAAAGAAGAGTTGCGTTTCGGAAATTACTTTAACCAGCGTCAAGAAATAACATGCCAGAGCACGCTTTAAATATAGTCATTATGTTGTCAAAAACAAGTTGAAGAAATTTCGACAACTTGCGTACCCCCTGGTATCATCACATGGTGGCACGTCATTGACTACCTTGATGATGCTGAGGCCTGGGGCAGCGTCGGCATCGCTGTATTCGGATCGAACCCCCCGCAGGTAAAGGATATGGCGAGTTACATACTTTGACTCACTCCGTACAATACGAGCCCCTTCCCACTTCAGTTGGCCCACTTCAAGATTTGTATCAAAATATGGCTTTATAAACTAAACATGACGAAACTGTTTACTTCTAGAACAATTTATTTTCTCAGAAACATTTTATATACACTCTAGACGTAGAAAATACATATTTGAAATCACTTAGACCTATAAGAAATAGAACATCTGAACAAATAAACAATGTGCGAATAAATGCGCGAAGTTAACAAAGCAACAATTGAAAGATTACCATTGGGTAACATCATCTTTATTTTTTATTACGGCTGAAATTCTTTGGGGCATAGTGTTAACCAAGTTTCGCATATTTCTTGAAGCTTTTGTCTCAGTTCGATGATTGTACGAGCAGGATGTTGTCGTAGAACCTTTTTCATCTCGTGCCACAAAGTTTCAATAGGTGACAGATCTGGACTGCTAGAAACCCATTTCAAAAGTGGTACATTATTTTCTTCCATCCATTTTATAGCCTTTTTTGAGGTATGGCACGCTACACCATCTCGCTGAAACACAAAATCTTGGCCGGATGTCAAACATTCTTCCATCACTGGTAAAAGCGATTCTTCTAAAATCGCCAAATATTTGTTTGTATCCACACTTCCATCAATAAAATGAAGTTTTCCTACTCCTTTTGATGACATACTGCCCCAGACCATAATGGATGCTGGAAATTTCACTTTTCTCTTCAGACAGTCAACATGGAATGCTTCATTTTTTTTGCGAATAACTCTATTGCGACTGTCACCAACACTAACTTTGAGTCGGGCCTCATCACTCCATTGTATTGCACACCATTGTTGAGGTGTCCATTTTCTATGTTCTTTAGCCCATCTAAGCCGATTTTTCTTTTGCATTGGAGTTAAGAGTGGCTTTTCTTTGGCCTATAAACAAGTTGTGCAACTTTAGGGTTTTTACTTCACTTTTTTTATAAGAAAACTTACCTTGTAAGTGCTAAATCCCAGTTTGTGGGCCGCTCTATGAGTTGTGGAACTCGAAATTCTCCTTCCAACAGCATCACTCCTCAGAGCACTTAACTGTAAATAATTGGCACGCCTGTTTTTCACGATTATTCTTCTTAATGCTCTTCGGTCGGCATTTGTGATATTACTTTTTTTCACATATCGTGGCTTAATATTAACTGAACCAGTTACGTTAGATCTTCTAACAATATTTCTCAACTGTACCGCGATAAGACTAACAAAGTTGCGATTTCTGAGTTTGATTTTCCAGAATTAAAAAATTTAATTATCAGTAACCGAATTTTCTCACTAATAACCTTTCGTCTACCCATTTTGAAAACCTTAACTACCCAAGACTATTTTAAACGTATTCTGACAGCTGTGATTAATAAAAACAATTGTCATGGCTTTATTTTTCACAGCCATCTATGCGTGATAGACTTATTTTGCATTTAAATGAAAATAGGTTGATATGCTGTAATTGCAGCATGTGTTATTTTTAGGCTGCAAATTTGAATAGGAAGTGATAAGTTGGTATTTTCTACTATTAATTATCCAAATATTCATTGTTAATATTTTAAGGATATAACACCCTGCTACATCTTTATTTTTTGTGTTTGATAAGAAAAAACTAAGATTTCAATAGTTGGACCAACTGAAGTGGGAAGGGGCTCGTATAGTGATTGCGTTGCTGCATCATTTTAGCGGCACCTCAGATGCTTCTACTCCACCTGTGGGAAAGCTTGGGATATAACTCACAGATATTTCTATTTCATGGCTTTATTAACAAAATTGTATATTTTGTTTTATAGTCACATAACTACCAACTATTGTTGTGATTTCAGATTCACTTCACGGAAAATAAAGTGATTTTTAAAAACTCTCGTTCGCCTTTGGCAAACTTGATTCACGTATTCCTGGGTACCTGGTGTTGATATAACCATAGACTTGAGTAATATACAAAGTATGTGTGATATTATGTCTAACAGGTAGGGGTAACACTACCGGGATCAAAAGGATCGCCAGAGGTATCACGTAACTATAAAAGTGCTATTATGTTTTTTTTGACCTTATATAGGTTTTCCTGCAAGGCGTCAACTTGAAAGTAGCTTTCGTTCACTTCATGCTCACTTATAGCAAGCGCGGAATAAACTATTTGCACACTAGCCTACTTAGTCAACAAGTTGATATTTTATACGCTTTTTACGTGATAACCCTGAGGGAGTCCGTAAAACGACAATAAACGTTTCGTTTAAACCGTTGAACCGAACTAGAACTACAAAGCGATTTCGTACTAGAAACAGTAGTAACCTTATATGAAAATTTCATCAAAACCAGAGAGGACTTTCCAAGTTGAAGACATGTCAATGATTTGCAGACAAATAGGCCAACAGAACGACGGATACATAGACAGACGGAAATTAGTGATATGGTTTTTCGTCATGTACATGACCTGTAATAGCATGCCGTATAAATAAAGGATATGTCTAGTTTTTTAAATACTGAAGGATTACAGTAATTCCTGGCCAGTAGCGCGGAAAGTAAAATGTAAATTGTTTTAAAATCTTAAATGTTGAAAGGAGCTGAGAAGCGTAAGAGGAGCTGGATGAAAAGCGTTGAAGACAATGGCGCTAATGAATAACTTATTTGAAAAGTTCTGCGCCTCAGATAGCTTAGGATTGGTGTGACGTCTTTAAACCTCCCACATCATTTTCTCGTGATCTGCTCCTTCTTTGTATTGTATCTAGAAAGTTAAGGAAAACGAAGGAGCAGGAGAAACGAGTGGATGAATAGGTTAATCCTTTGCAGTCCACTAGTATGAAAATTCTCATATAGAAACTCTTGTGATTGATTAATACAGCAGCCATAGAAAATGTTTCCTGTACCACTTTTCAACAGGGAAAGAATTAAGGAAAATCCGGCATCAAGCAGATTGACCCTATACTTCCCACACTTGGACACAACTTCTAGTACAATTTTTCATGTATTGTAATTGTTAAAAAAATATCTAGGTTCCTTGAGAATCATTCGTGCGCTATTTGGGCTCTCCATAAAAAGAAATCCTCAAATTGCAGCTATGACGCTCGTTGTACCGTACACGGTAGAATCATATATTTGGGGCTCTGGTGTAAAACTATTTGTCACAATTATAATAGCTCTAAATACGCAGTTATATACTATACTGTGTCACAAAAAAAGGTAAACACCTACGTATGCTTATCCGATTTTAATAATTTTTGGCATATATGTTCAGTGTCCGTTACTACTAAAATGATTAAATTTTTAGCTTGATTCGTCAACTGACTGCAGAAGCTGGTTCAATGAGGTGGTGAGGATCCACGATTACACTCATTGACACGCCTGGGCATTGTGCTGATAAGGTGGTCGATATCCTGTTGAGGTATCTCATTTCAGGCTACTGCAACTTCGTGAGTAAGAGCTGTTAAAGTCTATGGAGGCTGTTGCAAATTCAAGAACCTGCGACCTATCATATCCCAGACATGTCCAATTGGACATAGGTCAGGCGATCGTGGTGGACAAGGTAAACGGTTGAAGCGATGTTGATCCATGAAGGCTTACGATGCTCTGGCGCATGTTGCTGGCATTGTCTTGCTGAAAAATCGCGCTTTGGATGGTGTCTAGGTATGGAATAAGATGGAGCTCCACTACTTTCTGAATATAGCGTCGGGCTGTCATTTTACCTCTTATGAAAATTAGTGGTGATCTGCTACCATAAGCAGTAGCACCCCATTCCATAACGCCCACGGTGTGGTGAACGTGACGTTGTCTATCAAATTGTGGGTCACATCTTTCACCACGTCGCCTTTTTACTCCTGCCTGACCATCGTGCATCCCCAGACAGAAGAGGGATTCGTCACTAAAGAATTATAAAGAATTATTTCTCTACATTAGAGCAGACGGTTTCGCCGAAGTTCAGCTGTGAGAGGTAGCACCCAATCTGGGCGATAAGAGTGAGTGAGTCACGCTCGTTCACACTGCAGTATACTGCATAAGGATCTATTGGTTCTCCTATACTCTAGGCGCTGAAGAAAGAAACTAAACCCAAACAAATACACGCATATTGATCGTGAGTGAGTGTTTAGGCGCAGGAGACATTACAGGACCGCATCAAGATATTATGGGTAGTCATCAAAAATTTCGTACAAGATAATTATTATCTTTTACAGTAAATTTCAGTTAGAGATTCACAAATGAGTTAACTACACTTTTTAGTTATTAGTAAGTAAGCTGCGCGCACTCATTCAGAAGAGGAACTTGAATCTTCTGAATCGTTTAAATGAATTATTAGAGGTTCAATTTGGGTATCGATGACATTGTCCAAATCCCACATTTTGACCTCAACCTTCTCCCGAACGTGGCGGATACAGTTTTTCCATTCCTCTGCCGTAACTCTATTGACTGCGATGTGAAAGAGATTTTTAACATCAGAAAATTGCCACGTATTGCTTTATGTTGGCCCAAATCAGCTCAATAGGGTTCAGCTCACAATGGTAGGGTGGCAGTCTCAAGAGTTTTATTTTGTTTTTTGGCCATTTCGTCGATCATTTTAAAATCGTATTTGTATTTATGTCTATTGACTATACTTATCAATTCACCCTTGACCATTGTTTCATCAAAATCGATCTGTTTTGAGGCCAGCCATTGTTGTATGTTTGCTTTTTTAGTTGCCATTGTAGGGAATTTTTTCTATTTTTCTAGAATGGTACGGGGCATTATCCAGTACAATAACAGCGTTATTCTCCAGCTTTAGTAACATTTTGGAGAACCAATTTTCAAAGGAATTGCCGTCCATCTCCTCATGATAGTCCCCTGTCTTTTTTGATTCAAAGGCCCACAGTGCTTCGGGAACAAAGCCGTCTTCACTACCTACGTGACAAATGATCAGCCGTTTGCCTTTTCCTGGAAATAAATTATTCCTTACACTATGGATTGATTAAATTTGAAGGAATGAGGCAATTGAGTTCATTTAGCTGAATTTAAGAGTCACGGAATGCTGATCAAAAACTGAAAAACGTAGAAAATTGAAGTTTGCAACTTCTCAAAACCCATTCAAAGCAAATTGACTGCACCCAAAAATGATAATAAATTTCAAAATAACGCTTAAAAGAGGGTCGAAGTTTTTCTCCTAATGACTACACTGCGAATGCACCATTTTTGGAGAATATCACACATTATCTGCTATGACAGCATATTATTTGCCCGAATTTATCAAAATTAAATTGCAGGATAGATGAAGGAGCTTACCTGCAGGATTTTTCAATCCAGCCGAAAGACCGTCTAGAAAAGCCTGCCTTGATGATGTTACTGATTTGTCGACCCAAACTTTCGCTTGAGTATGTCCAGCATTCACCCACGTTTCGTCCAAATAGTAAATTTTTCTTTTTTCATCGCGAAACTTCCGAATCTTCCTAAGGTATTCCCTTCTCCACACAACAATTTCTTCTTTCTCTATTAACATACTGTTTCTTCCCCGTTTCAAGAATCGAAAATTAAGTTCCTTCAAAAGTTTTCGGAATGTGGTTCTTTTAAATGATGGAAGATCCTCATCAGCATTAACTAATCTTAATATCTTATCTACTGTAGGTATCTCATTTCGGAAGAAAAAATTATGCATTTTCCTCCTGATGGCAGTTCTGTCAAAGTCATCTACTCCGCCCGTTATCCTTTTTCTTGCAGGATACGGTTTTGGCTCAGAAAGTGAGTGAGTGCTCCTATATTCCTTAATGATCCTATAAACACTGGACCGACATACTCCAGAAATATGTGCTACCTTAGATATAACTTCGTCCACGACCAAATCGGGTTTTTCTTGAATTTGGTTTTTGTATATATTTAATATTATTTGTTTTTCATTTGCACTTAAATGTAGCTTCTTAGCCCTTTTTTTGGGTGGGGTTGCGCTGATGTCAACCACTTCGTCGGCTGTATCTGTGTCAGACATCGTATCTTAGGCAATATATAAACAAAACGTTCCACTCGCGAAAAACGAGTATACGCTACTGAATGCGTAATGCGTATGCAATGCAATCCTGTGCGTGAATTAACTGTTAGATGCCTGTCGTGTCATCTACAATCACGTTTGCAAGTCCAAACCTGTGCAGATTCGTAGAGCGCCGACGACTGCTAGTGACCTTGAATTTGTCTGTAGATCGATGTTACTCCAGTCAGTTTAGGTTCAAAGTAGATGTTTTCTAAACCAATTTGTTGTTCCTACATCAAAAATATATCGATGATGTTTTGTACTGGGAGCTCATGAAAGATCAAGGTAACTTATTTTAACAGTCATTCTTTTTCTAGTCTCAAGATGACACGAAAAAGGGTCTGTGGATTCACTAGAAATACACTGCCGAGGATGTTTAGACCTAAAGTGACTGGAGTATATCCGTGGATGCTTTCGAGGGATCTGTTCACGTGCTGATCACTGTTTACGTTTAATGTCTTTCTTCAGCGCCCAGAGTTTAGAAACTTATCGATAGACCGGCTTCACACACCCCGACAATTCGACCACCCTCAAAGTCACTTAGCTGGGACAGCCAGCGAATTCTACGCACTCTAGGCATTTTAAGCAATCACAAAAAGGCTTCTCGATAAGCTACACAAAATTTTACATTTTACTGAGACCGTAAATGTATGAAAACTGAATGCTTCTTTATCACCAAACAATACACGCAGCCACCACACCACAAAAACTTAACAGAAAAACCTGACCATTTTATCACTTGTTCATGGCAAGATAAATCGATATATAAAAAATTCTTACATTCTTATAAACATACGTAGGTGTTTACCTTTTTCTGTTACTCAGTATATATGTACTATATAATGTTACTTCGCAAAATAAAGTAGCCTCTTAAAATTACACTCCAAGCATAATGCTTTTAGATATAGATAATATCGCGCACACCTCGTATGTGCATATCGTATCACCTGCTACCTGCTTTTTCTCGCAACTTATCTAGCAACGATGCTACAACTGGAGATCGATAGCGATAGCGGTGCAATCCTACACAGACAGGGTTTGAAGCACAAAGGAAGATGCGCGACCGAGAGATAATTCGCATCTGTAAATGTTCTGTTTTAACCCAAATTTACGGGGAAATGTATGATGTGTGAAATATGTTTTACAGATGCTTAGAATTACCAAGTTGGATGTCTATTAGAATACAGGGTGCGGCAAAAATATCTGACGGTTTCAAAATAAAAGCAACACAAAAGTTGAAGGTGGTGCAAAATGTCTTATTGTTTATAATCGAAGAGTGTTCATGTAAATTAATGATAATGGCGTCAGAAAACCCGATTTTATCCGTTTAAGATCTGGAGATTATATCCTTCTTTCAGTCTTGCAATGAAGCTGCCGAACACCGTCTCTAACGTCGTAGGAGACAGGTTTGCAAATTCGTGGTTCTTGGCCCCTCCAAGTTCGTCCATTATACAAGGTTTGTTTGTTTATGCTCTTAGTTTCAAAAACCCCCACAGGAAGACATCACAAATGCTAAGGTTTGGAGAGCGAGGGGGCCATGCAATGTCCCCAAAACGCGAGATGACACGGCTACAAAGCTTGCTTCTCAAAAGGTCTATCACGTCATTGGCTGTGTGGCCAGTCATCTCATTTTCCTGAGCACTAAACGATTTCTCTGAAGTTGAAGTATTAAGAAGTCTTTCATCATCAACAGATTTGACTGGTATTCACTGCATCTCTTAGTACGAGTAAATCGGTATTCTCTGGGATCCTTCATCCTTCTGACCTTGGACGCCCTGTAGACTTCCGTTTTAAAGTTCAACCGGTAGCTCTGGCGGTACTACTCACCTATAGCATAATTGTGTTACTAGTTGTAACTTTTCCTGTTGGGCTCACATTGAAGCACCTATGGAACTGGTGCGAAACTGCAGCGCAGAAACCGCCACATTAAAAAAAGCATATACAGGGTGCGGCAGAGAGGATGGACGGTTTTAAAAAAATCATAAAATAGTTAATTTCTACTCGAAAACAAATTTATTGATGGAATCAAGTTCACAAGGAACTAGCATTTGAGACAGTTAAGTGTGGAGAATCACATCAGGCATGTGGTGGCCGAAATCGTTGATGCGGTGCTGGAGGCGTTCTTGGAAGTTCGCGTAGACTCTCTCCAACATCACTCTCTCAACTTGGGCGACTTCCACGCGAATTTCGCCCTTCAATTCGTCCAAGAGTTCGGGGCTTGTTCCCGTATACTCTAGCCTTGAGGTGTCCCCATAAGAAAAAATCGCATATAAATAAATCTGGGGACCGAGGAGGCCAATGAACATCGCCAAACCTGGAAATAAGGCGACCAGGGAAGAGAGGGCCAATAACGTCCATGGATGCTTGGGCTGTGTGGGCGGTCGCCCCATCCTGCTGGAACCACACACGTCGGATTGGAACAAGTCGCTGTCGTAATTCAGACAGAAAGAAGTTGGTGATCATGTCGACGTAGCGCTCTGAGTTCACGGTAAAGGTCGTGAGACCATTACCGTCTTCTAAGGGCCAATGATGCAAGTTTGCGATACAGCGCACCAAACCGTTACTTTTGGGCTGTGCAGCGATCTTTCGTATAACTGTTGCGCATTTTCGTTAGCCCAATAACGACAATTCTGCTGGTTAACCATGCTGTTTAGGTGAAAGTGGGCTTCGTCACTCATAAACAAAATGAGGTTCTCATTTTGATCGATCAGTGCTTCCATCTCACGTGCGATGTTCATTCGTTGTGCATAATCTCCGGGCACAATGGCCAATTTGTAGGGGTGAAAGCGGAGATTCATATGCAAAATTCGCCTTACCGAACGATCACTAAGGCGAAGTGCAGCAGCATGTTTCCGAGCAGATCGAGTCGGACTGCGAAGAAAGACCTGTCGAACGCGTTCAACATTTCGAACTGTTCGCGGCGCTCCTCTTCGTCTTCTGTTGATCAGTTCACCACGCCTGCGAAGTGATTCAACCCAACGAAGGATGTTGTTTCGAGAGGGAATAGCTCTATTCCGATGAATGTTGAAGTGGCGATGAAACTCACGCTGTACGATGATGACTGACTCATTATTTAGGACGAAACAATCATAGCCGAAAACGCGGTGCTCCACCGTCCAAAGCTCCATAACGACAACTGGTAAAATAATGCTAGGATCTCACGAGACAAACGGCACCCTCCCCACCTCTCGCGTAGACGGAGGCGGAGAGTACTACCCATCCCAAAAACGTCCGTCCTCTCTGCCGCAACCTGTACAACAAACGCACGGTGTTCAACTGACCACTGCTCCATGGCTACTAAAAATGTTTACAAGTGAACAACACTCACTCGCTCAACACTACCGTCATATCATTTTGCTACACCCTGTACTATCAAAAAAGTGCAATGCACCCTCGCTGATCCTCCCTGCACCCCTCACCGCCTAATTATTAACCCCTAAAATTTTTTAATCAATGATCAGACATCTGAAACGAGGATTGAGTGATTTTAATTTTGTCCTTTTTTTGGCAGTTTTTTTCACCGCCTCTAGACCGATTTTTCATAACCACAGAACTTTTTCGTCTAAGTAGTAACCTTGTATAAAAATTTCATCCAAGCCCGAAAAGTACTTTCCAAGTTATAACGGAGCCAAGGATTTGCGGACAGACCGTATTGACGGAAATGAGTAACATATTTTTTTTTATGTACTTGTACATGTCATAAAACATCCAAAAAAGATAATTTATCTCATTTTCGATTTGTTTTTCTCATTACAATACTTCTTTCTCCGCCAGTAAGCGTGGATAGTAAAAGCATGTTTGTGTGCTTCCAAACCTCACACGTGTTACATACCTTGACATTCTTATGTAGTCAGCGACTAATTTTCCTATGGGAGCGGCATCCAGGGTAGACTATTTCTGGTTATATAAAATATTACTGAGGTTTCCGAAAACTCGTGGCTGTAAATACATATTGTATCCATTCCTATAATGCGAATAAGAATGTGCAGTAGTATGGGGTCACCAACATCCCTACTTAAGATATTTTTGCTACATGCTATGTGTGAAAATCAAGATAACGAAACAAAAATGTTACATCGCTTAGTATCCCAATGAAATTAATCGGATTTGTACATGCATACATACCGTCAGAGATTAGAAGGGGTAGAGCGTGTAACGTTCGTGCTGTTTATTTACACTATGCAAACATGATGTCCCTATCTTTGAGCTAGCTAAGTAAACCATAGTATATGGTTCAGTCCGAGTGCTTGAAACTAATGAACGTATAACCCTATGCAAAGTTTACGGGATAACATATGGGTTGTTTCAGGTTCTAAAATATTATGTTTTATAATTCATATTTCATACGATCGCCTTGCTTCGTTTTGTTCTTCTTCAGATTATCCCTATAAACAAGGTACAGGGTGCCCTTAAAACATTTTATAAAGCTTTTAACAATAAGCGAATGCTCCTAGTAACACATATACCGAAGCCCTAAGATAACCAAGATATTAAATTCCGAAAAAATCTGGGTAGGCCAGGCCGACCCAGCATCGAAGCGTAAAAAGGGATGACGTGGCACAGTATCAAAATCAGGTGCCGCGCACTTTGAAGGTCAACTGTCTGTTGACGAAAACCAAAATTGGCTCATTCTTACAGTAATAAAGTAATGAATTGGTTGTTAGTTTACGGTGAGTGTTCTGATACTTCGTGAGTGTCTTCAGATCGTTTTCCTGGATATTTCCATCCTGAGCAGGGTATATTGATATGTCTTTCGTACAAAAGCATTGAATATTTAGAAAAATCTTGTCTCGGTATCTTTAAGAATCAAACGACGACAACTTGTGACAGGGTAGTTCTTGATGTTTCTTATCAAATGAGCAGTAAGTAAGTGCTTTTCTCCAATTTCTTTTTTACTTACAAGAAGGACACTACAAGTGTGTGGGGTACTCGAAACACGGTGAGTTTTTGGGTGTAATACGTGCTCAGTAGGAGTACTCACACCCTTAAGTTGTATTCTGCATCTATCACCTATTTTCAAGGAAAAATATCATATAGTTTTTTATAGAAAGAAAAATTCTTATTATTTGATAATACGTTATCACCCTTTTTCCAATATATTTACATTATCGAATAGCGAATCAATAAATCAAACACTTTTTGATATTTGAAGCGTGTATGGATGAAATTAAAACAAACGCTTTCAAAATACAATATTTTTTAATAGGTAAATAGTATCATTTGTTTTTTTTATAAAGAAGTATATTATCAAATGCATTTCATACATATACAGGGTGTCCCGAAAAAAGTGTGCAATATTCTACCAGCGGTTTCTAGAGCATAAAATAGGAAGAAAAGTTTATATAAACATAGGTCGACAAACGTCCCCTAAGGGCGCTACTGTCTTTTAAAGGCGCTCCCTTGAAGATGGTTTTTCCTTAATATTTCCGAAACGTGTTGAGATAAAGACATAAAATTTGGTATTCTAACCTAGTTTTTTATGTTGGATTTAAAAATATTAACAATTTTAGACAGTTTTGTTTGAAAGCGTATGTAACAGGGACGGACTCAGGTTATTTTAGCCCCAAAATTTTTGTGTGATCTATTTTTGAAATTCAATTCAGATACACCTCTGAATTAAGACGTTTGGGAAGTACAATAGGCCCAATTACTTGATCCCCAATTACTCCTGTGAATAAGTTCAATGAAAATCTATGTTGGAAATTTGTACGGCGAACAACTTTTGGATTTGTATCTGACCAGTGATGTATGTTATGGAAATTAAAAGCACCATTCCTAGTAAATATTGACTCATCCGACCATAATATTCTAGGAATACTGTTTTCATTTGCTAATATCCACTGGCAAAACTCGATTCGTGGTAAAAAATCTGCCTCCCTTACATGCTGCACCCGTTTAAAATGATAATGATGTAATCCTTGCATTCTTGTCATTCTTCCTATCTAAAATTATTATTTTTAGGATAACTATCAAATAGGTATTCATAAATGTTTCTTACTATTGATCGAGGTATATCCATAATTTCTTAAACATTTCGTATGCTTAATTGTAGATTATTTTCAAACATATTTAATGCAATATCCATACAATGATTTTCCAGTGGACCTCCTGAGCCATGCATGCGCTGAAAACTTCCATGGTTTGACAAACTCCGGTTAATATTAGTAAACATTCGACGTCCAGGTACTCTGCGATTGGGAAATCTTCTTTGATATTCTCTTACGGCTGCCAATGAACTGCCATTGCAAAACCGGTACACAAAATACATGTCAGTCAGTTCTCTGTCTGTAAATCTTGGCATTTTAAATCGACTTAATAATAATTTTGATTTTAATCTAGTAATTTTACACTGCTAGCAATGTCAGCTTAACGTCAAAATAAGTCATAACGAATCAAAACAACTTTTGTTTGCAGTCATGGCTAACTATGTATAATCAACAATTCATTTAAATCCGCAGTACATTTCCTATCATGTGACAAATTTTTTAGTTTGTTTTTATTCAAAAATGGCACAATTTATCGATATTCAATAAGAGTACATTTTATATGTAGTAAACCAGAAATTTTCAAATTCTAAAATTGAATTTCAAAAATAGAATCACACAAAAATTTTGGAGCTAAAATAACCTGAGTCCGTCCCTGTTACATACGCTTCCAAAAAAAAACTGTCTATAATTGTTAATATTTTTAGATCCAGCATAAAAAACTAGGCTAGAATACTAAATTTTATGTCTTTGTCTCAACAAGTTTCGGAAATATTAAGGAAAAACCATCTTCAGAGGAGCCCCTTTAAAAGACCGTAGCGCCCTTAGGGGACGTTTGTCGACCTATGTTTATATAAGCTTTTCTTCCTATTTTAAGGTCTAGAAACCGCCGGTAGAATATGGCACACTTTTTTCGGGACCCTGTATATACAGGGTGTCCGCAAAGTTGGGGTTTTCCTTTTCAGAAACAACTACCCTTGAAATAAAAAAGATAATGTGTAGTGAAACGAGGGCGACCAAGTAAAAAAAAATAAAGGAAAAAGTACTCACTCTCCAGTTGACGAGAAGGGCTCCAACAGAAAATGAAATCAACTGAAGGGCTACCGAGCAGACGCAGAAACCACATTGATTGTCTTACACTTAATGGCACATCTTCTAACAAGGTAGGCAAAATGTTGCGTGAAAGGTCGAGGTATTGCATCCCGTCCAATCGATTTGGGAGAATAAATGGTCCAATGAGCATACCGTTTACCATGCCAGCCCAAACATTCACCGAAAATGTTTGTTAAAAATGACCAAACATGAGTGATGCGAAAGTTATTCACCCCATTACGCGTGAACGTAGATTCATCTGTCACCAATCTGCACTTCAAAAAGTCCGGATTATTGTCATGTTGATGCAACAACCACTCACAAAGCCGCACTCTTGCTGGAAAATCTTCAGGTTGAAGGGCTTGTACACGTTGGACGTGAAACGGATACAGCGCCTCTTCACGCAGCGTTTACCACACTTTAGTTTTTGATACTTGCACTTCTCTAGCCACGTCTCTAGTGCTTGTTGTTTTTTGAAACGCAATCGATTATACGAGTTCGTTTACCCCTACACGCGTGACCGTAACCTTCGGTTGAAGGTTGCATACTAACCTGACACACTGACCCCGACCCAGTTCTGCCGTCGGGTTGAGACCTTGTAACAGTCGGGGATATCGCGGCGGGTCGCTACTACAGGACGGTATTCAAATATTTTTGATGTTGCAGAGCCCTTTATCTCGGTTCCATTAAGACATTGGTGTATATGGTATTAAGAAAAATTGCTTATGTTTTCAAGATCTACACGTCGTGTAAAGGAAAACCCCAACTTTGCGGACACCCTGTATAGCATTAAGAATTATTATTTCAATCACTTTATGTCAGAAATATATGAACCTGAATGACAATTATCATAAAGACAAAACACCAATTTGTACAATTTGCACAACAAATAAATGCAGCTTTTTTACAAGTGCAAGGATTTTTTATAATTTCTGCTCGAAATCAAACTTTCTTCACATTCATGAATATTTGTCTATGTTTAGATAGCTTTGAAGCGTACCAAGCATTATTGCTTTTCCTATTTAATTCGAATTATTTTAGCAATTTTGTTCAATAGATTACAAGTTGTTTTTTTTTAGGAGTCAGGAAGTATTTCCCTTGACATTTATCCAAATTATATACGACACACATGAAAAACACGTCCGTTCGAAGTCCAAGAACAAATTAACGAACAGTACATTGCAAATATAATAAGTGCAACACCAAAATTATTTATTGAATTTTGATATTTTGATGAAAACTTGTAACATATTTGCTATCCTGGAAGTATACGCTGATAAAATGTCGAAGACTCGTACTTTTTTTATAAAGTTTTTTTTTTGTCATATCAGGATCCGTACAATATGAACATGTTTACTTAATATTCAGTAATTTTTCTGTGCTGGTTCCATTCGTTTCATTATTGTTTCATTGCATTATCATGCCCAGAGTTCGAAGATTTTCTTTTAGAGAAATTGCTAATTGGGTGAATCGAAACGAAGCTACTGTAATGAGATGTTATCGAGCGTGGTTCCAAGAAAGCCGAAATCGACGAGCTAGAGGTACTGGATGACTACAGAGCGACATAATCGTTATTTAAGGCAACTAGCACTCAGAGATCGATTTTCCATAACAAGAGATTTGATGCTGTCGCAAGGGCAATAACAATGGGGACAGTTTATCGGCGAATAAGGTCTTTTGGGACTGTTTTCATACCGTCCCCATCTTGTACTACCTCTGACCCCACAGCATCGTCGGCAACAATTGATATGGAGAAACTTGAAGCGAATCTGGAATGGAACTCACTCGTGTTCAGCGATGAGTCCAGATTCTGTTTGGGCACACATGATGGCCGTACAAGAGTAAGGAGGAGACGTGGTGAAGAAAGGGTGCCATTTCTTACGGCAGCAGGTCATGATTACTGTTCATTCGAGGTAGCATGACTGCCCAGCACTATATCCACGATGTTTTACAACCACATCTGCTTCCCTTTTTGGAAACATTGCAAGATCCACTTTTTCAGCAGTACAATGCACGACCTCGTGCCACACGGGTCAGTTTAGAGTTTAGACTTTTTCAAAGTACTCGGAGTAAATCTGCTTCAGTGGCCTGCTCGATCTCCAGACCTTTTCCCCATCAAACATGTGTGGGACATGATGGAAAGAAGATTCACCGCACCCTCCACAAATATTGGAGGCTCTACGAAACCAAATTCAGATAGCCTGGGATACAATACATCAAGAAGACATCAATCACCGAGTGTAGCGAACAGAGGAGCTTCAACACATTATTAACATTAAGGTCGGATATCTCGGCTATTTTGAGAAATTTCGAGTTAAAATTTTAATCACTTTCTCTTTATCAGTAAACCTAAAGCTTGTAAAAGTATGCCCAAAAGTACAGCACTCCCAATCGGTGTTGCATTTTCTGTGTCATTTAGGATACATCAAAATGCGGCTGACGAAATCCAAGGACGTTTTAGGAATGAGTGGTATAGAGACACTTTTGGTCTGTGTGAATCTTCCGTTTAAAGGCAGAATACCGTTACTACGGTCAGGTCAATCAAACTTCAAATGGAATGTTTCAAATGGAGAAATTTGTAATTTGTAAATTTATATTATTTTTGATACTTAACCAATATCATTTTCTTGAATAGATACGAACTTAAATCACTAAACAAATACATTAGAAAAAGCTTCATAACGTATTATTAAATTATAAAAAAAAATTCCTAAAAAGAACTATATGATTTTTTTCTCAACGAACTTACGGATGTGAGTACTCTTACTGAGTGCGTATTACACGCAAAAGCCTTACGTAATTTGAAAATCTCATACCCTTGTCCTATCCTTGTAGGTTATTTGTGAAAAGGAAATTCTCAACTTTCAAAACACCCTGGATATTCGTTTGGCTGGTGTAGCGTTAGCTTAGATCTTATTTTGGTGCTCCTTTATTCTATTGGAACACCCTGTACAAATTACTCGCTAAATTGAGCATGAAATTCCTTCATTTGCATAAATTTATCTTCGATGGAAGTTTTTAACGTAGGTGAAGGTGAGTCTAGCTTTTCTCAAGGCAGTCTGTCTCTGAGGTCCGATTTGAAACAAGTACACATACATCAGACTTTAGAAGCACGTGCAGGTGATACAAAATACGTGACTTCTTACTCTCACAAAACTATCAATAGATGGAGGTGCGAAACTTCAGATTCTGTCCAGTCAGTTCTAACACTACTTTGATATTTTAGTTTGAGGATCCAGTTACATTTATTTCAAGTGATCGATTAAAAATGATTCTCAATGTGTTTTATAAAAAGACATTTGACAGTCCAGGTTCGATAACGGTGGTAACTATTGTGTTTGCCGCTATAACTTTTGTAATATTGTAATTAAGGCGTATTGTGCATATGCTGGTTTGTATTATTTTGCTTTATTCTGTTTTTGTTAGAATTAGGGTTGGAAACCTGTAGGATATAGTCAGTAACGATGGGAACCATGACACAAGGAGATACACCGACTGTTGCCAAATAAGACAAATTCATTGAAACATCCTGTTTATTGATTTTCATTTCATCCAATTAGAGTGTCTTCTTTTTATCAAAAATATTGAGTCAATTCACCTTTAGATATATTCTAAAATACAAATACATACAGAAACACAGTTTAGTGACTCGAATTACATACTCAACAAACGTAACATTTTTTAGTTTTCAATAAAAACATTAATTATATAAACTCTTAAATATAAAAATCAGTGTTCTTTGGTAACATTAAACACATCAGTTCAACTCAATTATACATATCTATTCTAATTTATTGAAACAATGTTTATTTTATCATTTGGTGCCATAAATCTTTTCAAAATATGGTGAAAGTCCAATACAGTTACAATATTAGCGCACATCCAAAATATTTGAAAATGCACTAGTGAATACGGTCTTATACATTATTGCAGCTAGTCATTCCAAAAATATTCGTCAGGGTGAACTTTACAACCAAACTTTCTGGACTAAGCAACCATTTATTCAAAAACCCTGGGCTGAAATTGCAAATAGCCTATGGTATAATAAAAATATAGCATCTTATTCTTAATATCACAGTCTACCGTTATTTTCTAATAACTACATGACTAAGTAGTAACTTGAGCTAAGCAATCTTTCTTCCGATTATTCTCAAAAGAGCAAATATATCGCCAACGTTTTCAATGAATAGCAATGCTTTGTATCATAGATGTTTACTCAGATCTTTTTAATAAGTCTCAACGAATTCAGACTACGTAGAAGGGTCAAGCCTACAATTCATTTGTCTCTAAAATATCAGTCTTTAGACAGGATGAAAGCGCATATTACAAGTGAACTTGACATAAGTTAATTTTTTGTTCTGTCATCAAATTCGTGTAATTCTTATTTTTTCAAAGAGCGGGAAATTGTAGTATTAGACGATTCCATGATATGGTGTTTATTGCATAGTTTGCAAAGAGCGGAACGAGCCTAATGGAGGTAGATCTTTTCACCGGTAAGTATTATTATCATGTTGATACAACGTTGACACTTTAGTAAGCAATGGTAGTCAAATGACTCAAGAGTATGGCGAATAAGTATATAGGCTTTTGGCTCCTTCTGGTCTATTCGAATTCGTTCAAAGATCTAGATTGATGATCATATCGCATAATTTTTGGGATCGCGAAGTTTTTCGCAAATCGGTCATCGAACGCTTTTTGGTAATATAGTAAGAGAAAACTCATGAAAATATATCGACAAACCACGGAAGAAACAGTAAGATTAATGCAATATTGACGCTCAAATTAATTGTGCTAGCCCCGGCGGTAGCTTGTGTATGAACTATAGTCGCAGCTGTTAACGAACTTAAACTAAGCTCGCTAACAATTCGTGGGCTCTGCATGTTGATCAGGCTGGCTAATTTTTCAGCTTCCCTCAGACAAGCTTCCAGCTGAAGATCCGAGGGGTTCCTAAATAAAAAAAAACAAAAAACGATTAGACAAAAATATCCATACCGACGAAAACTTAACGCTCAAGTCCGAGAGCCTTTATCCGTTTTTCACATGAGAGCACATAGATTGTGTTGTAGAATGAATGTATTTTTTATGTCTGAAGTTGGATAGTAGAGAAAAATTAGCAAAACGAGACTTAAGCGAATATGTTATGCAGTTTCTGCGTAGTTTATTTTTTTGGACATGAAGTTTAGCTAATACCTAAATGGAGGCAAGGAGATTTCACGCTGAGCTGTAGCATTGATTAAATTTTTCTACCCAAAGATAGCAACCTAATGCTATATTCCCGCGTTCAAAAAATTATTCGAAAAAAGTGAGATACCGTAGCTCCACCCTTGAAAATTTGTCGCTGATGTTTCTCTATTTACTATATATACTTTGAAAAGGTTAGTGCCTCGTAGATGGCGCCGTAGTCACATATAAGCTTGTAATGCTCATATAGACAGCACGATCTATCAGATACTAACATTTCCAAAGTATTTACTGTAAATAATAGAGAAACCGCAGTAAAAATTCTTATAGGTGACCCTACAGTCTACTAATTTTATTTCAGATTTTATACCATGAATATAGCATTAGTTTGGATATCGTTAGGTAGAGTACCTTAATCAATGGTTCTGGTAAGTGACTGATAATAAAAATCGTTGGAATTAGCATCATTCACTGAATAATAAAACTATACCTATGGCAGGTAAATCGAAAATCAACTTTTGTGAATATTTTGTCCAAGATCTAAGTTGGTTTATATATTTAAAAAATCGAAATAGCTTTTTTCACATAGTACTGATAAGTAGGCCGTCTGCACAACTTTACAGTTACGTAGGCGTACAAAGTACGTATCCTAAATCACACATGTTTGGTCTTTCAGAAAATGAGAGAAAATGAAGGAGCGGACAGTTATTTCAACCACATAACACAAAAAATAATAACATATTGTTTTAAAAAAGCTTCAAAATATTCAAAATTATTAAATGAAAGTAATTAGTATTTCGGGGTCAATGACTCAAATATACCCAAGGATACATTTTCAAATCACTCAATCAATTTTTGGATCCATGTCAAACTTTATAAGAATCTGCTGCAGTGTAAGTCAACAGAAGCTGTATGGGAAAAAATAGTTTTTTCTTAATAAGGAATACTTCCAACAAAATCAAAAATGATTACATTTCTTAGTTAAATACAATTTTGAATCATTATTATTGAGGCACGTATCGGAAATATTTCGTTACTGCTAGTCCGCTGGTGATCATTTGCAGACCCAACTGGTCATTCCGCTATCAAACTTTCATTGACCTTTAGATAAGGTCTCCCGCTACTACGTGGCTAATGTCTCGCACCTTAAGTTATTTTGAATTTATTGACAGTTTCCAAAAGAAAAAGTTAGAGGAGATCATGAAGATTTGATGTATCAGTACAGAAAAATAATCATTCGGTCTTGTACAACTGAGAACGATTTTTACTAATAAGTATGAAGGTGTAACTAAGAAATCATTTATTTTAGTTATTTCGCACCGAAAAGTACCTTTCACTATCAAATCTAAACCGAACCAATTATAACCGTCCCGTCATGCGAGCGTAAAAAACACTAACAAGTACGCATTACAAGTGTGACAAGGTCTCATTAGGTTGTGCGTGTAGCTGATATTTTGAATGTTCAATTTCCCCTCTGCTCTCCCAGACTTCCGATACAGGTAATTTTGGTTCTAGTTTTTAATAAATTCAGAATAGATGTAATCAAAGTTTTAGATATAACCTTACCTTTCAGTACTCTGCACCAAAACAAAGATATCTAACTCCACAGTCAGATATCCATTCAAATTACACTGAGCTATTTGAATTTGTCGTTCCAATGCTTTTAGTAAAGATTTTAGGTTGAGAGATTCGGTGCTTTGGTTTTGGAGGGCATACAAAGCTCTGTCGATTTGTTTCCTGGAATACAGCAGTCTGAGAGCTCCTCCACAAACGGGGCAACATGCACCAGGCGGTGTTATTCCTGAAAAGTAACACACTTAATTTTTCCATTATATGAAGATCAGTATATTCGAGAGATGGGGAAATATAAATTATTCGGCATTTTAATTAAAAAAAAAAGCTACACAAGCCTCTTGTATACACCTAAAAACATATATACTCGTAATTTACTTCGAATCTGTAATAGTTTTAGTTACTGACATTCCGGCAGTCACGTCTATAGTATATGATTCCACCTTCGAGTGTAATTTTGCTTTGAAACAGGGTGCCGGGATATCCGATATCTACTTTGCTGTCCGATTAAGCTGAGACAATGCAAAGGCTTACCCATGCAGATGATATCTGGTAACTTGGGACACTTGACGCCACCACACTGCTGAGCTTTTACTGTTCCAATTAGTCCTACAGCCATACAAGGTCCTTCATAGTCAACCGATACCATATCTGCGTGTGCCGCGCATTCTGACATGTACGTCTGACCATTGAAACCGCATACCTGTTATCAAAGATTGAGATTAATGATTGGAATGTATCAGGTCAGTCAAACAGGCCCATACAATTAGTCCACAGTCGCCATCATCTATTTGACAGCGTTGCGATCTAGAAACTTCTCCCTTGTCCTAGCAACAGTACCGATCATCTGGCAACGTTGCTATGACAAACCTCGTTACTCGCTAGCTATCGCAGCCTCCCTTCTGTCGGAGCGCAGGTGTATGCAGAAACGCGTGCAAATCTATCGAAATATGTCTAACAGGTGAGTAGGATTACCGGGGCTGAAAACGTTTAAATATGGTAACGTAAAAAAATTGGCATAACCCTTCTCCAACCCCTATAACCCCAAAACCTCAATTTCTCAATTATTCATTTCTAATTTTTTTTCTGAAAATGACCAGGAACCTCAGAAACTTAAAAAAAACAGGTTTGACGATTTCTATTTTTTTACTATTTGCCCCTAGCTACGCCTTTTAACATTTTTTGCGTTTACAGTACTCTCTCGCCAGTGGCATGACAAGTAAAAGTTGGTCATCAAATTAGATTCCACCTCGAAGGCTTCTGAGTGCTGAAAATCTGAATTATATTTTCTTTCTCCATCTTCTTTATTTTTTGGAACTTTCGAGTTGGTTGAATAACGAAATGCCGCTTTTACCAATTGATTATTAATTATTTATGTATAAAAGTCAACCAAGTCCGACCTAGCTATTCACAAAACATTTTACTATTTACGCGGATATTTATTTTGCTTTATTTTACGGCAGCGACCTAGCAAACATTCTAGGAAAGCGCACTCTGATTTTTTCATGAAAATTGCGGTAATAGAACGGTAAATGTCCAGGGCGAACGTTATCACTGATATAGCCCCAGCTGGAGAATTTGCATCTTAACAATGTAATATTTCAACAAGACAACGCCATGTGTCACCCGACAAGAAAAACGTTGGCAATGCCAGATACACTTTTTCCTAATGCCACGCGTTTTCGCAGCGGTGATGTACGCTGGCTTGCGAGACTCAATCTGGCTCTGGCATTTTTGTGGGAATTCGTATGAAGTATATTCAAACAACCCGAAGACAACTAATGATTTTAACCAAAACAAACGCTCACTGGAACATTCAGTGGAATAATGCACATCAGTTGAGGGGGCAACTGGAGAATATTATGTATACAACACGACTCCCACACCTATGTTAAAACAATCAAGTATATTTTCTTCCGAAATTCTTTTTTCCATACTCGAACCAACACGAAGCCCCAAGGCCTAAACACCCATGGAGTACCGAGGGGCTACAGCGGGATACAAGGAAAAGGGGGGACGCGACACGGGCTCTAGCGAGGGCATACGAAATCCGCCGGGTGGTACCTCCGCGTTCGACAGTCAGAGACCATCTACCAAATACAGACAATCACAATATCAATAGCCAAGAGAAAAATTTCTCTTGGGACGGGATTCCAATCCACGCAGCGCACGGTAACTGATTATTAGACCAATAACGCCTACCACTACGCCACCGCTTGATTTAATTTAAAAATCGAATCGTGATTGTAAAATAGTTCATTTTTTCAGATATCCATATTGTTAGAATGAAAATATTATTCGTTAGTATTGATTTGACAGTTTTATGGTCCATCAAACCCGAAATAGTTATGAAAAACTCCTACAATAGAGTATCGTTTGCTGAACCCATCAATCTGATTAAGTGTCTAATTATGGTGGATGTGCAAGCTGCATTGCGTGTATACTAGCAAGCGCTTCCATCATTTATTGATGTCCGTATGTGACCGTACACATTCACCATTTTCCAAAATAGATGTACATATTTGATGTCCATACGATCAATCACCCCAATGAGGTAAATGAACACGACTTTAAATTAGAGAAGCGTGGCTTATGCAACCACTTTTACGTCGACATGTATTTCCAAGTGCAAACAAAAGATGATGATAGACGAGATGGTTTAGTAAGAACGGTGATTGTAAGATTTAATTTGATTTGCAAAAGTGATACACTTACTTCAATCAACAACCAGTGGTAACACCGCCTATTGCATGAATATTTGATAAAACTTTAAAACATTGATCGTAGTATAACATACCTGTCCTCGAAATCTGCATTTTTCCAAACAAGGTCCTCTGTATGCTAGCTTTGCATTGTGATGTGCAAGCAAACATGAGTTATCATACTGATTGTTTTCTACATCACAAACTGGATCATACGGCATATTGGAGCATACTGAGACACCATTAACTAAAAAATAAACAGAGTTAAATAAGTATTTGTTCATTGATAGATCATTCAACAAAATTCATGAAAATCAGACATCATGAAAGACCAGGTTTTACAAAAGCTCGTTTTTCTGAGCAAATAATAATAATAATAATAATAATGTTTATTGTCACAAAATACAAGTAAATATCAAATATTGTGCACAATAAACATAAAGCACCCAAAAAAAGTTTGCACTTGTGTTTGGGTTTGTACAAAATAAAAACTAATAGTACAGTCAGTGTATGAAAAAAAAAAGAAAAAACCCGTTAATACTGTATAATTTGGTGAATGAAATGAAACCACATATGTAGAAATTACTTTTTACTGACGTTTCGGCCATCACGATGGCCTTTTTCAAGTACAGATCAAGATAACAATGATCACAATGACAATAATGTGTTCTTTTGAAAAAAGGCCACCGTGTTGCTCCAAACGTCAGTAAAAAGCAACTTCTATATGACCATGCTTACATTGTAGGGAATCAAGCGCTTATATGGCACATAGCCTTGGTATGAACGAGCATAGAATAGCATCTATGCAGTGAATCATGGTGCTCAGTGTCAAACGTGGCCTAGATGGGATTTTATTTGGCCAGACAAACATGGAGCTTTCTCAGCAAGAAAACCACAGGATGAGATTCAGATGTTACATTAGGTTTTACATACATGCGCATTTTCTCCACGAATTGTTGGAAAGATGAGAATCATAAATTTAGCTACACTATGTTCTGATTCATGTTAAATTTTATAATTACTCGTGTTTTAAATTCCAAAGACTGGTTCATTCAATGTTTACGCTATAACTATAACGTCCTAAAAGAGTAACTTACTACATTCATATTGTATGCAAGGTTTATGTTTTAAGCTCAAGCAAATCTGCGGTTTTGGCACACATTTCTGTCCGATGGGGCACATGTTGGCTTTACAGGGGTTTCGACAAGGGTAGTGTTCAAATTCACCATCGTTTAAATCCGCACACCTAAAATGAAATACTTACATTATGTTATCAAAAATTGAAACAATAAAAGTTATGGCTGAACTAAACATGTTTGCTTTCCGCCTCTGTAACCACGACCAACCGCATACAATATTGTTTCATGCTTTTTAGCATTCATCAATAAGGTGCTCCCGTGCTAAGCGCAGAGATGGATCTGCATCTAACATGAAATCGACAAGAATGCTTCCGAAGTTTGAACCGCTGATTCATTTGTACACATCCCTCAAACAAGAATGGAGGATTTTGAGAAAACTACTGTCAAAGGACTTTGCCAGTGAGCAGAGAAAATTACACTGATTGACTAAGTATGAATAATGAAAGCTGACAGAAAGCCCCTAAGCCTCTGGTATACACTTATTCTAAATATACAACGCTGTTCCATGCGTTTCGGTTATCATCAGTACGGCATGGGTCTACTCGTGTAGAAGCAACCAGAGAGCAGGTATAGTCTGCCGAAAAACTCATTGTGTTATGCGGACAGAGGTGTTAACAGTGTGTCTATTTATGTAATTGTGCATAGCATTATATTGCTGATATGACGATTTGTCTAGCGTATTTTTAATTGTACTCTTAACAACCTACTTTGCTAGGCATGCAGAAGGATAGGTGACCCCATTTCTTGCACAAACTGGCACATAATGTGGTGGACAGTTACATGGCAACGTTGTGTACCCAGCATTTTTGCCACTGAGTGCTGAATTTTCACATTGTTTTTTGCTGCAAATCTTTTCACCTGCATAGCAACTGCACTGATTGCAATCCTAAAATATGCCAAACATCAACATATAGTTATCACTAAACACAAATATTTGTATTTTTAACGAGTAGTCGCAATTTCTATATTACCTCTGTGAATCTAGATCCATGTAATTGTTGAGTATTCCCTAACAAGCAAGATGTAAGAGTAATAGCTGGAAGATGTTGACATTCTTCGATTTTATTGATGTTGCAACAGCATATTTTCAGCCATCCTTTTCTGTTATTGGTTACGGGAATCCTAACTTGTGTACCATGAGGAACCATGTATTGTGACACTTCACCTACAAAAAATGTAAGTGAATGTTGATGAACAAAATTATATTACCGTCAGAACACCAAATCAAACTAAGCGGCCAAAGCTGGAATTCATGCTTTCTGTCTACCTAAGAATGGGGTTTTACTACAATGGTTTAAAAACTAATTCCTTAGTAAAGAATGATATTTAATAATGTTACTCTGCATCACGACATCAAAATTTGATCATTAATAAAAATAAAACTGGTGAAAAATAAAGCTCAGTATAATATATAACATAAAATATGTAGTTTCAAAAGTGGTTGACATTCAGATAATTGTTCATAAAATAAATCAAGTACACAATACGTCAAGGCAAAAGATATGAGTATTGAAGGAAAAACCATTCAAGAACAAATGTGATACAGGCAGCTGTACTCCTTACCTAGTTTACATCCTGGCTGGCAAATATAAGGCTTGCAGCTTATTCCATGGATGCACTTTCTGTTTATCAAACATATCTCATTTGGTTCGCAAGGATTTCCACGACAAGGGCTTGAAACTTCTCCTGTTATTCTTGAATGCTTGTACGTGGAAGGATACAGATACCTTTGGAGTCTATAATAAAATACGTTTAGAAGAAGACCGCTGATGTAGGGGAAAGAATGTTCTAAGCAATGTGCTTAAATTTCATTATTTGTTACAGAACCTTAAGCATCACTTTCAATTTTTAGAATCCTTCCTAAGAATCAGCTTGTTTTATACCCAAACTTCTATGGGCATTCTATTCAGAAGGGCACTAGACCTATTAAACAGTTTCCGGCAGCTCCAAATTAAGACCATAGTCAACTGGTCACCCAGCTTTTTGATGTTACGTACGCGCTCCACAGCATATTTGATTACGCAAGTACGGCTTGGTATTTTCTCGCCAAAACGCATTTGCGTAGCCTGCAGGTTTTGCAGAACAGAACCTAGCGTGCAATCACTAACGCCCCATGGTATGTTTCCAACGAGACCCTTCACAGAGACCTTGACATCACTTACCTAACGGACTAAATCAAACAACAAGCGCAGCTACGTTATAGTCCAGCGGAATCGCATAAGAGCCCTTTGTTGCGCGAGTCAGTAGAATACACAGTCGAGCAAGTTCAAAAGCACACAAGAGTGCGAATCGCACTATGAACTAAATTAAATCGTGCGATCCCAACTAAAATTATGATTTTTCTTCAACAACCAATCCCAATTGCCGAATACTAATTAGCAAGGCCAAGGCACCCCTCAAATTGACGCACTTGTTTTTTCTTTGCTATCCCTCCTTCCTTCCTTTCTTCTTCCCTTCTTTCTACCTGACTTTCGTTGGTATCTGGGTAACCAGACCTGACAGACCGACTGACTTACAAGACTTCATCCAAGAGCAAAGGTCCTACGGACCGCTCTGACAGACAATGACGAATAGAGAGCATATTTGATGGATATTTATATCGAACATGGTGCATTACTGTCTTATCAAATTTGATAATAAAAAGTTTAAAAATAACTTTTTCCAGTACATAAAAAATTGATATTGTTACCTTAAACAGGAGATATCTGGATCTTCAGGCGACAGTCCTTCACAAATAGAATGAGCTGAATATATAGGAGACAGTTTTGTCCAGTCCACACAGTCCGTCAAGATTTGTAGGCATACATCTCTGCAAATCTGGTTGGCATGTGATGTCCTTGAGCAAGGCTTGATTTGAAGAGTACATGCTACGGCCTTCCATAGATTTGGAGAACAGTTTGAAATGCTTCTTAATGGAAGGGTCAGCCCCGGGCCTACAACAAATTTCGTAAAATTAAATATTATCAATAAGTTATTGTCGTATACAGGTAAGAAATAATATATCAATGAGATGCTAAAATAAGCACCGTCCTATTCAGGATATATCCTCACTCAAGTGAGGTCAAACTAACTTGAAAGGTTTGAGAATGAGATACACCCTTCCAATATTTCTTGTTTCAAGATACAAGTATAGTATTATGTATATTTTTAGAAGTTTCGAATAGTATATCTAGTGATAGATCATATTAATATTTGTTACTTACCCAAGGTTATATTATTCTGTGTTTGCCAAAGAGCAACATCATTTCTAGCTGCCTCATCCGCCTGTGATGTACAAGACCTAAATAGCTCAGTGGGTCTGTTATTGAAATTGGTACAGAAACTGAGTCCATCACAACCTAGCTCACACGGTTCGTCCACTAAAAAAAGTGTAATATTTTGACCCGATGATTCAGTCGTTCATAAGATGTACGAGACAAATGTAAGAAGTTTTGTTAATTTGAATATCATCACTGGATATGGATATTTGTCAAAATCATACCTTCATCAATGCACGATCTCAAGCTTTCTTCAGTGACTTGAGTTAAACATTTATAGTGAAAATCATCCCAGGAAGTAGCCCAAAATTTTGTGAAGGTCTTAGAACATAAATTGGCACATTGTGAAGAATTAGCTCTTTGGCAGCAATGCCATTTGGCACTATCCATTCCTACTTTGTCGATTCGCGATACCTCCATAGACGTTGTAGGCGAGCTTAGCTCTGGTTTCAGGAAGCATTGCCAGAAATATTCCTTAAAAGTATACTCATTAAAATTCATTGAAAACTATCGACTAATAAATAGGTAAATATGTTATCAATGGCATTCGAATATGGAACAAAATTTTTCTACAACCGACTGTTGCGTCGGACTGACCACGTGCTGCTTACATATTTCCAGAATGATAGATATCATCATAACATAATATAATTAATTGGCGAGGGGCTACAACTTAGGAGCCATCATGCGGAGGACAGCGTATAAACCAGTAGAAACTAAGTACATTCAAAAATTTACACACGTTTCTTATGGAGCCTTTAATGAGAAGTGAAATTTCTGGAAAAATTGATGTTCTTCCAGAAGCATAGCACCAAACAATGTCACACTATCATTTCACATCAAACCAAAAGAAATCATGCTCTGAAAAAGGAGTCAACGGCAATAAAAATGAAATTGGTTTCACCCTCACTTATTTTACGTTCAACTTTGGATGGAATTCTTTAGGATATGAAGGATTTTACAATGGAACAATATTCTACATAACCCATGATGTTAAATAATCATTAGGGTTAATTGTTCATAACCCTTTTCAGTACAGGGTGACTGTTTGTGAAAAATGCAGCTCAGCAGTCAGTTAGGTGATCTACGCGATAAACAAGTATAAGTGATGTGCTGAAATTGATACTGTTCCTAAAAAGCTATCAACAAAATTCTTTTTTTTTTTTGTAGTATAAGTGGGATAATAAAAAAGATTGAATAAATATGTCGTTACGTGGGTGACACATCACAACTTACAACCCTGTTCACAGCTGCAACTATCATGCAAGTCATTTAAATTCAAATAAACATAGATGTAAGTCTACGATTTACCTGTGGCATAGGTAATCCGCATCCGCCCGTGTACAGGCCATCAATAATTTCTTGTATTGTATTTTTTGTGGTTAACACTTGTTTGCATGCCTCCCTGCATTTCATGTTGTTTGATTTATCACAGCACTGTAAATCTAAAATCAGAGATTCCACATACAGAATGCGTTTTTACTGTGTAATCTATAATCTAAAATATAACTGAGAAAGTTATTTACAACAAATACAGGCAACGATATACTTCTGACTTGGTTCTCTACAGGGTGATTTAAAACGAACTAACAATACCCAAACTTGCTTTTATAATTCAATTGTATATTATACGATTTTCTGAAATTCCTTATCAGAAGAAGGAATTTGACATAGCATACTGTGAAATCTGGATCGTCATATTTAAGTTACTCTTTCTCAAATGTCTCTTATCGACATTCACTTAACCAAAAGGCTTGGCTACTTTCCATTGTTTTTTTAATTGCAGAATTACAAATCTCATGATTCCTATCATTAATCGGGATATAATGGTTACCCTTGAATCAAATTGCTTCATCACACCTAAACGTACAAGTGTTAAAATTCCTATATAAATGTCACTAACAACAAATTAAGTAATTCGCAAAGAAATGCAGTGTTAGTACGAATCGTCCCCCCTACTGAGCGAGGGCCGTGGCAAATGCTTGTTCCGGAAGTCGTTGTATCCAGTATACAACTTCTTCCCGTCCAAGTGATTGCGCACGCGTTAAGGAATACCTCAGTACCGATTGCCGGGTGGCGGTACAAGTCCGCCAACGGGCCACTTAAGGTCTATTTAACATCACTAACACGTAAAAAGAAGGTGGTAGACAAGGACCAGTCGACCGAGGCAGTACCACCCGCTAGCTTTTCCCAGGGTGTCTTATAAATGTCCGCATGTTTCCACACCTAAGCTATGCAGTCGGTTATCTACCAAAACAAAGAAATTAATGATGATGGATCCCTCGAGCACTAAAAACTCCGGACGTAAACTCACTCCACTCTCGGAATGTCCGGGTGGAGGGTGGGCTCGAGGGAACAACATCGAAGATAAAATTTGTTTTTCGAACATCTGCGGGATCAACAGCAACATTGATGCTGTTCATCACTACCTGCAATCCAATCGTCCCGCCGTGCTTTTCTTGGCGGAGACAAAAATCTCAGAGACTGCACCGATCAACCATCTCAACTTCCCAAACTACGAGGTGCACTCCAATCTGAGAAAGAACGGGGGAGTTGTGGCTTTTGTCCGCAGCAGTCTTTCCTGCTCCAGGGATCTTTCTTTGGAATCAGACCGGAAGGACATTCTGTGGCTTCGCCTCAACTCCAAAACATCACCCAAATTTATTTGCTGCCTTTATCGCTCTCCCTCGAACCATAACTGGGATGACCTACTCGAATACCTCGCCGTCCAGATCGACTTCCTGAACATCAATCACCCCGCTTCAGAGGTAGTTCTTCTCGGTGATTTCAATGCCCATAATGAGCTTTGGTTGGGCTCAAATAAGACCGATGCAGCAGGTCGTGCAGTCGAAGCGTTCGCTCTTACTCAAGGGCTGACCCAGCTGGTGACGAGCCCTACTTTTTTCCCCCGCGTCTCGTCACACGCCAGTAGCCTGCTGGATCTCTTTCTGACCACGCATCCTGCCCCTTACAGCACTGCTGTCCTGTCCCCCCTGGGTAACTCAGATCACGGTGTTGTGGAGGTTAGGTTTCGGTCAGAAGCCGCTGTGGCAGCAGAAACTCGCACAGGCCGCAAAACTTGGCATTACGGACATGCCGACTGGGAGGGGCTCAGAGGCTTCTTCTCTAGCTTTCCTTGGAGAGATGTCTGTTTCACTGACGCGGATGCTTCGACTGTCTGTTCTTCAATAACCGAAATTATCCACGTCGGAATGGAGGAATACATCCCACACACAGTGAAAGTTCCTAAACCAGGGTCCAACGGCTGGTTCAACAAATCGTGTGACACTGCTCGCCAGCAGAAGATCAAGGCCCACAGAACCTACTTACAAAACCCCACTGTAGAGAATAGACAAGCCGACGTCGAGTCCAGAAACAAATATAACGAAGCGGTTCGCAATGCCAAAACCCAGCATGATATAAAAGTTAGGCACAGGGTAATGTCGCAGCGCAATGGTAGTCGGTCTTTCTGGACGCTGGCCAAGCAGATTGAAAAGAACTTCTCACACAGTAGCCTTCCACCACTTACGTGCCAGGATGGAACTATTGTATTCGACTCAAAGGCCAAGGCGGAAGTGCTAGCCAAGATCTTTGCTGCCAACTCCACCATGGACGTCCCTACCAACGCCCAAGTGCCGTCAATTCAAAGGGTTCCCCACACTATGCGGGAGGTAACATTCAGGCATAAGACCGTAAGACGAGTGCTCTTGTCGCTCGACATCAACAAAGCTTCTGGTCCGGACTTGATTCCTGCCATTGTACTGAAGAGATGTGCAGCTGAGCTTGCTCCAGTTCTTTCGCGTCTCTTCCAGATATCTTATGAATCCGGCACCTTCCCAGAAAACTGGAAATTTGCTCATGTACAGCCCATCCCAAAAAAAGGATCTAAAACCGACCCTTACAACTACAGGCCTATAGCTCTGCTTTCTGTTATAAGTAAAGTGATGGAGAGGTGCATAAATCGCGAGCTTCTGGACTACCTCGAACGTCACAGCTTGATTAGCGACAGGCAGTACGGTTTCCGGCACCAACGATCCACAGGGGACCTCCTAGCTTACGTCACGCAACTGTGGAGTAAACTCATCCAGTCTCATGGTGAGGCTTATGTCGTTGCTCTTGACATCACGAAAGCGTTCGATCAGCTGTGGCACGCTACCCTCTTGAGCAAACTTCCATCCTACGGCCTCCCAGAAAAGCTTTGCAGATGGGTGGCTGACTTTATCTCTGGCCGCAAGATATCCGTCGTAATTGACGGATTCTCCTCTTCATCCCACAACGTCAACGCGGGTGTTCCCCAGGGATCGGTCTTGGCTCCAACTCTGTTTCTCTTACATATCAACGACCTCCTTTCCTGCACGATCAACCCAATCCACAGCTTCGCTGATGACAGCACTCTGCATGCAGGAATTCAGAGTGACAAGTCGATCTCTGCCGCTGAGCTGGAAAAAAGAAGACTAGCGACGACTTCTTCTCTGACAAGAGACCTGGAGGCTATCACTGCTTGGGGACGCAACAATCTTGTACAGTTCAATGCTTCCAAAACACAGTACTGTACTTTGACGAACAAAAAGCGTCCTAGCGCTCATACAGTTTCGATGGACGGTCGAGTTCTACCAAAGAGCCATTCATTTCGGCTGGTCGGAGTCCAGATCACCGAGGACCTGATCTGGCACGAACACATCTCTTCAATAGCTGCAGCTGCTGGGAAAAAGCTAGGCTATTTGTTTAGGGCTAAGAAGTACTTTTCTCCGCATGACCTTCTCACTCTATACAAGGCCCAGATAAGGCCTAGCCTCGAGTATTGCTCACACATTTGGGGTGCTGCCGCCCCGACTACATTGTCCATGCTCGATGCTGTCCAGAGGAGGGCGGTCCGACTGATCGATGACTCTTCTCTAACAGACAGTCTCGGAACTCTTTCGCACCGGCGGGCCGTCGGCGATCTGGCTCTTTTCTATCGCTACACCAACGGACTTTGCTCCTCAGAGCTCTCTTCCATGATGCCGCCGCGCGATGTGCCTGCCAGACAGACCCGCCTGACTTCGGCGTCCCATCCTAACCGTGTCAAACTTCGTACATCCAGAACTGGCCGATACGACCGCTCCTTTGTCCCGAGGGTGTCTAGATTGTGGAACAATCTACGGGAGGAAGCTTTTCCCAGTTCTACTAACCTTGGGCAGTTCAAAAATCGTATTAACAGAATTTCTTTATCATCATAGCAGCCGCGGTGTTCCGGCATTTAGGCTTCTGCCTGCGCGGCTGTTTCGATATATAAAAAAAAAAAAAAAAAAAAAAAAAAAAAAATAGGGATGCAATCGTGAACGTATGTTCTTCAAACATGACCATAAAGTATTTCTAAGGTGACAATTGTATAAGAGCAAATGACTGAAGCGAGCCATTTTCGATATACTTCAAAATTTGCACAAAAATGTGCAAGGTGAATGGATGTACTTAACCTTATATTATACCTTATTTGGAGTTACTCTACAGCGTATGAACAAATTAGTTATCCATATATCCTTTTGGAAAATGTTCTAAGCAAACAGTCTTAGATTGCTTCAGTACTTAGCAAATTTAAAAGTATACTACCTATAATACAAAGATAAAATATTTTTCAATGAAAATAACGTATCGCGCCCACCATTTATCAAGCATTTTGTTAATTTCTTTTATGTAATGCCACTTAAGAATTCTGGTTTCAATTTTGTAGAGTACTGAATAATAGAATAGAATAATAACAGTATTCCTTAGATAATGTTCACTCACGTTTCTCGGTATTTTTGACCGGAGTCAGCTTGACTATTTCTTTGACACATTGGGTAACTTTGGGACTGCTTAATTCGCAGGCATCTTTTAGCCTTTGTCGTAAAAGTTTCGAAGGGGATGATAGCCCACTGCGAAATACATCCGTACAAGCGGAATGACAGTCTTCATTTGTTGCCTGGTTACAACAGTCTTCGCCAGCTAAAAAATATACATAATTGATATAATTTCTAAAAGACTTTCATTAATCGTAATCTTTGAGACTGCTTTATCAATTCTATCGATTCGAAGGTTCGGTATCTGCTCAAAATTTTGTGCGGAAAGCGTTTTTGAAAATCCAAAACAATATCTCAAATATCCCATAAGCGATATCTCTAATATTGCATTTTTCTAGAAATGAAAAGATCATTCATCACCGACCATACTTCTTTGTCAGAGGAAGTATTTACGTTTGACTTAAATAATTTGTTTTTATGGACTGAGGTCAAATGCAAGAAATACAGTAATATCGTTTTAATAATTCAGTCTGCAGCTGGTGATCCCATACCTATAGTTCAACCAGTGGCGTATCGACGGTCTTATTGGAAATAAACATTTTTCTGGAAGTCAGTTTTTCAAAAAAGTTAATTCTTCAAAAACTTGACTGGTGAAACACTTGTTTTTTAACAAATACTTTAAATATTTGATCATTAGTAATGTAAATCATGTACCTACGCGGTTATGAAATTTTGCATTGAAAATGAGCATATCATCTTACCACTTTTTCACATTTGATTTCATGATTTGTTCTACTTACTGATGATATACAGTTAATATCCTAATTTTATTTATTTAAATTTTGTTACAGCAATTATGCGTACCGTAATCTACCACGGCCAGTCATTTGATAGGCTATGGTATAAATACGTATATTGAAATGTTTACTATGAAACTTTACCTTGTTGGCGATCCAAACAGTTATAAAAAGCAATTTCATCGCTCTGCCTACATCCTTTGGTTAAATCCGCTGAGGAAGTAGCTGTAATACAGGCTTTCCTACAGCTCTCGCTTACTGGAAGGGGACAGCATGTTCTTCCTGCCCATGAGTCACCCCTCGACATATCTAGAACAAAAATGCAGACATCTAGTGATAGTGATTCAAGCTAAACCTTATTACATTATAGCTCTGGTGTGAAATTTGCATTTGAATTTTGGCAAGATTTGCTACTTCGAATTCGTAGAGAATGGTAAAAATACTCAGAAACTACTATTTGGTAGCAGAATATTGTCATTTGATCAGGATGAAAAATTTTAAGAATACTTCACTAAATATTTACTATAGTATATCCAAGGAGTACGATAGTTTCACCAACAACACAATTATGTACATAAGTAAAAGCTCTTTAAGAACTGCTTATACCATGTCTTTACTAGAATCACAATGTTTATTGAAAATCTGTTGGAAAGACCACGAAACAAAACAAAATTTCAACCTCCCTCTTAAAAAAAATAATTGGTTACAAATCAGATATTTTAATCTGCTCCCAATTATGGACGGTAATTTTGGTGATATTCTAACAAGAGTGTAGTCTTAAGATCATCCAAAATAAAGCTACAGCATATAGTTAAATGCCATATAGTTACAGCAACCTTCAGAGGGGCTTTGGTTGTCACTTCATAAGAAAACTGATATCGACTCAAAGCAGTATAAAAACCTCCTAAGGTATAACCTTGTTAGATACAAGTTGAAAACTTGAGATATGATATATGAAAGGGGGAACAATTGATTAATGTACCCGACCTGAACATAGCTCACTTAATGATATATTCTCGCGTCTAAGAAGCTATGCGAGATAGAAAGAAATACCATAGCGTCATCTGTAAGAATTTGTCACAGCTGTTTCTCTATTCCCTATATACTTTGTAAAACTTAATGTCTCACAGATGGCGCTATAGCTTGTATACGCTCATATAGACAGCGCCATCTATAAGACACTAACATTTCAAGGTATCTATACTAACTTAAGAAATAGCTGTGAAAAATTCTTATAGATGACGCTAAGGTCATTATATCTTAGATGTTTCTTTGGACGCGGCAATATAGCATCTAGTTGGATAGAGGACAGAATCCGTTAATCTATGGTGCAACAAAAAACACTCCGTTTTAAATGACAAATCCTAGGACACAATCTCTCACATTCGTAACTTTTAATATCAGTTCAGGATAAAAACGCTCTGTATTTTACGAACTATGAGCAAAGAATTTTGGAAACTCAAGAATAAAAATTGAATATGTGGGAGGAAGCGACAGTCAACCAACTTGACGCATTTTCCTTTGGTTACGCCCCTGGTTCGGTTGACAGTATCTTTGTTTGCAGACGGGCGTGTGCGATACGAGGCTACTTGATGTCGCCCCTCTAAATTTATGGACCAGTCGCCCATTGTGGTTGGTTGTAAACCTGCAGACTGTAGACTGCAGCAGTTCACGAAGATACCTATACACGAAGAAGACTCCGATATATGCGAGTCGATGCATCGTGATGTCTGAGAAATAGCTACCTACCACACTGCAGTTGATACAAACAAGGGTTTATATGAGACAGTGCCAAATAAAAGTACTGATAAAGGATTTTTTCTATTCTAGTAACGTCAAAACCATAAGTGTAACGTGCCAACCTTACTTTCCAGTGGGAACGGGCTGCCCATTACTTTTACGTACTACTTTTAATATACAGGGTTATCCAAATTAAGTGTCCACCATTAGTAACTTTGTTATTAGTGAAAATACAAAGTTGTTTGAATTAGCAAACTAGTAGCATTTTTAACGCTGGTAAAAATGAGAAATAAAAAAAAACAATTGAGAGTCGTTATTTTGATTTTTTTCAGTAAAATAACATTTTTTTTATGGAAACCCCTGTATATTATATTTTTTTCTGTTAAAACATCAAATTTTAAACAAAAAAGCTTACAATAACTTTTCTCCTAGGTTACAAATTGTTGAAGTTATGGCCTCCAATCTGAAACAATTAAATTGTATCGACAAACTTTATTTTCAACATCAACTTATAATCTTACAAAATACAATAACAATTTTTTTTAAAGAAGATGCTCGAAAACACCACCTTGTTCTTCAATACATTTTTGGGCACGTTTTTCAACTGCTCGAACTGTCTTAAGTATGGTCCTACCATCTATCTGGGTTATCTTTTCCCTAACTGCAGTCTTTAACGCGTCAAGGTTATCGTACCTTCGCTTGTAAATTTGGTTCTTTAAGTAACCCCACAAGAAGTAATCAAGTGGGTTTAGATCTGGTGATCTGGGAGGCCACTGTATTAGGCCATTTGTTCCTATCCACTGATCATTAAAAGTAGTACTTAGAAAATGATAAGTACCTCTGGAGTTGTGGGCAGGTGCGCCATCTTGCTGAAAATGCAGATGATGTCTACTTATAAGATCCAATTCGTCTAAGAAATTAGTCAGAATTTCTGACATAAATTCCACATATCTTTCACCAGTTAGGGTTCCCTCATAAAAGAACGGGCCAACAATTTTTGAACCAATTATACCGCACCAAACGTTGAAACTGAAACGGACTTGTGGGCCTCTTGGATGTACTAACAAAAGATTTTCTCTTGACCAATAATGGTGGATTTTTCTATTAAACATTCCAGAATTTGAAAAATTTGATTCATCTGTCCATAAAAGGTAACGAAAGTTATTTACATTTTGGCGACAGAAGCTAAGATACCAATGGCAAAAAACAAGTCTTCTCTCTGGATCCCCTGCCAAAAGCGTTTGAACTGGTCGGTACTTATACGGAATAAATTTGTATTTTTTTAAAATCCTTTGAACAGTACCATAACTGAAATTAGAGTCCTTGAGAATATCTGCTATTGAATTCTCACGATAAGCTTCAAAATATCCAATAACTGCAATTTCCGTGGCCTCGCTTATTATGAATTCTTTTTTTGCCCTTGTTTTAGCAAAAACATTTTCGTTGCCCCTAAATTTTCGATAAAGTCTCAGAAAATATCGTTCATACGTTTGAATGCGAGCGGGATATAATTCACTGTAGTATTCTCTTGCTCTCAAGGAGGATTTTCTGCACACTAAATAGCATTCTAACATATCACACTTTTCTTCATGGGCGAACATTTTTCTTTAAATTAATGACACAATAAAGCTTATAAACAAGTATTTACACTAATGTTTGACATTATTTGATTTTATCATTGTTTTCCAAAGCCTTCTAGTTGCGAGTATGTCGAGTTTAACAATTTGTCGCTTATCTTAATGCTGTCAAATCGCGAACGCCATGTTGTTTTCATAGCCGTCTTAATATTATAATACTGCAAATAATTAAAAATATTTATTGTTATTTTGACTTTATTTTTGACTTTAGCGGAAAAGTCATTATGAACTTTTTTGTTTAAAATTTGATGCTTTAACAGAAAAAAATATAATATACAGGGGTTTCCATTTAAAAAAATGTTATTTTACTGAAAAAAATCAAAATAACGACTCTCAATTGTTTTTTTTATTTCTCATTTTTACCAGCGTTAAAAATGCTACTAGTTTGCTAATTCAAACAACTTTGTATTTTCACTAATAACAAAGTTACTAATGGTGGACACTTAATTTGGATAACCCTGTATACTAAGTGACATATAAATCCGAACACCCAGTTTAAATGGTTTTATTTTAATAAAAGTTGGTGAATGTATTTATCTTACTGTAAATAACAAGTGAAAAAATGTTCAGCCTTATCAGTTGGACATTCCGGTTGTTATACTGCTTTTTTTTAATTCACTAACGCTCTAAAAATGAATATTTCAGCCGCAGTAAAGAATCAACGTTGGCGGATTTTGGTTCTTGACATCCTTTACGATCGGTTACGATGCCTAGAGTACGGAGACCTGTACGATTTCGTCAACTTAGTGAGTTTGATAGGGGCCGTATAGTGGGACTTCGGGAAGCTGGACTTTCTTTTCGGGCAATTGCAGTTAGAGTGCAAAGAAGTGTTGTCAGGCATGGCTTCGAGAAGGCCGTACGCAAAGAGCAAGGGGCACTGGACGCCGCCGTAGAACAACAGACCGTAAAGATCGCCGCCTAAGATTATTGGCCTTAAGGGACCGTTTCTCCACTACCAGGTCCATTGCAAATGAATGGTTTGCAGAACACGGAAGACCTATTGGCATGCGAAGTGTTTACCGACGAATGAGAAGTTTTGGCTTGTTTTCATACCGGCCACACTGGGTCCTCCCTTTAACTCGAGAACATTGACGTAATCGCCTTGAGTGGTGCAGACAACGGTCACTCTGGGATCAGGAATAGAACAGTATTGTCTTTAGTGGCGAGTCTCGATTTTGTTTAGGCATGCACGATGGTCGTGCCAGGGTTAGAAGGCGACGTGGTGAAAGGAGGAATCCACAGTTTTTTGTTGAAAGACATGTTCATCACACTGTTGGAGTTATGGTTTGGGGTGCTATAGCTTATGGTTCCAGGTCACCTTTAATCTTCATCAGAGGTAACATGAACGCGCAGCGTTATATCCACGAAGTTCTAGAACCCCATCTTTTACCCTATTTTGACACCCTGGCAGACCCAACTTTCCAACAAGATAATGCCCGACCACATGTTGCAAGAGTCACAATAGACTTCTTTCAACATAATGATGTCACATTGTTACCATGGCCACCAAGATCTCCCGACTTATCCCCAATTGAGCACGTGTGGGATATGATGGGTAGGAGATTGCTAAATTTGCAACGTCCTCCTCAGACTCTAGAAGCACTTCGAGAGGAGTTGGTGGTTGTCTGGAATAAGATACCACAGCAGGACATTGACCACCTGATCACAAGCATGCCTAGGCGCGTTGGAGAATGCGTAGCACATCAGGGTGCATCCACACATTATTAAAGGTCAAAGGGCTTTAAAGCAGTGCAATCGTTTTGAAATGTTTATCATTTACTTATTATGCTTCATTATACAAAATTTTATTAAAATAAAACCATTTAAACTGGGTGTTCGGATTTATATGTCACTTAGTATAGTTTTAAGATATACCAACGTCAAAAAAATGACATTTACCCTTCCCCACTCCCTGCAACCTATAACCCCCAATTTGTAAACCCTACAAAAATTTTTCCGAAAAGAAGCAAGATCCTCTGAAACGTCAAAAAATTAAGTTCAAGCGATTTTTGAATTTTCTCATTTTTAGCTCTTTTCAAGAACAAAGCTTTTTGGTCCTTAGCATAGCAATAACCTTGTTTCATCCAAATTCAGTACTTTCCAAGTTATAGATGGGCCAAATATTAACGGACAGACAGACAGACCGACAGACAGTCTGCTGTTATCATCCAAAAACGTTTATTTTGTGAATTTTACGACAGTAGACGTGGGAAGTAAAAACCGAGGAGTGGATCTAAAGGCAAGACTCCTTGATGTAGGGTACTATCCCTGGAGATCTCTATGAGGTGAGAATATCCATTTTAGAGCTTAGTATATTGCAAAGGAATGACGTTTTTGCCTATTTCTATATAGAACTGCATTGTGGAACTACTGTTTGGCCACAATACATTTAAAGGCCTCGTAGAAGCGTTAGAATGGCTGAGAGATACATATGATACTGGAGTCTAACATTAAATCAGGATCTAAATACACTTAAAATATCCAAATGACCTTAAAGAGAAATTTGAGTTGTCGCTAAGGATATATTCTCAAATTGGTAACCTTAATTTAAATATCTTGCAAGAGTTGAAACAGTTATAAAAATATTCCTGATAATTATAAATGAAGAACATAAATAACATCTAACTCTTACTGATGCAATCAGAATCCCTAGTGTATTCGAACCAAAACATCGTGATCTTCGGGAATCAGCTACCTACTGCATCACCGGAGATACAAACAATGGATGGCGAATTCGTGCTGTATAATGTATCTTACTTACTTCGTGCAGATCATCCTACTGCTTGTGTGAGTGGATTTATATGTTAATACTTCTAGTCAGAAATTCAATGAGAAGAAACCAGAAGGGAAGAATAACCACAATGCACAGCATTTTACAGGAAATTCTTTGGTGGATCAGAAAGAAGAAGAGTTATGTGGAATATTTGAGGTCTCACGCGTCGTCCAAAAAATATAGTGTAGCATAGTTTTAACTAGATCGTTTGGTTTGTTGAGATTGTAGAAGTTTGGTGATATCAGAATACTTCATATTCGAATATCGTTGAGGGGATCATCATTAAAAAGATCTTCTATCTCAGCGAGGGTTGCGGACTGTTTACACGATCATGATTCACTTCATTGCATGAAGCCGACGATTAAAGACCTTCTGATGGATAGTTGTGCTCTTTTGAATTTAGATTTAAGTGGTATGTTATCTAAAGGGCTTAGAGCCACGTGTACAGATAAAGAAAATAAAAAAGTATCTTTGTTTGGTCAGGCAGTAGAAACTTGCATGACGAAATTTGAGGAAACACAATATGATAGACGCTGAACTGAAGAATGAAGACGCTGAAGGTTTAAAAAGATGTTACAAATATCAGATGCTCAGGAGGAAATTCCAAGAATGCTGTGTGAGAACGCAACTTACGGAGACCTCAGATCCCAATGAGAGGAGGAACGAGGCAGTCCAGTAAGTCTGAGATAATCCAATAACAACACGCGGCCGGCGTGTTTCTCTCGCCAATGTGGCACATGGTTGCTAATTCTGCATTTTCAATAGGTCTTACTATCTTATCAGATGGAGATATAAAGACATTTAAGGAAATCTGAGGAAATCAGCATTTTCAAGGATCTCCAAAGAAATCCAACCGGACACATCTATTCCAAGAATCAGCGGTTAACCCCTCGTCATTCACTCTGCAGCTGAAATTGCAAATCCAGATCCACAATCGATAAAAACAAGCATTTGACCTGGTGCAAATTTTATCTCCTTCAGCGATAACCTCTGGCTCTAATCTGCGTTCAGGTCTCGTGTATTTACGACGGCGGCTGTCCATGTCACGGGCCCGTAAATCCAAAGAGAGATAAGTCCGGTGGACGGCGGAACAAGACCCATCGCGACACTGCATCGTACCGCTGTAAAGAATCAGTCGTGAGTGGAACTGCCATACCGGCACGCTGGGTACTACTTGCAGATTGCGGGAGGACCCCCGGTATCGCACACGCAACCGATGTTGCATTGATTAGGTTGTGGCAAAAGGACAAAGGAATCATAAGGACGTCCATTAATAGAAAACAGTGTCAATTCGGTGGAGCTCTGCATCATGAATTGGTCGGTACAAACATTTTCTTACTGCTGGACAGTACCTGCAGTACTAACTCTAAACTCTGTGGTGTTTAATAAGCCGCAAACTGGTCGCTACCACGACTCCTTTAAGCCTAGGCTATCACTATCGGGGATCTTCAGGATGTGTGACTGACTCTTAGCTAATACAAAACAAGATTCCCTTATAGATCTCCTCTGAACAGCATCGAAAATAGATAATGTAGTCGGGGAGGCAGCATCCCAAACATGTGAGCCATGGAGGCTAGGTCTTATCTGGACCTTGTGCAGAGTGAGATGGTCATGTAGAGAAAAGTACTTCTTAGCCCTGAACAAATAGCCCAGAGTTTCCCACAGCTGCCATTGCCAACGAGATGTGTTCGTGCCACGTCAAGTCCTCGGAGATCTGGACTCCGACCAGTCTAAATAATTGGCTCCTTGGAAGAACTCGGCCATCCATTGAAACCGAATGAGCGCTAGGACACTTGTTGTTCGTCAAGGCGCAATACTGAATTTTGTAGGCATTAAACTACAAAATTGTTGCGTCCCCAAGCACTGATAACCTCGAGGTCTCTCGTCAGATTGGAAGTCGATGCTCTCAAGCTCAACGGCAGAGATTGGCTTGTCACTCTGAATTCCTGCATGTAGAGTGCAGCAAAGCTTTGGATTGGATTGATCGTTGATATATAAGAGGCGTTGACGATACGGGATGAAGAGGAGAACCCGTCAATTACGACAGTAGTCTTGTGACTAGAGAGAAAGTCAGCCACCCATCTGCAAAGCTTCTCTGGGAGACAGTAGGATGGAAGTTTGGACAGGAGAGAGCCGCATGCCACAGATGATCGAACGCTTTCGAGATATCAAGAGCAACAACATGAGCCTCGCCATAAGTCTGGATGAGCTTACGTATGCCAGGAGCTCCCCTGTAGATCGCGAAAACCTTTTAACTTGCTTTATTTTGACATCTAAAATGAAAAACCACAACAACCGAGGATACTTGATACTATTTTATCGAGGGGGTAATCATGGAGGAAATTTCTATACCGCTGTGAGGAGGGTCTAGGCATCCAAGGGGATCCGAGGCACTTGAAGAAGTTTAGAGGATATACAAAGAAATTTTCTATCCCAGTTGATGGAAATGCGATATAATCTAAGGAGATTTTCTATCCTACCTGAAAGAAGCTCAAGGCAATTCAAGAAAATCCTAGGTTATCCAAGGAGATTTTCTATCCCAGTGGGAGGAAACTCGGGACAATCCAAACAAATTATCTATCTTGCTTGGAAGAAATCCGAAGCAACTTAAGGAGATCTGAGCAAATTCGAGATGTTTAAAGGATGCCTAGGGAGATTTCCTTACTAGTGGGAGGAAATCCGATCTCATGGTTGCGGGTTTTACTGGCTTTTATGTAGATTTTATGCAGTGAAGGTTCAAGGAGATCCAAGGACCTTCTAAGATGTCCAAAAGCAACCTGAACAAAGGAAACATGTTGATCCAATAAGATGTGTAGTTTCGGCATCCAGGCTTTGGGTATTCTGCTGCCTCCTATTTAATACGTGATGATAACACAATGTTGTAGTAACTCCCCTATACGATTTTTGACTACCATCTACCAACAAGGAAAACGATTGTCAAGCGATTTTCTACATCTCTTCAAACATAGAGGCATGGCATCCGATAAGGAGGGGACTGAAACCTTGATGAAAACATTTAGGTTTACCTCCGAACATTCGTAGCTCGAAAAGTAAAATACAGGTGGAACCTTTTAAAAACGTGTGTTGCAAAAACATGTTGCAGCTTCTGGCAGAGACAAGAAGGTGAAACATTCACGTTTACCGGCTATTTTGCTGTCAGTTACAGGGCATAAACATACACATACTTATGCATGAAGCACAATCATGTGTTGTGGGAGTCAGAAAATTGAATCTCCGGGACAAGCATGCGTTATACCTATACCTGCGGCTGCTTCTCAAAATTTACGACAAGTCATCCCGGTACATTTCATTGCAGTTGACTCTTTTTACCTGTGAAATATTGCTTATGAATTCAATTTATAGACTACCCACTCACAATTGATGGGAGGCAATCATTCCGGTCTGCTGTATATCTACAGGGTAATTCGTAAACTTCAGTTATGAAAGTTAGATATCTACTGCTTTCTACTATACCATCATGGAGCCACAAGAATGGCTGAAGGTGCAAATGCGAGATGCACCTTCTTTTGAATCCGTTTTGACCACCCAGTACAGAATTAAATATTCGGAAATGGAATAAGTCAGGTTAAAATTCAGGCAAACATTTTTGGAGGCAGAATCGGATATACCTCACCCATAAAACATGCAGAGCAATGGATAGTCAAAACCCATAAGTATGTGGTATCAATCCTGGGAAAATATTCCGTTTGTGCACGGTTAGTATAACCACTGCAATAAACTTACGTTTTCTCCTAATCAAAACCAACTTTAGGAGTTGAAATGTGAGAATATGTAAAACCTTGCAAGATATCGTAAAGACGTTAACAGGAAAAATATTTTTTTTAATTTACCACCCGGATTTTGATAGGATTTTTAAGTTCATCGTATAATACAATAAGATAGTTAGGTCTAGATTCAATTCAATCACGTACAACTATTAAAAATGACAGAAAAGTTTATAAAACTTTGCTCAATTTTTTAGTCATAATTTTTATCTACTGTGGATTTACGAGGTCAATTTCATAATAAATATAATATGCATCAGTCATATGTGTAAACTTAGAATTAATAAAGGAATCATTTTCGCTTTTATATTTCTCAAGATATAGAACGCGGAAAAAAGGATTAACTGAATTTTTTTAACAAGTTCCTCCAACAGAAATGTGATTTGTAAAACGTCCACTCTCATATCTTTTTAGCTGTAATTTTATGCTATTTTCCTTTCATGTTGTAGTATATAATAAATACGTAAAGCCTCTATGAAGTCGTGTATCACACTGTATATTCATATCGTTATGAATAATATGGATATAAATGATTTATTCGTGGTTGGGTGGAGACGGCATCAAGAATTATTCGTTAGCTGATTGAATATTTACATCTGATTACATTGGAGAATGTCGGACTTTTTGGTTACTGACTATTTTGCATTTGAATGACATGTTCGTTTTCAATTGTGTATTGTTTCAAGTACTCTATAATGGGCGTTGGGTTATAAATGTATGCGTATCTATTTATATTTGATAATAGAAAGTTAGTTAGTTTATGTAGATAGAATAATATGAGATATTCCTTTAGAAAGTTAATCATAATGCCCTCGGTAATTCTTCATTTTTGATTGGAGCAAAATTATATTTATTCAATATATTTGTACTAGTGTGTTTTAAGGATTGGATAGAGTTAGAATGATATTATAAAACGTAGCGCTTTACTTCAGCGGTTTTGAGTTACCCCTTTGCGGTGTGGCTTATCTTTTTTTACGAAATATTTCATTTTATCTTATAGATATATTAGACCCTTCAAATGTCATACCATTTTATCAACAGTATCACCAGTATCACACAGTCGGTCGTGATAGGTAGTATAAATGGCAGTACTGGCTTGCAACATGCACTCCTACCGGAGAGATTTGACCTGTAATTCAACTGCATCTTCCCATATTTGCCAAATCACATTAGTCACACAGCATTCGAACCAGTAAAAAGATTGATGAAGGTATCCTCTATCTAGAAACACCCATCCGGTCCTGCCATTTACACTCGCTTTGATGCACCAGCTATGTAACACTGGCTGTAACATAATTATGTTACTGTATATGTATGAATGTAATCAGGAAACTAGCGAGCACCAATATACAGCAAAAATGAAGCTTCTGTTAAAACTGAATAATATAAATAACTCAAATTATTGAAAAAACAATCATGTAGCGCCATCGTAAGCTAGAACTTTGGGGTACCGATGAGACGCTCTTGCAACATTAACGCTTAGGCAGCTAGAATGACGGGACCGTGTATGGAGCGCATTTACATTCGACACCTTTCAAGAGGAATCGTCCGCCAACTAGACGGCTTCCAGGGAGGTCCAATTTCAATCGAGAAGACACGGAGCGTGCTTATGGAATTTATCGATTGAAGATAAATACCCGAACAAGTTACGGAAGCAGTACAATCAATGTGAAAACTGTTCATAATTTCTTTCTGTCGTTAGAGGATTCCAATCGATTTGACCTTCCACTTGAGGGTATTGCATGTTCACTCCCAAAGAGCGGGGTAGGAAACATTACTCTAGATACCACGACATGAAGGCCACAAAGTAAATGATAAGGAGGGCGTGTTAGACCGACTAGGTACGGCTAATCTCCCTTAATTCGAGAGCCTTTCTGTGGGGAGGAAGAGTTCTTCAAAGAACCTGCATTTACAGGGAACCTACTCGGATTTAATAAGAAGGCCATAAAGGTCATAGGGGCTGTCCTAATAGGACAACGTCATCTAAATCGACATATTATAAGATTCTTGAATAGCAGAAGAGGCCACGTGCAGCATGTGGAAACACCTGCGCATCTCTTGTGTCACTGCGAAGGTTTGTTAAGGCTGAGGTTCCACATATTAGGAAACACAAATCCAAGCTACATGCATTGCTAGCCATGTATCAAGGTTATTATATTATAAACGCTGGAAATACTACTCTAGTCAGTACATATGGAGGGCCACAAAAGATCCATTTGGGTCGCAGTGGCATATAGGTATGCAAGCTAACCCCTCCTCCGTGATATGTACTTAAGTTGCTAAATGTAACTCAACATTCTTTCGAAATGGCATAGCTTAAAGTATTTTTTATTACCAGAATCGACCACTGCGAGTATGTACAGCAAGCTCTCGCTTGCAACTGTAAAGATTCTCAGGTCGCATTTGATGTGTGACCGGTAGAGGCTGACGATTTGGCTATCCTAAACGCGAACTGAAATTTTTACAGTTTTTACGCGGTCGATTCTGATAATAGACGGCGGTGATAGAGGGTGTTGCTATTATTTCATTCGTTGTCCCAATGACCAAACCAAACCATACGGATGAACTGCCAAAAAGCATGAAACACTTATCCATAGTTCGCTGTATGTGGTCCGACAGGCGAAAGCGGCATGTTTAGTTTGTAACTCAACAAGTTGTACCCTGTTATACTTGGCAGGGTTTTTGAAGATTGAAGCTCTATATGGGAGAATATACAAAAGTTGGTCAACTTTTAGAGATATTTTGTTTACTATAGTTTTCAAATCAAAAATTTGAGTATTCTAGACATATAATCTAAAGTACATAATATATATTGTTCCAAATCGAACGAGTCACTTTTGTGAGTAGATTTTAAGATATTTCGATTTTTATGAAATTGGCCGTCAGGGTACTGATGATAATAAAATACGCAGCTTGATAAAAAACATATTTTACTAAAATTTATTAAAACTTTGAATACATTTCTTCGAATCAAATAATTGCACATCTTATAGTAACTATTAACAGTAAGCAAAAAACAGAATATCTGGCCATAAATGGTATATATACTTGCTGGCTGGTATTATATATTATAAGACACTCATTCTTTCTTTCCATCTGCTTGACGACTATTTCAATCGTCTCATAAAAATTTCCAAAACCAAACGTTGCACTTGAATCTTGCCTTTAATTATTTTTTCTTTTGGTAGCCAGTCTTTTTAGTAGTCACTGCTGTTTTGTATCCTCCACAGTTTGTATTTGTCTATTAAATTTACAGATATAGCTTGTTTAAACTGTTTCTTTTTTCGTTAAGAATGTTTGTTTTAGTGTAGTGGTAGAAGTGGCGGTGAGGCGAATTCTGAGAACTAGGTATCCTTTGATCCTTTTTGCCGACTCCTTAGCACCAAGACTGTACTACCCCACAAGCACTTTACTGATAACTAATTAATGAATAGACCAATTCCGGCAATGAAATGTACCTATGTTGATCTTGCACCGATCTGGTGCCTCTTGTTTTAGTGTAGTTTTCTTCTAATAACTTCGCAAAAAGGACCTTCTTCACTAAGTCCTTCTTTTTGGTTAGGTATATCTTCACTCACCTCAATTCTGGTTTTTGCCGATTTTTCAACAGATTTTATAATTTTGTTCGACTGCTTTTCAACTCTTCTATATTTTTGAGGCTGAGTATTTAGTTGAGTCCAGAGTTTTTTATTTGCTTACTTCTGGACTTCCTGGGTCTTTCGCTTCTCTTTTCTGCTTCTTTCGCTCTTTGGTCTGCGCTGACAATAGGACTATTTTCTTCAGGAACTGGTTGCATTTCATCCTCAGTATTTAAAGGAGTATTCTGATCTAAAAAATTACGAGTTTGTTTCAGCAGTTGCTTTTTTGTATTTTGATGAATACTTTCCCATTTTTTCTAGTTATCCATTGCTCCCGAGGTGTTGACATTTTTTCTTGGCCCTTTCTCCTTTTGTAAGTACTGCAACGTTTAAGGTTTTTCTTTGTATCTAGCTAATTGAATAGATGCTTTTGATTCTGAACAGCCGAGCCTTTCCGGATTCTCTTATGTTGTTTAATACGTTTTCTCTAGACAAACAATTTTTTTAGGAGGATCAAACTGAAGTCAGTAAAATAAATATTTACACACAGTTGCAGTTGAGATAAAAGCGATCTAAACAAAAAAAAAATCGGTACCGTAGAAGCTCGTCAGTCCTATGACGCAACATTAGACAAAGGACTGACGCCAAAGTACTGACGAAAAAGACCTTATTTTGAGATCATAATTTGAACTAATGTTTCTTTTGATATTCTCGAATATCAACAAGCTACGTTTTGAAATTTGAATCAAAATAAAACTGAGGTTTGTAAGGGAATAACGCCTCACCACAGTGATGATATTTTTACTGGATCGGCACGAGTATTCGCGGTAACCACGACTCTAGCACTATCGACGCTTAAATTTAACAGGGATACAATCTCGAGTCTGTGATATTTGGCGAGAATTTCATATTTGAACAACACACAACGGACTGATGAATGGAAATAAACACAAAATTTCTTAATTTTTTCTAACTAACGGTGAGAATATTATATTATGAAAGTTGTACTATACAGGGTTTGTCCGGAAAGTAATAGGACTCATTTTCTTCCGCCATGACTGCACTGCGCGCACCGACTGGATTCGGTAGAGGGCGTTCCTAGCTAACGAATGAGCGGCTGGTCAGTTGTCTCCGAGCACTTGGAGAGTCAGGACAGGCATTTTCGCGCGACGTGTTTCTGTGAGTGGTTCAAGCCGAAAATGCAGCGTTCGTTAGAGCAGAGGTACGCGATTAAATTCTGTGTGAAACTCGGTAAATCTGCGACAGAGACGTTTGATATGATCAAGCAGGCTTACCCAGGTGTTGCTTTAGCAAGAAGTGGTGTATTTCGGTGACACCAGGCCTTTTTGGAGGGCAGGGAAGAGGTCGCTGACGAAGACCGTGCTGGAAGACCTTCGACTTCAACAAACACCGATAATGTGAATCGTGTGTGCAAAGTTTTGAACTCAGACCGTCGAATAAGTATTCGTTTAATTGCCCAGATGTTAAATTTACCAAAATCTGTGGTTCATGACATTGTGACACAGCATTTGAACATGCGCAAGGTGTGCGCGAAGATGGTCCCAAAAGTCTTCACTGACAACCAGAAATTGCGACGAGTGGAAGTGTGCCAAGAAAATTTTAACATGTGTGAAAGTGACCCCCAATTTTTGAATAACGTAATCACAGGTGACGAGTCGTGGATCTTTGAGTATGATCCCGAGACAAAGAGGGAATCTTCCGAGTGGCACACGACGGCGTCTCCTCGCCCAAAAAAGGGAAGAATGAGCAAATCCAAAGTGAAAACGATGCTCGTTGTCTTTTTTGACATCAAAGGCATCGTCCACCATGAATTTGTTCCTCCTGGACATTCCGTCAACGCCAAGTTTTACGTGGAAGTGCTCAGGAGACTCAAACTAAGGGTCAGTCGGGTCCGACAAGACATCGCAGCCGACTGGAAGTTGCACCACGACAACGCCCCGGCTCACACCGCCTTTCTTGTGAACAGCTACCTGACCAAGGCCGGCATCCCAACGCTTCCGCAGCCGCCCTACAGCCCAGATGTGGCCCCCGGACTTTTTTTTGTTTCCTCGCCTAAAAAGGCCGATGAAAGGCAAGCATTTTGAGACGACAGAGGGGATCCAAGCAGAATGCACCGCGGCTCTCAAGGCTATTCCAGAGAATGCCTTTCGTGACGCCTTCAATGCTTGGAAATCCCGCTGGCAGCGCTCCATCGACGCAGAAGTAGCCTATTTTGAAAGTTTTTAAAGAATTGTAACGATTGGCTCAATAAATTTTTTTAAATCGACTCAGTCCTATTACTTTCCGGACAAACCCTGTACATTATTAGGTACATCACAGATTGTAATAAAATAGAAAGTTTTCTAAAATTAATAATAATGTTTAATAGACTTGGTTGCACATTTTTGGGATTGTGACATGCCAAAGGACTGACGTTTTGAGAATTTATTGTATTGTTTCAAGAACTTGCATTTAAAATAAATCGCTGCAAACAGGTAGCGAAATAAAAGTCCTGTACTTGTTTTAAAATAAAATTAAGTAGACACAAAATATAATAAAACTTCATGTATACTTATTGATGACATTGAAATACTCATTTTTTGTAGAATCACCCATATGCAATGTTAACCAGAATGGATAACTCTTTATCAACGGATATGAGAAACGGGCCACCTTCTCTAAAATCTTCAAAGAACAAAAATTACCCTTTGGATTTTTGTGGCCTTTGTTACGTGATCATTTGGAAGCTGTTCAAAATAATTCGTTGCTCAGATTTTATGATACTGATACAGTTCTTCGAACAACATGCTAGCTCAACATGCACCTCGTCTATTTAAATTAACACGAAGTGGATTTGTTCCAAGAATATCAAGATGCAAACACACATACTGAGACTGCATCAATTAAATCGACGTATAGAGCTCAGTGTCTGTTCTTTCTTTGTCTCATTAACTGGGTGTAGATTAAAGTCACAGTTTCTCGATTCGGACCATACTCTCGCTCTCCGCGAAAAAAGTAAAAAAGGGCGATACAAACTTAAAGGTCGAACGCCACGCTGGTCTAATAGGAGCGTCTGAAATCTCCAATAGAGATAACATTGGCGGAACAATCAGTTGGTATAGACAAGTTATCTGTGTACGAGAAATCATATAGACAGGGCATTGAGAAATAAGCACCACGTAAAAAGTGATAACGCGATAAAAGAAACGTACCTCATGATGATATATTAGATCATGTATCTAATAATAAGATCTTCAGAGCTAAACAAAAAGATGAGTATTCTGATGTTCTGAATATCTATAGTGGAGGCACAGAGTCCTCCACTACAGATCTCTGTGGAGTACTCAAACTTGTGTATGCATCGGATATTCCTGTAACGACCGATGTAACAGTTGCAGTATTTGCAGATGATACAGCATTGACTGATATCAATAGTTCAGCGAAATGGTCCCAGATCTGGAAAGTCAAATTGAACAAATCAAAATCTATCCACTTCTGCTTTACAAACCAAAGATTCACAAGTTCTCCTCAAATAAGCGTTAACCATAGAACCATTGCAGTGAAGCGCTAAATATTTAGATATGACCCTTGACAACAGCCTGAAGTGGAAGCACCATATCAAAAAAAAAAAGAGTGAAGACCTGAACCTCCGCTAAAAGCAGTAGTACTGATAAAATTGGGAGGAACCTCAAAACTATCGCTCCATAACGAAATCGTGATCTACAATCTTAAAACCAGTATGGCTGTGGGCTTGTCAGCTATGGGGATTTTCCGAGAATTCCAACATTGATATTATTGAAAAATTCCAAAATCATGTTCTGAACAACATGGTAAATGCTCCTTGGAATGTTCATAATAGGGATATTTATCGCGATTTGAATATTCATCTGGTTATCGAGGAAATCAAGAAAGTAGCAGCCATGCACAACGAAAGACTGCAACACCACATCAATGGCATTTGAACTTGGGTAGTATTTTGTGTGTAAAGCAGACACTGTGCGCGGATTTCTAGTGACAGCATTAATTAAATATACGTTAAGATTATCTAAAAGACAATGTATTACCTCTAGTAATGAGTATTAGTTGTAAGAGGACACAGGAAAATTAACGTTTGAACAAATTGGTCAGGTTTAATATTCGGGCAACAACGCCACTCTAAAAACAAACAAAAAATGATAATATAAGCTGTCTGTAGTGAATACCACCCTAGTCACCTGGACACGTTATCTCATTTTGTTGTTGGTAAAAAGGAAGGTCTGTTCTCTATATCGAGGTCGTACCACCTATAATATCCTTTGACTAAAGATGACAAATCCAGAAGATAAATATGTAACAATCGAGTAAAGTATTGAGCAACATGTTTAAGTTTGATGATAGAGCAGTCATACTTGCAAGTTAGTATCAGGAAATTCTATTTCATTCTTGAAAATTGCGGTAACAGACTAAAACTTCTCCTAACGTCTTGGGGCATCAATAATTTTTCTTTCCCATATTTCATAACTTAATATATTTCTAAACTCAACTTCCTCATATGAAACTAAACTTTGTTAACGTTTACGTTAAAAGTAAATATGGTCATATTTGGAAGCCATCAACGCTGCTAAGAATTTAAGATGATTGACGAAAGAAACATTTATAGATTGTTTATTTATCCTAGTGAGCCATTAATCTTCCATACATCATTCTGTGTATATTCGATTCAAATCGCTAATCAGAAGCTTATTTAAATGAATTGACAATGTGTTATAATTATATTCATTTATGCGTAGTAGACATAATGTCATTCATTCTTAATTATTTTTGCGAAACATATCACAAAAAAAGTTGCGAATGATCAAATACCCAACACCAATCTTAAAGCATCAATGTAATGTGTTTGCATGTTCATTAAAACTTTGTTTCTAAAATCTTTAACATATGCGATTCCGAGCACCAACGAGGTAATAAATAAAATTAAATAGCGAATTTAAAATGACTAAAATACAGGGAAGTCAAGTGAAATAAAACATAAATTCCAAAATAACCATCAAAAACTAAAACGGTCTTAGGTAACTGGCATCAAAAGTATAGCTTCTAGATATATTAAAAGTCGAATGACTCGAATAGTATCGAATTGTATTTTAAGATATTATTTTCTTTTCGCTATTCTCCTTCATTCAGTTTTGTTGTTTTATTCTTATTTCTACAAAACCAAGACCTGGCTAATGTTCTATTGGTCTTAGCTCTGACAACTAAAGGTGACTTGGCTTACCGTAAAATTTGCAAGTGGTAGGAACCTTCATCCAAAGAAAGCCGTACACCACTGCATGGGGGCATGTTTGCCCAGTATCTGTTTTAATTAATTCTGTAAATAACTGTGAATAATCGCCACTACCTAATGGGCGGCGTAATCGGTATAGGTTCTTCTTGTTAATTGGATCGAGGCCCGAGATACATACACTAAAGCTCCTCTCGAGATTTTTACATTAACAAAGGAGCAGAGAGGGTATACAGAGTTTGATTTAAAACAGTAACTCAATATTTGTATATTTGATAGATTTAAGAGAAAAGGATTATTTACATAACTATTCATGTGGGTTCCCTTTAACTTATCCTCATTTTTAGTAATTTTGCTTCATTCTTTTTTTACACCGAAGCAGCCGCGCAAGCAAAAGTCTAAATGCCAGGACATTGCGGCTGCTATCTGGATCCCAAAGCAATTTTTTTCCACAATTTCGACACCCTCAGTCGTATCGGCCAATTCTGGATGTACGAAGTTCGACGCGGTTAGGATTGGAGACGGGACAGTCTAGCAGGCACATCGCGCGGCGGCATCATGGTGCAGAGCTCTCAGGAGCAAAGCCCTTTGGTATAGCGGCAGAAGAGTGCTGGATCGCCGCCTGCTCGCGATGTTAGAGAAGACTCATCGATCAGTCGGACAGCCATCCTCTCGACAAATTCGAGCATAAATAATGTAGTTGGGGCGGCAGCACTCCAACCGTTTGAGCAATACTCGAAGCTAGGTTTTATCTGGGCCTTGTGTGGACTGAGAAGCTCATGCGGAGAAAAGTACTTCTTAACCATAAACAAACAGTATAGCTTTTTCCTAGCAGCTGCCGCTATTGACGAGAAGTGTTCGTGCCAGATCAAGTCCTCGCTGATCTAGCCTCCGACCAGCCGACATGAACGACTCTCTGGCAACCTGGCCATCCATCGAAACCGGATGAACGCTAGAGTGCTGTCATCAGCAAAGCCGTGGATTGGGCTGATCGTACAGGAAAGGAGGTCGTTGATATGTAAAAAGAACAGTGTCGGGGCCAAGACCGATCCCTGGGGAGCACCCGCGTTGACGTTGTGGGGCGAAGAGGAGAACCAGTAAATTACGACAGATATCTTGCATCTAGAGAGAAAGTCAGCCACCCATCTGGAGAGCTTCTCTGGGAGGCAGGATCTCTTAGTAAAGTATAGTGCCGTTATTGATAGATATCGCTCAGATAAAGACTTGGAGCAGCAAATTTCACATAGAGAGTCAGATATTGTGTCGGAAGAAACGTTAACTGATCACAGAAAAAAAATATAAAGACAGTAGCATTTAAAAAATAGATAGAGTTGAAGAAGAGGGCGGTGCAGCTGGATGAAGATAATGAAAAAGAAAGTTATAAATGCATTAAACAGTGCGTGCTCAGAAACCAAAGAAAACTGCAGTGTCAACAAACTACTTGAAAGTGAAAACAAAGATAAACAGAGTTACAAGGATTGAAAATGGATTGCATATTGTTAAAATTCGAAGCTGTAGGTATAAGTTAGATCATGAAGTCCAGGAGAAAGTCAGACTTATTCATCCCAAGTCATTGGTAGTAACCTCACAAAGAGAGATATAACGGTGTAGTGGATTTTAAAGCATTAGTCGGAAGTGAACAACAACCTAAGTCCTCGGCGCAAATTCTTTGACGAATCGAAGTTCTACGATACCATAGGCAGACTATGTTTGTAGTATATTAAAACTTCACGTTAAGGATACAGGATCCAAAGCTAGGGTTGTCCAATAGGGACGCAGGAAAGTAAACGTCAATTTGACATAGACGCCATCTTTGTTTTCTGTCGCCGACATGTCATTTTGTTAGTTGAATGTTTACCATTGATCGCTATGGAGTCGTATTCGATTGAAGACCGCATTAAAGTTATTCAAGAGCACTACAAAAATGGTACAAAAATAAAAAACACGTTTCGCGCTCTTCGTGAACATTTCGGTCGCAACAACCGCCCAAACGAAACAACCATCGGTCGTCTGGTGCGTAAATTCGAGGCAACAGGTTCTGTGATAAATCTGCCAGGCTCTGGCCGGCCAAGGAGTGTTCGCACACCGGAAAATATTGCTGTTGTGAAGGAGAGTGTGAGAGACGATCCGAAACAATCAACAACGCGTCGATCCCAAGAATTGGGCATTTCGAGAACCAGTTTGCTCCGCATTCTCCACAAGGATTTGAATGTACACGCCTACAAGATCCAATTGACGCAAGAGCTGCGTCGGGCCGACCATTTTTCGTGCCGAACGTTCTCAGATAGGCTCCTTGAACACCGCCAAATTGATGAAAATTTTTCATCAAAAATCATGTTCAGCGACGAAGCGCATTTCACTTTGAATGGGACGGTAAACAAGCAAAACTGCCGCATCTGGGCGAACGAAAATCCCCGTGAGTATCAAGAGCAGCCGATGCATCCTCAAAAAGTGGTGTGCATTGTGGTCAACAGGCATCATCGGACCTTACTTTTTCGAAGATGCGGCCGGGGACGCCGTTACCGTCAATTCTGAGCGATATCACGTGATGATAGAGGACTATTTTTTGTCGCAACTTGAAGGAATGGATATGGACGATGTTTATTTCCAACAAGACGGTGCAACATGCCACACAACCAACGTCAATATCCATCGATCGCAGTCCTTCTTCGGTGATCGCGTGATTTCGCGCAGAGGAAATCTGCTATGAAAATTTCGACCATCGCGTGGACGTCTGTAAATCCAGTCGTGGTGAACATTTGAGCGATATTATTTTTCATACATAAATGGTATAAATGAACCTTCAAAATAAAGTACCCAACTTGATTTGAATATCAATCTTTGTTGTTTTAATATGCGTTTACTTTCCTGCGTCCGTTTTGGACAACCCCATATATCAGATTTTGGCAGGGGCCTAACACGGAAAGAGTCACCAAAGAGCCTAGCAAATGAAATACCCCGTCGTCCACTCTACACTAGAAGAAGCTTCTACAGGGAAAACCAAATTTGTCTGATGGCTTGAGTTCAATGTGCATGAGAGAGCAGCACCAGAAGTGTGCATCAACACATGTTAGAAAGAGCTAGAAGCAGGATGAAGAGCGAAGGTCATCACTACATTGCCTAGCGACGGGGACGCAAAAGGTCGTGTAATCTGCCGCGTTGCCAATATCTTACTCCAAAAAATGTTCGTACAGGCTTGTACAACAGGTTAGGTTGATCTAACTTGTAATTTAATATTCTGTTTTCATTTTGATTAGAATTATTCATTTCAATTTTGATGCGACTTGATGTTTTAATTTATTATAGAATCATCTTTGATTTCCACCGATGGTGATGAAATCAACACATCCTGAGTTACTGTTACATTTTGCGACAGCGAGCGATCGGAAAATGTAACAAACACCATTAAGCACTACAAATTATCACTGCCTGCATGTACGCAAGTAAAAACCATTTCGGAGCAGGACGACACTCCCCTACGAGCGCTGTATGGGTACTGACCAAAATCGCTCAACTATGATCAAGGAGGTGGAAACCCTGCCTTTGAACGTACAAGATGCGGTGTTATCCATCGAACCAATGATGCAATGTTGCAGAATTTGTGGTGATATTCACCTTTCATTTCGACCTAAAGTGAAGCGCCGTTAATACCGATCCGGAATCGGTCCTAAACAGGTTGATGACAATTCACAAGTCAAACATGTGTACGCTCAAAGTAAAACCATTATTTGGGAGTGGAGAATAAATGGAGAATATTTTCAACATGCATGTTAATTCAAGGAACTGGTGTAACATATTGGCAACGCGGCAGATTGCCGCATCGGCATTGCTAGGCAACGTGGTGATGAGTTTCGCTATCCAGCCGAATTATAGGTCTGTCTTACCTATGTGTCAATATACACTTCTCTCTTGTACGCATTGAACTCAAGCCGTCAGACAAATTTGGTTTTCAGTGTATACTAGCTCTCAGCGGGAAAGCTCTACAGACTTATTTCAGAGGACTTTTGCACCCGAAGTGTAAGTCTTTGTAGTGCTTGCTGCATTTCTTCATGTTGGGTAGCGTCAAGACATAATTCATGCCAAACTGCGTTTGTCTCGTCTTTTTTCCCGCAAGGTATATTATTTCACAAATTTATCTAGAAGAACTAAGTATACAGAAGGTAACTTATCTAACTTCTTTGTCTACTTTTCCACAACTATACCTATTTGTAAGAAAACTAAAAACAATTGATTCGAATATTTTAATTCCACTATATCTCATATTTTGACACTAATAGCTTCTTTTCCATGAAATGGTTATAACGCTTTATTTACTATTTTAAGAGGCAAAGCAATTTGTAAACATTAGCAAACCAATAAAGAGAAACAAGACGCCATAACCAGATCACGTCCTGCGGATATTTGAATACATCAAGTACGTAAGTGGAGACTATAAAAATGATTTAGACCTGCTGCAAAGTCAAGCAGTCGAGCGAGCATAAGAGCGAACGTTTGCTGTGCCTTGTGGGTGTTTAAATTAAGAATGCAGACATTGAAGATAATTAATTTCAATTGTCTATCTAAATGTGAATTAATTTGTTTACCAGTTAAATACCAGCGCTGCATTGCATTTTTATCATTTCGCGACGGTGTGGTATATTTGATCCTATTGAGAATTTCACGCGTAGTATTTACAAATGTTGGTGAAAAAATAGTAATATATGCATCGAGCATTCTTAAATATGAAAATCTCTCTAAAAAGCTGCGCAATAGCTAACTTATGTCTCCTAACAGCGAAGATAATATTCCAAAGGTACCAGTCTTTACTCTGACACTTTGCTGTTTCTCCAGCACATTGAGGCTTCATGCTCACTGAAGAGAAGTGCCGCGAAGATAACCGAGGAGGAAGAATCAGCATTCATAAAGATGTCTTTCGAGCTTGAAAATCTCCACCTACCAATAGTTTTAGTCAGATTTATAGCCTAGCTACGCACTTTGAGCTTCTCAAACGACCATACCCACTTGTTTGCCTTACGTTCATCTGTCTCCAGGACTATTAAACTTATAGCACACTGATGAGTTGCTATTGAGCACTAAACAGCGCCGTCTGTTATATAACAGATTTTAAGTAGAAAGTGTGGGGACCTTGCTCTCATACAGGAATATTAAGATACATACTCGAAAATAGGTGAATTTTAGACAAAAAAACAAAAATTTCGATATTTGGGCTTTTAAAGGGCAATCAACTACAACTAGAATAAAAAATGGCGTCAATTTTTTACTCTGTACTTCCCACGCAACGCTGTCATCAGTTCGTGAAGGTTTATATTTCCCACAAATTTGCCCTTCTAAGAATAAAGTTAGCTGCTACATATACAGACATGTGATGAGGAAAAAACCGCCAGGGCGAAACCGTACTGTTAGAACCCCCGAAAACGTAGAGAGAGTGTCAGTTGCCTAGGGATCCAGGTGTCCTCTGTTTGTCGCATCTTGAAGAAGGATTCAGTGTTCCATCCTTACAAAATCCAAGTTTGTCAACAACTGTTGCCAAGGGATTATGCACAACGTGTTAATTTTGCACAGCTCATGATTGAACAGTTGGATAACAATTACATGACGTTGTTTATGACCGATGAAGCACATTTTCATTTACATGGATACGTCAACAAATAAAATTGTTGATATTGGTCTCCAGTGAACCTCCATCAGTTGCATGACCACCCCCTGCATACCCCGAAAGTTACAGTGGTGTACAGAACGCCCAACGATTATTATTGGCCATTATTTTTTTGAGGATGATGGAGAAACAACTACTGTGAATTCAGAGCGTTACATCCATATGCTGAACAACTTTTTTTTTCCGGAACTTCGACATCGACGTGTCCGTCTCAGAACACTGTGGTTCCAACAAGATGGGGCAACATCTCACACAGCTCGCACTTCGATGGAACTTCTTCGGCAAAAGTTCCCAGGATGTCTCATGTCCCGTCATGGCGATATTCCATGGCCCCCTCGCTCCCCGTACCTGTCAACGTGTGATTTTTTTTATGGGGCTACCTGAAATCAAAAGTTTACCAAAGCAAGCCTCGGACCCTCGTCGATTTGAAGGAGGAAATTAGAAGAGAAGTAACCCAAAATTCCTGCATGTATTTCTGAGTATTTTGATATAATAAAATATTTTCCCATACTTATTTTGACTGTACTACTCATTTAAAAAACATGCGTTCTTTCTGCCGGACCCTGTATAACAAAAAATTAATCAACCTCCCTCCTCCCCTGACAGGGATTCGTGCAGGCCAACACGATAGTTGCGATGACTAATCCCGCGCAAATGACGATATTGGCCTTCACCATACACAGTGCACACTGCACCTAACAGTGCCAAAGCGAAATCCGACTGTTTGAGATATTTCTGAGTTTTAAGGCTAAATATACAGGGACATGTATGATAAGTCAAATATTAATGTGCGAAGAATTACTGTGGTTGAAAAACTATAAATATACCAACTTAAAAAAATTTAGATATATCCTCTTCCACCCCCTGCAACCCCTAATTCATAAGCCCTAAAAAGATTTTTTCGCAAACGATTTTTGAGCGAATTTTTTTTCGATTTTGGCTTTTTTCACCGCCGCCACTAGACCGATTTTCTAAAACTATAAAGCTTTTGGGTCCTTGTCATATTAGTGATATTGTGTAAAAATTCGAAATCCGAGCAGTACTTCTCAAGTTATAGGCGGTTATAAGATTAGCGGACAGACCGACAGACAGACAGCGCGACGGCAAATAGTAACATGGTTTTTCGTAATATACGAGTACTTGTACTTGTACTCCTACTTAATATCAAAAAACATATTAACTCAATTTCGAAAAACTTCGCGATCACAATACTTGCCCGCTAGTAGAGGTAATAAGTAAAACGAAAATGTTGGTGAAAGTTTAAAATATACACGATCTGTAATATTTAAATGCAAAAATTTGACAAAATGCACACGTCAATCGTGACATGTGTCACTTCATTGCGTGGGCTCTCATTTCTAGAAGAACTGAGGAAAATATAATCTTTTGATCCTCATAATTTGCTTACTCTTCTATAAATACATAGTCCAGCAAACTCCTAATGACGGTCTTACGCCTAGTTCGAGTTCTAGATACTATATTATGTAGAACTATTCCAGAACCGTTCTGATTCTGCGCAGTAAGCTCTGATGATGTTAGAGGCGTTTTATGATTGGCGGCTGGCAGATTCAGAACGGTTCTTTGATAGTTTCATTCAGAACTCGAACAAGGCCTTGAACTGGACCAGATCAGTGGCATACTTAGGGCTCTGTCTAGGAGTAGAGGCGCAGTGGTGGTCACAAAATTCGTGGTGGGGAAGGCTGCAAGATTAAGCAGCGTTTTTGAGAGTTTATGCTCTTGTGACAATGGAAGGGGGTGGGATACGTCTTTGGGAGGCGCACGTTTCAACAATTTGAGTCTAGCAAGATAATTTTTCTTAAAAATATGACAATGGCTCTGTAAGGGGGTACGCCCCTCTAAATCGTCCAATGGTCTGGACCAGCAGAAGTAGAGAAATGCATGGATATTTGAAAATCACTCATATTGGTATTGTGTACACTTGGTTACCAAAACACATCGTACGCTACTGCTAGCGCAGTGTTGCTTTGAATCGGCATAGTCGGTGCGCGCGGACCACGCGGCATTCAAAGACGCATAGCGTTAGCAGTAGTGTACAACATTTTTTTCTACTCGCTTCCGTTTTAGTACTAGATTCCAGTCTAAAGAGATCATATAATACAATTTTAGAATGCAACTATTCCGAAGAGGGTTTGTCTTGATTTAAGTTCAAAACTCGTGAGAATGGGCTATCGTGAATAAATATGGTTGGAATGCGCAAATGTCAAATGAATGTTTGTTAGAATACAACATTTTCAATTAAAAAATGCCACTCTGATACATCACACTCAATCAGAAACATTAATTTGTCTACTTACCGTTAAAGGTGGCGTTCAGGCACTCCCAAAACGGATACTGCAACATAAAAAAGTCAAAATTTATTATCTAATTAATACAGCAAGATAACGTCGCTAGTTTTATTTATTTAGTAGTATATCGTTTGTATAATTCATTTAATAGTTTCACACTATTGTCTATAAAAGATGCCCACGCAGGTTAGAGCCGTGAGCGTTGATGGACAGAGGCGTTTCGTATGAAGATTGTGGGCGAGTTTGAGTGGGAAATTACTATTGTTTATGTAGTTAACTGCATTCCTGGTGATATTAAGCCTCAATACATTGTGTTGATGTAGTCGGGCACTACCACTTTATCTCTAGGAACAAGCACTAGTTGGATAGAAAGAGTAGATGTTAGTTGTAGGCCCAGATTCCACACATTATCTCATTCAATGAATCAATGAATTCATAGCTCCGATGTAGTTTATTTCAAATTTCGTCAACATTACAAGACACTAGAGTTCAATCAAAAATGTCTGTTGGCAAAGTTAAATTGTTTAATTTAGCTACGTTGCCACGGAGCAGCCTTGGTGGTCAAGGTGCATGGTTCCGAGTACCTAAAACAAAAAAGAATCTACCTCAATATAGGCCGTATCGTCAGCCGTTCCTACAATTGTAGGATGCCTTTATGGTCTCCTTGATTTTTATAGTCCTTCCTGTCCTTCAGAAAGAAAGGGGTTTTTCTAGATTTCTACTGTTTAGTATAAGCGCTCTATTTTGAGGTTATGTTTTCTTTTTGAATTCCAAGATATTTCAGGGTAATAAATCTTGTTTTATCAGCCGGAAGTTTCTGGAGATCAAAAAGAAAACATAACCTCAGAATAGGAGAGCGTTGACGCTGACACGATACAAGAGAAATCTAGAAATACCCCAGCATTTCTGAAGGTGAGAAAAGACTATGAAAATCATGGCGTCCTACAATTGTAGGAAAGATTGATGATACGACCCTAAGGACCTATGTGTATGTCCCCAAGACAACAGACAACGTGGATATTTTAAAGCTGGCAACCGTACATTTTACTAATGTTAACACATATTTATTTGTTGAGATGTTAGTCAAAAGTACGCCAAAAACACCTATTTGCGAAATAAAGTTGAACATATTTGTGGCAGGGTGGTAGTAGACAATCGCGAGTGGCTAATTTATTGACAATTATTGGAAGAAAAGTTTATTTGAATGCGCTTGGAGATCCTTGACTTCCCTTACAAGTCCCCCATCTCATTGGAGATACTTCAATCTCCTTGGAAATACTTGGATATCATCCTAGCAACCATAGACTATAATGACGACAGAAATGCGTCACTTGGGCAAATCATCTTAGATAACCTCAGATCTCCTTGAATTACGTCAGTTTTCCTTAGATTGCCTTGATGGCGAGCGCAGTCGCTAAGTTTGTATCTACTATACTCATGTACCAAAATAAAAGACAGCTTGTATGTACTGGTCTGTATTTGTATACAATTAGTGCTTTTTGATCATTGATTCCTACGTGAAAAAAGTATTACTGTATAATGCATATGTTAGCTGGAAATGTTTCGAATGGTGTTGCTAATCGAAAACTACGCTGGAAGTTGAGAGCATCGGGAGTCATACAAATAAGTCAGTCATGTAGAAAAGGCACCTCATTTGCTCTCATGTTATAACCACATGGCAGTAGATATGTAAACTGGGCATATAATATTGTAATTTGTATGAGCGCTCCATTTTTTAACTTATTAGGATATCGTTGGATACAACTCACAATACTTTAGACAATTTGTCTGTAGCCTATTTTCTCAACTGCTCTATTCATCTATTTGAGATTCTCTTTTTCGTCTCTCGCATTTTTGAAATTCAATAAGCATGTGTATTTGACATAAGATTTAAATATTTTAATTCAATGTCCACTGCGGTATTCCCTTCCAGCTATAGCATAGAACTTACAGCCGAAGTCTCAATTTGATTTCCTTTTCTGTTAATGAACTTTGATATACACTGAATTTTGAGTTTATTGAAATATTGAAAAGGCCTAGTTTACTTGCAATCTTCTGTATGCTTCACATGTCATATCGGCCATGTGAACCCCCTACCAATTTGTATGCGAAGTAGAAGAAAAAGAGCAAAGAAGAGCATGGAAGATACACAACAAAAATTGCGTTTCACGAAACGGTTCCATAAATTTCAGATGCAATAAAAGTAACTCTCGAAGGGAACTTTGACGGGGCCACTCTTGGCGCGAACCAGAGATTATTAAATTAATGTTCAGGCCAGTGGCGTGTCAAAATCTAAAGCAAACAGGATAGATGTAAATTTGTGAAACGTACGCTTAGAAAACCGGAAACTTTAGGTTGTTCTATCAAGGGATAGGCAGAAATGTCTTTCCTTGGTCTATGCCCTAAAATAAGCTTCCTCGTATGATAGAGTTGAACAGACCTGTCGTCCCATTTCAAGAGTGTTGTCTCAATATTCGTTACTCTATTGACTTACTCTTTGCTTGAGCAGACCTAAAGCTAGCTTCGTGCCAATAAGCCTGCCTTTAGATATCGCTCCTGCAAGTATGTCCGCTATATCAAGTTACTTAACTTTAGTTTCGCGATTGGCGTCTGTCAGAGCAGACAATTATTCCTCTTCTGGATCAATCCCACTTCTGTATTCAATATGTATCAGACATAATTAATCGCCCAAATTTCCGTGTAGAATATTGTTAGGAAGAGAGAACCTTGAAACTAGTAGTGTTACTCGCCAGTCACTCATCGGTCAGACTCCAACGCAGGTATATCTACCTTCGTTTGGTTCGCGCGACGGGTGTGTTGGAAATATTTCTCTATCCTTCTAAGGTTTAAAGGTAAATGTATGGGGAAATCTATGATGTGTGAAATATGTTCAACGGGTGTACTCGTATAGAATTATTGGGGTTGGAAGCGTATAAATACAATAACGCACAAAAATTGAGATAGATCCCCCTGCCTCAAAAAAACCGCAATTTTTAATCACTACAATTTTTGCTTCCTACGCCTGCTGGTCCATCTATAACTTGGAAAGTCGAAAAAGCTTTGTAGTTTTTGAAAAATCGGTCCAGTGGCGACTGAGGCCAAAACGAAAAAAATCTCTCAAACTTCGTTTGTGACTGACGTTTCAGAGCCTCCTTATCATTTTCGAAATCATTTTTGTAGCATTTAAAAATTGGGGGAGAGAGGTTACAAAGGGTGAAAGAGAGTATATTACATATTAAAAATATTTCATTCAGCATAGATATCCCCACACATTTAACCTTAAGACTTAGAAATATCTTCAGCAGTCGCGTGTCGATACGTACCACGTGATGCGACTGATGGTCGTGCGTCATGCGTCGCAGTCGGCAGTCGCTTCTGTGGTGCCGTGAACTGTATGCTGTATAAGTCAATATCATCATTCACGCGGTATTAGTCATAGCAACTATATCTGCCCACAGATACTTCCGAGACATTCTAGATAGAAAGTATGTAGACAATCTGCATTGTGCTCTTGTTTACCCTCCACTACTTTACGGAATTTTGGATGGGGGGGGGGGGTTATGAGCAAAAATTACAAAAATATTGATGTTACCCAATGGTTAATTCTAAAGGTTACATACGGAGGTTACTTATCCAAGTCATTCTCTATATATGGTGGCTCGACTATTAGATTGCAGACAAATTTATTTTTATGGTGGTCTTGTATAATATATTATATTAAACATTAGAAGCTTTTAGAGCGCATCATTCAGAACTACAGAACAAGATTCAATCAAAATTCAAATGTGTATTGTATAAACATCAAAAACCATTACTCAATTATCTCTTTTTTCTTGGGTCCAAAATTCTATAACTTCATGCCAGTTTAAACAAACTCAACCACAAGTCTTAACTATTTTAGGTACTTTATGTTTGTTGTGCACGATACTTAGGATTTACCTGTGTTTTTGCGGCAGTGAACACTTTACATGTAACCTATACATTATAACTTACCTTGCGCCATTTTTTTCTGAAATTATCATACACCTCTAAAACGTCAAAAAACAAAGTTTGAGGGGTATTTATTTTTTTCGTTGTTAGTGCCTACGCCGTCACTGGACGAATAAAAAATTAACAGGTGTTTTCGTCCTTGATATAGCTGTAGCCTTGGGTCAAAATTACACCAAAACCCGAACGGTACTTTCCAAGTTATAGCGGGGCCAAAAACTAATGAGTGACATGGAATGTAAAGACGTAGTACACAAACAATATAGCTTCAGACCATATTAAAAATTCTCAGCATCTATTATAAAAATTGGCCCAAAATTTCACAACCTGAGATCTGAGACTATATTCGCAAAGCCGTTTCACCATTTTTCAATATATGAAAGGATCAATGCAGAAGTAAATTATTCAGTGACAGGGTCTCTTTCCTGCACCTCAGTTTGAAGTAATTGATGACATTACGTTCAATTTCATTCGCTAAATAAATCAGACAGGAGGCAATAAAACGATACACTCTTTACTCTCCCCAGATGGTATATTTTATTCAATCAAAGATGGTTAAAGGCTTTTCCACCTATCGGTTCGATATTGATTTCTCCTATTCAATTTTTCATCGGTTGTAAGTACGCTCCCGTATAAATTGTATTTTATAATACAGTGTCATGTTACTTCCCGTGTTAAAGAAATGATGGAAGTAGATAGCACATACGTGCCACCTGCTGCCACTAGTGGTCACTGATTTTGTAATTTGGACATGAACAGATGAAAAATCTATCTACCTAAACAGTGTGAAGGCGAGCCATAGGTAGGGACCATTTCATAGTTTGTTTGTTTTGACAGCCGAACAGTAACAGTGCATTTAGGGCCGTACTTTTCCCAAGGCTAACGAAAAACTATTTTCATTCGATCAACCAACCATGTACAATCATCCTTATGAGGCATCGTCAGCACGGTATAGTTAAATCTCAATACGTTCGGTGGTTCATTTAGAGGTACTGTTTTCAAAAGTAAAATCATAAAAAGAATCAACAGTATATATTGTAAGGCAAAAATAGAAACAATCGACTTTGTAGGGTCACATTATTTACCGATCAAACAAAAAAAATGAAATTTATTTTTGGAAGATTATTACTTAATATACTAAATATTGGCCGTTACTATGTATTTTTTGGTTGATTATCTATCAAATGTTGGCTGTTACTGCAATTGACTGTGGTATTCCAATTTTGAAGTACGCGTCCGAGCAATTTGAGTGGAATTTGGGGAATAAAGCCAGTAAAGCTGGATTGAATTACCAACTATATCTGTCTTATTCTTGTAGACGGAAAGGCTAAAGTCTCAAGGTGTGATATCACACGATCTAAGTTGGCTAAATCAGTTCGAATGATTGTGGCAATAGAGCCATGGTTTAACTTGCTGTGCGGCAAGTAAGGACAATTTTGCTGAAACCGGTTGGCCTAAAGACCACGAACGTGAACTAAAGACAGCAAACAATGTGTCATTGGTAGATCTGAAGGTCGGTCAGATAACCAAATTCCAGACACTGAACCGGGCTGAATCTTTCCATGATGAAAGGGAGACGATACTGATTAGAAGTACCATGACAGGTCAAGACGACTAACGTTGTACCTGTGAAATTATCCTCAGATATGAACGACATCTAAATAAATGGCCGTTGAATAGCTGATGATGAAGACGTTTCATTCATTTCTTTACAGATTGTATGAAGCAATGTAAAACATGAAGATAGAAAATACCAAACTGTATGTTTTCATATGAAGTGCGCCAAACTCAGGTCTCTAGGTATGCACGTATGCGAACGAGCAGTCATGTGCCATTAACAGTTGTTTTGAGAAAGACACCGTCTTCAAAAAGGATATTTATAGCTACAGGTTTATTTATTGCTAGATGCGTTCCAGAGAAAGAAGAGAGAAAATCTAGCAGGACAGATCAAAAGATATTCGGGCCGGCCTATTTTTAACGTAATATTTTCGGGAGAAAATATTTTGCGATGACATACACATGCTTGCGCGTTAATGTGATAGACCAAGGAGCGATGAAGCATTTCAATTTATGTTTCGCGTGATACGGGTTTACAAATTACTCTTTCATTTATTGTTAGAATGTTGTATAATTCACGCATTTTTCAAAGGCGTCTTTTCAGATGCAAATGTTGTCCTCAAATTTATTTGACACTTTGACACTAGTATAACAATAGCATTAAGAAATCATTGAATACGTTGCTTTTATTATCTTCTGTAGAGCTAGAATACAAAATATAAAAATAGGTTGGTTCTGCATTTCCTGCACAACGCTGAGGTAAAACTTAGCTACAAACATGTAGAACAAAAGAATGAATGGATCAAATCAACCAAGTAAGGCCTGTACAATTCGTCCATAGTCCCCAGTAACTTGATAACGCTAAGTCTCTTTCCTGCCATACCGAAAGTATCGGCCGTCTGAACGTTACCGAACAGAGAAGCTTTTGTGCGCCAATGTAAAGGTTAGTTGCGGTACCAAACGACGAATATCGAAAATATTTCTCCTAAAGTTTTAAGCGCAATTGTACGAAGAAATCTATAATGTGTGGAATATGTGCCAATAAATTCCTTGAAATACTGAGGTTGGAAACGTATAAATTATTATATTATTATTATATATATTATATAATTATGTACGTATAATTCACTAATGCCAAAAATTAAGTCATACCCTCGTCCTCTAAACCCCAACAAACCCCAATCTTACATTTTTAACCCCTGCAAAAAAACGAAGGTGATCGATTCTTTCCCATCTTTTGCTTATAGTTTCGCTGCCACTAAACCGATTTCCAAAAGATACAAGCCTTTTAGCAGTAACCTTATGTGAAGATTTCAACAAAATCTTTTTGATACTTCGCAAATTATAGACGAGCCAACGATTAGCGGACAGGCAGACAGACAGACAGACCGACGGAAATGAGTGAGTCTTTCGTAATTTTTGCGATTAAGATACTTCCTCGCAAGTTGACGTGGGAAGTAAAACAAATAACTACCCTTTTATATGAAGTGGGATCAATTCTAATAATATTTTTCTTTTACAGGTGAATAAGAAAAACTTCATCTTTCAAACTGTGAGCATTTCTCTTGATCTAACGTTTCCGATATTATTTCAGTCTTTAGTTCTTAGCAATCGACCACGTGAAGCGAATCGTAAAATATAATTTGGGCATTTTAAATGTTCCTAAAATAATTTAGTTTTTCAAACGCACATAATAATTTATTTAGAACGAAAGAAGCCCGAACTTCGCACGGAGATCTCGTAGACGTATCGTCAGTCGTTTCTACAATCGTAGTAAGCCTTTATGGCCTCCTTGATTTTTATAGTTCTCTACTTTTCTATTTTGAGGTTATGTTACAAATATCTATTTACATAAAATTGTTAATACTTTTGATTTATATCACTTGTTATATAGTCTGAAATTTCCTACAAGAAGAAAACACAGCCTGACAATAGGAGAGCGCTGAAGCTGACATGGAACAGTAGAACTCTACAAATATCACAGCCTTTCTGAAGGCGAGGAAAGACTATGAAAATCAAGAAGGCCGTAGATGCGTCCTACAGTTGTAGGAACGAATGACGATACGACCCTTAGTGCACTGGAAATATATATTTTCACATTTTTGTTATATTTTTTACACCTTTCGCGTTGGCGATACATTTGTCCTGGGGCCGCTGGCGAAAGTAACTATGAGAAAATTCTCATATGAAAATATCCCAATGAGAAAGAGTTCGTACAGATGAAGAAATTGTGTGCCTTTTTACTCTCTCAAACATGTGGTATGTGGGGTATATATTATAATATAGCTAACCAAATCAAACCTGTGACAGGGGTAACTGCAACATTCATACACACGTAGAGATAATACTAGCGGTGGTCTAGTTAGTTTTTTCTTCTCGAGCTGAGAAATGATCATCGGATGCATGCAAGCATATTGATTAAAGACTGTGTAAAGTATAATACTTACCAATAATAATGAGCAATAGTTTTGTACTTCAACAACGGTGCTATTTCTTAAGCTTATGTTTGCTGCTAAGTGCACCAAGGATATCTGCAAAAAGAGAAATAGCTATGAGTATCAGCGTCCATTGCATGGTTATCTTGTTTTGCTCAACAAAATTATTCTATAAATTAGAAATGTCTACCCAACCGATAAGATCTAAGGAAAAAAAGAACCCAAATTACCAAAAATATAGTAATGTTTGACTGTCGCAGAGTTCCTCAAACGTGTAATATTATACTCGAACATATTTTATATTTTCCTGAAAAAATGTAAACAACATAAACTCAACGTTAAATTGACCCAAATGGGTTCCCACGACTCCCATACTTTCAGGTTTCTAGTCCTATCACCTTTTGACATAATTTCATCCAGCATCCAGTCGACAGTGAACATATTTTTCTTTGTAAATTCTATTTTGAAGATATTATTTTAGTCGTAGTCACTTGTCAAAAAATCTGTTGTCTTGATTGCCAGTAACAATCCTTTAATGCTAGTCTTAGTTCCTACGGAAGATCAAAATATCTCATTTGAATTTGGATATGATACATGAATAGTGGTAATTTCATCATATTTGCTGACAAACATCTAATTTAATGAATACTGAGCGACATCTACATTCTATATATTTCTAAGTATTTATTTTAGAACTTTTGGCGGATGGTGTTTGTCGCCCGGTCTATTCACCAACCATATGCATACAGAATAAGGATTCTACGAATTTGTCACTCGGCTCATGAGACAATCAATCAACTAAATTATGGCCATGTTGTTTTTTGCGCCTACGCATATGGTTATCATTTTTAACGGGTATACTTTAGGTGTCAACCGCCCCGCTATATCTCAATTACTCTTTTAAGTTCTTTTTTCAATTCGAACCTTTTGCCTTTTTTGAAGAGGTTGTTATACTTTCACTTCTGGTGGAAACAGCCTTATTAGAATGCGATTGTTTCGTAAAAGTTTAATATCGGAGTTGTAGAAAACTGCATCAATAGAAAGATCTACAATGTCTGGAATATCGTTGCTCAAACCTGGGATTTTCTTTTACAGAGAGCATATGTCAAGCAATAAATAAAGCAAGTTTTCCTAGTAACTCATATGGCAAAGCCCTAAGATAATCGAAATATTGAATTCCGAAAAACTCTATATAAGCCTTTCCGACCCTACCTCCCTAACCTCCCATATCAAAGAGTATAATGCTTTATGGTACTATGACTATGTGACTCAGTACCTAAATCAGTCTATAAACAAACCGCAAACCGAAAATGACATATTCCTTCAGCAGTAACGTAATTATCGATCGTATTGATACTCCGCGAGTGTATTCGAGTATTTAGAGCGTCGCCGACGTCTTCAATTTTGCCATCAGCTGCGTAGGTTTGTTAATATCGTGTGAGTGGACACAGTCGACCTAGACAGACCCAAATCAACAGCTTCAAGCAGCAACTACAAACAAAACGTGTGACAGGGTAGCACTTAAGATTACGTACCAAATTAATTGTTCTTGAATTTCTTTTTACGTTTTTGATAACGTTTTACTACAAATTGACTGTTACTTCAAACGTAGTTGTTTCTGAATAGGAAATTTCCAACTTTCAGGATACTCTGTATGAATACATCACAAACGAATTGAATTTCAATCCAAATCATAAACGCGCTGTGTTCCAGATACAGTTACTACAGCGAAGTGCCTTACTTTATATATTAATAACTTTTGGATCTGAAATGTTATTGATACCACTATGCATTTACACTTCCTCGGTTATCCGGTTAAATTTAGACACTCAAAGATACATGGTATACTTCAATTGGTTGAGGTATATGTTTAGAATTCTGAAGTTGATATGATAAGTTTATTCTATGGTTTTAATGGTAACTGCACTACAACTCTGTTGTGTCTTCCGAATCCTGTGCTTATTCCGCTAATTATTCTACACGTTACATTACAAATTCAACTATTGATGTACAAGAATAAATTCTGCTTACACGAGTGATTTGAAAACTATATCGAGGTGGCTGAAAGAGCTGTAATTTTTGTCTCCTATATCTGTGCTTTTATTTTACAGTCAGCACATGAAGATGGTGTTCGCCATAAGAATAATGAAATCAGACATGTCAACCCTGTTGAACTCTTTTTTGATACCTTTGACTAATCTGGTGGAAATATTTGGGAATTTGGCATGTAGTTCAATTCCTCAAAATTTGAGAGGAAACATTTGTGAAAATCTGTAAGCCGGGTTTGGTAATGTATGATAGTGAAATTTGGAGAGCAATAGCATGCTAGTCTTTTTTTTTATTTTTGAGTTTTCCCAAACTTTTGGATATCAATGCGGATGTTACATACTATTTGAATTTAACTCAGAAAGACAATATGAACACACAGTATAAAATCTAATTTTTCTCACGCCGTCATGCGATAAAGAAGTTATTAATGATTGATGTGTTTAATTTCATGATTAATAAGGATTGGATTACATTAGCATTCACACAACGCACATGTTATTACTGTTATTCTATAGAAGCTTCTCGACATAAGTTAGAAATAAGCAACGAGGCAGATGGTGAAATGTAAATAAACTACTGAGGACTGCGTTCCTATGTTATTTCAATTTGAAAATATATTAAGGTATATGTTATCTCTATCAAACAAGGATGCGTGTACTTATTTTTATAATATCAGAGGTAAAATAATTATTTTGAGCGCAACCCTTTTTTTTGACAAGGTTTTGTTTTTGAAGTTTAGGTTTCGTCAAAATCGGAAATTGTTAAAAAAATATTTTTCCACTCCTAGCCTGAGAAAGTTTCATTATTTGCCGCATTCCTACGAAGAGAAGTTACATTTATCCGCCTGTGTAAATAATGATCATGAAAAAAGAACCCTAGGTAAATAGTGAATGCATGCGTTTTCTCGCTGGGTACTACAGAATTTGTCACTGTTTAACAGCACTTTTTATTTACTAATAGTATTTTTTACTTCGAATAAATACAGAATCAATTAATAACTGAAATTATGTTGTTCATTGTATTTATTCAACCGATTATTTTGACAGCTTGAAAGTTGCTTATTGATAAATTGTAGTACTTAAAAATGAGTGGAATACGAATAAGTCGACGTACGTAGCATCCCTTATCCTTTATCATGTAGCGGCAGCTTCCCTCTCCTATGCACCGTTCTGTGATGTAGGCATTGCTATGCGTTTCAAGATATAGAAGTGCTAGGTCAGTAATGGTATACTTCTCCACAAAAGTGTGTAATGTACTATTTGAGAAGAAGCTTTTAGATTCAATATTGCGTTTGACTATCATTGTGATGGTTGCTAGGTGCCTCAACACTTATAAAAAAGTGTGCCTAAGCCCCAAGTATATATTAAAGTAAAAGTACGGTAGCCTTAACGTTTATCCTTATACTCTATTGCAGCGTAGTGTGGAGGCGTGACAGCTCGTAATAACTACTTGGTATTTATTTGCTTTCTCACTATCACGTAAATGTATAATAAAATAAAACAAAATTGGATAGCCTTCATCTGCCTGATTATCAGCACTATACATATCTTATTTAAAACAGTTTATTAATCTGGATGCTGACCTCTGTGCAACTAGCTGTCCACGCACTTGAACTTCTGTGTAGCTTTCCGAGAACCACAAGAAACGTGATAAATGGTACCACTTACATTGCAGACACTTGCGATACCAAGAATGGGCATGGTTCACATACATAGTACCATTTGCTTCGCTTCGCTACACTTCTGATTGTGCTAATATATAAAAGCTGTGATTTATTTGACTAAGAAGTATGATGGTAACATAGCCCACAAGTTAATTTTGTCTACATAGTTGATTTCATGATAATAAATTTTATAGGTTCATTCGTAGATGAGGCGCAGATGTTATAGACTCACAAGCATTGAAAATTAATATTGTTGTCGATGCCTCTGATATCATTATTGTATCTATTTCAAAAACAACATTGACTATCATCAAGCACATTGATTCAATATTTTATTTCTTATTTGTACACGAAAATTGGTGAATAGTGGCCCCACTAGAGATATGCCCGGCTTCAAACTATTGAAACAAAAGGTGTTAAGTGGCAATTGACAGGTTTTCACCTAATTGCGCACAATATTTTGAACGTTTCAAAAGACCATAGCAACTTTGCTTTCTGTTTCGTCTGTCTCCAAGACTAGAACTAGACCTATACCGCACTGACGAGCTGTTAATGAGCATCAAACAGGGCTGTCTGTTGCTGGTCATGATTACAGAGACGGAAAGCAAACATATCCACTTCAGCCGTATTGGGTCGCTCTAAAAATTAGACTACGCCAGTGTCCGGGAAGACGAAAAATATGAAACAAATCGCAATGTATGGAATTTTTTAATTACATTATAGTCTCTAAAAATGATCTTGACTACATTCGAATAATATCTGACATTCTAAAAATATAAACAAAAAAATTAAATTGGAAAACACGCTGATGTTCTTGATTTTAAGCTCGGAACTCCACTGCTACTGGACAAATCTTCAAAATGTATAAATCTAATCTTTTTTGTTCTAGGCACAGTAGTAATTTGGTGCTAACATATTATCAAAATTCTAGCAGTTGCTGCTTCCCAAGTTGTCTAGGATTGTCGAATAGATGACAGACAGATCGAATGAATGAGATAATTTTTAAAGTGCTTAATTTCATCGACCTTGTGCGATATTCTACAGAATAAAAATCTATACTTGTCTATCTATCTCCTTGTTGAGGAGGGATAATGCTGTGGAATCACAGTGGGCAGTGCATTTAGATCTTTTGAAAAATTTTTGGCAAGGCTCAATATTTCACATAATTACGACCTTATTTTCAACAGTAAACAACCGCTCGACTTTTGATGAAAGGTTAGTACTATTTCACTCACGTCAAATTTTTGAGTAATCAATCACAGCAGTTCTACATGGAACACTCTATATATAACTTCTGAAAATTGACTTGTATGGTTGTTTCGCTGATTAGCCTCCATGTTATATATACTATACATCCGTTGAGCTGGGGTGGCTGAATGGGTTGTAATTTTTCTGCTACATTTGTGGTTTTATTGCACGCTAAATAATCACTTACTTTTGACAAAAGGTTAATGCCATTCCAACGACGAAAAAGCTGTACCTAATAAACGGTGAGGGTATGAGCAAAAACACAAAACGTTACAGGTTTACCAGACTTCCCTTTTCGTTGCTTGTTCCTAATATTTACCGACGTACTCATAAAATTTTTGGATAAAGCAAAATTTGACGTGTTCCACCTGCCTTGTCACCTTAGAGCCTACTAAACAAAATTAAGCGAAATCAAATATGTTGACACTTAAAATTACACATATTTTAAATAATGAATATATGATTATAGTTTGAATGGAATTATTCAAGTAGTGGCGTGATCTGACCAGAAGTTTTACTACCACTGAAAAGACAACCTTTAATTCCTGTCTAAACACAGTTCCTAAATAACTGAATATCCCATTGTCGTACCCTGTGAGAAACCACATGAGAGTCGATTATTAAATAATGTTAATGGGGCCATGTAACAATTAATAATCATCATCCTGGTGTCACTGAATAAACAAAAACGATCGTAAGAAACAAAGAATGCCCACCACAAGTCATACAAAGATGTAGATGGCGATGGAAGACTGACCTCCACAGGGTGTCCGCACCCGCTGTGACATTCGCCCAGCGTTTATCTAAATCTTTTACACAAACTGATCGCACCATCATTTTTCATAAGTTTTTGTGCCTTTGTTTCTTACACGATGTTCTTTGTGTAGTTTTGACTGAGTAAGGTTTCTGTTGTAAATATAATTTAACGTAATCAATTTATACGCCCAGATCAAATTACACTTTTATTACCCCACTAAAAATAATGTTCAAAGTAAAACTTCATTAACAGGGTTGCCTACTACTAGTCTGCCGCAATAAAATTCAATTTCAGTTCGAATATAGTTATAATTTTGAAAATGCATGGAATTTCAGCAAACAAAAATACTTGTCAACAATGGTATACGTTTGTAAATCACTTGGTAATACCGTACCGAGTAATATAATGTGATCGATATATGAAATTTTACTATGGAACACTATGTACCTTAATTTTTTATTTTATTTTTAGAACACACTATTACCGAGTCAAGTAATTACATTTGATGACATAATTTCTATCCACGCTTTCTGGGACCATTTCTTATTATAAGAAATGCTATGGATGCGAGGTAGCCCATTTATCTTGAAAAATTTTATATCCTGCTAATTTTGAGCACTTTCTGATAACCAAATAAAGTAAACAAGCAATGAATCATGAGTATGACAAGTGAAAAAACTCTTATTCGCAAGGTTTTGTGAGCGGGACGAAAAGTCCACATTCTAAAAGGATTACTTTGTTCGATTTCTGAATGCATGAAACAGGTAAATCAAACAATTATGAACCCTAAAATTGTTGCAACAATTCACGAACGCATTAAAATTGCTGTCCTACAGCTAAGACATTTTGCACACAACCTGGAAGGGTGCTTGGAATAAATAAAAGGAAAAATAGCTATTTATTATTCTAGTACTAGATTAGCTAAAATCTAGTATTTTTCCCGTGTATAATACACGAAAAAATGACGATTTAATATTGAAAAATTATATTATTACAACATTTAAGTCAGAAAATTATCGATGTGAAATTTGAATTTTGAAATTAGTAGGCTATGTTGTACTTATAGCGACAATTAGACATGCGTTGCTAATGAAACTTTTGAAGTAATCAAACAGCTGTCAATTTAATTTTGTGATTTGATTTAAAAATCGTGAACGTAGTGGTTGTTTAGAAGTTATTTTTAATAATATAAAGTAAAAAACATCTGACCCCGAATTTTCTTTGACTCCACCGGAAGTAGTATAAGTAGAAGTAGCCAAAGTAGCGTCACAAATATTATTGCCAGCTAAATCGTTTATACAATATCCGGGAAAAAAGTACTCATTTTTTTTTCCCGGGGAAAAAAGCAATTTCTTGAAAACTGATATTTTGTTACCTGTCAACAGAGATAAAATGTCAAACTTTTATCCCGTCACAGAAAAATATCTATTTTTCTGCAATCGCATATATTGCATATAAATATAACCGCAAAGTTGAAGCTTGGCATGAAATTATGCACTTGATGAGGTTACGGACGCTTGAAGTATATTAATAGTATGAAGTCCTTCGAGTTGGCACATTTCAAGCTAGCTTTTCTGCTACTTTGTTACTACTTTGTCGCTCTAGCTCTAGGTCGATAATATCTATTAAATTTGAAACAGTCTTCCTCAAACAACAAATCTTTCGCACAATTATAGAAGAATGTCATGACTCCCCAAAATATCCCAGATTCATTTTCACCGCTTTTCAATGTTGACTAACTTAGATCGCCCTGTGTGTGAAGGAAATAGACTTCGTATTTCTTTCAGCATTAAGCCCGAAATAACATCTGTTGTCGTATTCACTTTACGATGATGTGTGTATAGGAAGTCCAATAATTCTTGAATGAACATAATAGAAAAACGTGGAAGACGTTATGTGGTTATGGATCTTTAACACATTGCATTCCATACTCGATACGATTGACTATTGCTCAAATCATCTAAAAATAGACGTGGAGTTCATGTTTAGCTCACGTTTGGAGCTTAAATATACTGAAGCGGCCTCGAAGCTTCAAGAAATCTTGTTGGTTCCATTGTATTTAAGGAAGTAGCTCCTCATACAACTACTGTTGGGAGTGCTCTATGTCGGTTTTTTTTTCTAGGTCAGAATGAGGAAGTTGGATGGTTGAACAGGATAATCGTATCTAACTTCCCAAGTGCTGCTATCATTGATGAGAAGTATACTCATAAAATCATATCCTCAGTGACGCGTCTGAAAAGCCGGAATAGGCGTGACTACTTAGCAAAGCTCGGTCATCCATTTCATTACTGGATATGTATTTGGATATGCTCTTCCGTCATTACCACGAACTCAAGGCTTCGGCTTAATGAAGGACTCCCAAATGCCTAAAAATGAAACAAAAAGGTCTTTTCAGCCGCAGGCCCCTCGCTTCCTCTGCTCCCAAGGGCCCTCACATAGCGTAAGATGACAATGGTACTTCTTATTATCTACTACTACTTCCTGATGGAATGAAATTCTCCAGGTCTCTTGTTTGTGAAATTGAGGGAAAGGAAGATGATGGTTCCTAATAGGTATAGAATTAGATAAATATATAAGCACTCTGTAGCTAATTTATAAGAGTCTATTCACGCCTTCAAAATGATAATAATGATCAAGGAAGCCTCTTGGTGGTTTGAGTTCATTTACAGTTGAGTTACCCAAAGTGCTCAGTATAGTATTTACAGTATGCCACCACCAATACTATACAACCGAAGACAATGTTATTTTGGGTAAATAGAGACAATAGTAGAGTCAGGGTTAAGGGAAAACTAACTAAACTCCAATAATGTATAACCTATTATTACTTATAAATAAAGAAGTTTTTTCTGTGACGGGAAAAAAGTTTGACATTTTATATCAGGTAACAAAATGTCACTTTTCATGAAATTACTTTTTCCCTGAGAAAAAATTAGTACTTTTTACCCGGGTATTGTCTAAACGATTTACCTGGCAATAATTTTTGTGACGCTACTCTGGCTACTTCTACTAATTCCGATGTAGTCAAAGAAAACTCGGCATCAGTCATTTTTTTCTTTATAGTAATAAAAATAACTTCTAAACAACCACTAAGTGCACAATTTTTAAATCAAATCACAAAATTAAATTGACAGCTATTTGATTACTTTAAAAGTTTCCTTAGCAACGCAGGTCTAATTGTCGTTATAAGTACAACATAACCTACTAATTTCAAAATTTAAATTTTACATCGATAATTTTCCGACTTAAATATTGTAATGATATAATTTTTCAATATTAAATCGTCGTTTTTCCCGTCACTGAAAAAAATGTGTATTATACACGGGAAAGATATTAGATTTTCACCTAGTACTTTTTTCTCTTGTAAAATAAATAACTATTATTATTATTATTACTATTAGATATTATTATTATTGTTATTGATGTTATTGTTATTATATGTTCAGTTTCACCGCTAGATGGGCAGTTTCCAGCTAGTAATGCCGATTATAGTCTTCAAGATACTTAAGTTGTATAGCATTGCTGTAACAGGAACCATTTTTGTAGGGCGATTTTTCACCCACTGCGATATCTGGTACCACTATACCTGTACTGCCTGTCACAACAAATTAAAAATGACCAGACCCGTTCGAGTGTGGATCGCGTGGTACTGTCACCAATAATTTAATGTTGGGACACAAGATGGTTGTTTAATCTTTTTTGCATTCGAGCCGACGCAGCACCCATGTGGTTCCTTCTCAGCGTGAGAAACGCCATTCGGTCGAATTTTTTGTTGGTACGATGGTGTAGTAGTACCGCGATGCGTATATTAAGATACTATATGAGTGTAGTATTGACTATCACACAGTGTCGTAGTATAAACAACTCAGAACTCTTTAAAAATGTTAGAAGGCATGTTTAATGAGATATTCTCCACAGAGACAAAATGGCCCTCGGCGGCCAGGTTTATCTTTTTATTATGAAATCGTCCATTTTGCATGAAAGATACACATACTGAATTAATATTGTACTAGTGAATACAAAAAGACATTTCAAATGGCGTACAGTCTATTATCATCAGTATTAAACAGCCGGTTATCATAGGTACTGGCTTAATAATGTCTGTCTAATGAAAAAATTTGACCTGTAAATTTCCTCATATCCTTAATTTTGCCAAATCATACAAATCAGACAGCATCCGGACACGTAATACTGCTGGACTTTCCATTTTCAGCCCCTTACTGTATATATATGATTGGTTGTTCTTTCCAGGAAACTAGCGAGTACTTATGATATACCGACAGATGACGAAAATAAAGGTTCATATTGTTTTTGTACTACGTTATATGAGTTCTAGACAGCCATCTGAGATGGTCAGAACATGTCAGCCAGGAGGTTAAAAAAATACGGAGCTTAGTCCTTAAATTCAAATTATACTTTTCTATATTCAACCCAGACATTCTGAAATCTTTGTAGTTTGCTTTGGTTGAATCTCATTTCACTTATGGTATCCTTGCATGGGGTGGCCTAGCAACTGTATGCCTCAATAGATTGGAAGTAATGCAGAAGTGGATACTTAAAATAATGCTTGGCAAACCACGTAGGTATCCATCTGGTGAGCTTTACAAAGAAGTGAGAGTATTTGATATCAGACAATTTTTTTTCCAAAACTTTCATAAAGGTAACAGTGATTACATTAAGCATTGCCACAATACAAGACAACGGGAGGTACAATTAAAACTGCCAAAAATTTACAAAACAGTTGGCCTAAGAAGTCACAGGTACTTATGTCCCAAAGCTTTTAATGTCTTGCCCGAGCATATGAGTCAAAAATTTCTGTTCAAGAAAGAACTTAAGTTGTGCATCTCAAATACTCCTGGGCAAAAGATACATAATATAATATCTGTGATGATTATATAGGTCTCATAAATGTATGGAAACTGTTGCTGTGATGTCTGTATACTTACCTCATCTATTTATCAATCTTTCTCTCGTCCTCTATTTTCATCGATACCGAATTTTATTAAGATTATATGTATGGTATTAGATGAATATGCCAGTTTTTCTCAAAAATGTAAAATTAACCGACTGTAGACGATTTTAACTAATTTATATGTTTGTTTTAATCATACATTTTCAAATTTTTACCGATTATGGATTATCTTACTGATTATACGACCAGTATTGTGAACCGATTTTAGTCGAACTGTTTTTAAGTATGTGAACTATTTTATAATGCAATACTTGAGTGAAAATTGACTATGATTTAATTACTCGTCATCCCAGGACCAGTAGACCGCAAAGGGTTAAAAACCGAAACCGATTGTCTAGAATGAAAGAGAACTCATTCAAATATCCTGTACCTATTGCCTAGGAATGAGTCGATATGATTTTATTTTTTCTTCAGATGCCGATAGAATGCGACCTTACATTTTAAGTCATATTATCACCTTTAGAGAGTAAAGGCTATTTTCCTCTAACTAGGGTCACAAACTATGGACGGGGCATGAAAAAACATATTAAGTAATATTATAACTTATAAGTTTTGCAATTTCTCATTCCTAGAAAAAGTGAAACCACTCAAAACATACTTTTTGGATGCCAATGTTTGTATAGATTCTGGATCTAGAAACCATCAGGTATTTAAGAAACCATTAATATAATGCATAAATATACAGAGTAAAGGTGCAAAGTATGAGCTTGATTCTGATCTTAACGAATCCGATTAATGGAGACTTCCTGTCTGACACAAGATAAAACGACCATTGCTGTCATCGCAGGTCTGAGTTATATTTATGCAGCCATGTAGGGAGGCATACATCAACCTAAAGATCCTTACTCTACCAGCTCTATATATGTATATTTATCTGCTGATGTTATGTACATAACAATTTGAATCTGTACAAAATGCACAGTGATATACTTAATTACAATACACGTGCATAAGTTGGATGTTTTTACATCTACGTCTACAAAGAACTATATAAACGGTTCTAACTAATATGAAATTCACTTTTATAATGTTCTTCCTGAGGTTCTCAGAATGTCTGACTCCGGCCCAATTAACTATAGAATTAAAGCTTATACCATCGAAGAATTTTTAAATAATAACTCTTCGGATCTCTTATAATGGTGTTGTAGTGTGCTTGTTTACTTTTGCTCTGTTGGTGAATTTGTTCGGATGTGTTTATCTTATAGTTTTGTAATTAATTGAAATTCATAATAACGTTTTACAGTTTATCTGTTAATGTTGTTCTTTCCAACAAATTTTGTCAACTTTGACCTGTGCAAGTACGCTAGAGTATTAAGCACCAACAAAGAAACGAAAATATATGTTCTCCATTCCAATTCAATCGTGGTTAAAAAACACCAATTTCGGAATCTTGGGCAATCCGCTACATTCACTTCTTTGATGGAGTTTTGAGCGCAGGCTCTAGTCTCTAGTTCTTACTAAACGCAATCGGAGAAAGGTTTTAAATCACCCATATTTTAAAACACCGTATCAGATTCTCCACATTACTGCCTATTACTCGATTGCCCCCGTGAAATATATTCCCATTCACGCACGCCTTTGTGCTTTACGGCAGTAAGACCATCATCCTTAGCAGTTTACCAGTCATTCTGATATCTAAACTGTCGGTGAGCATCACTAGTTTGGACATCGCATAGGCAATATTTTACGAGGAGTGTCATTTGACACCGAACAACTTGTTTCCAGAGATACGTGGGGAGATTACGGCCTAAACTTACGTACAGCCACTAAATTTATCGACATCTTCATGTAACAAGTTGTTTTCGTTTGACAGTTTGTTATATTTCATTACCAGGCTTAACTGCTGATTTTATTGGGCAGATAAGTTTTTAAAAGATGTCTTATTAGTTGGAGTGAAATTCCCAATTTATCATAGTCTTGTTGGTTTTAACCATTCATGTAGCAAGTGTTCTGAATGTCATTCGTTGGAGAAAGAAGTTATATCCAACGGATATAATTAATCATATGAAAAAATATTTATAAAAATATGTACTGTTATTGCCTTTCACTTCCCACGACTACTGGCGAGGAAGTATTTTAATGGCAAACATTCAAAATATGAGACAATGTTTTTTAGATATTGTATAAAGCATGTAAATCAGTCAGTCCGTTTGTCCTGTTTGTCTGTCTGTCTGTCCGTCTCTTTGTCGGTATGCCCGCTAATTCTTGATCCGTCTTCTTTTTTCACGTTTCAGTGGCTCCTCATCGTTTTCAGGAAAAAATGTTTGGGAGTTACAAACTGGTGGTTGAAAAGCCCCAAAATTATTTGTTAAAAGCATGCTGAATATGCAAGTCCTGATTCCATTTAATTTTTTGCTATACACGTTCATAGCCAGCTTTTTTAGAAGGTCTAACGTGTGCCGAACATAATCCTTTATGAACATATGACAGCCTTGTATGGGAAGTAGAGTCAACCTACTGACAGAATTTTCAACTGCCTAAAGTAATAGTTCTACATTCCATTAAATGCTACCAGACCTATCAAAATATCAAGGCACCTTCAATTATAGTGCATGCTTTAGTATCCTTCACTCAGACTGCTAAACTCTTTTAAACACCAAGGCGATTCATGAGTTACATGGAGGAAGTTTAGTTTGGTTGTATCTGAGCTGGCAACAGTAACATATTGAAATTGTTGGATTATAGCTAGATCTCCAAGAACAAATGTCTACCTAATTTCAACAGAACATCGTATAATTGTTGGATGTAACTCAACAAGGATCGACACTACTGTATTTGAAAGAATTTGGTGGTCCATGAGCATTCTGCCTGTCCCTAGAAGCTCCACGTTGTGGAACCACCGTACATGTTGTGCGCCACTGATTATTGCAGAAATTAGTGTCGTACAAGCGCCACCTGTTACACTGATGAACACAGGATTTGTGACATGACAATTTTTGCGTGTACCTTATGTATTTTGAGACTCTTAAATCAAATCTAAAAACAGAATTTTTCTATCACCCACAGATATTTGGTAACATCTACTTTTATTTATTACAATACGTAACATCTCATATTGTTGCATTTCTCGGCGTTTATGCGATGACGCGCATATATAATGTTAAGACCTGTCTATTGCTGCTTATTTTATGCGAGCTCTATGTTTAGAGAGCATATTGCGTTTATTAGTAGACTAATAGCAACCGAGTCAGTTACGTTTTCTGTGTTGAAGAGTACTGAGATGTTCAGAGTACTGTTAATTTTTGTTAAAACGGTGTGTTCTTTATAGTTTATTGTGATCGAAACTAGCTTCATGGACAATGCCTAGAAATTATGTGGATAGTGCGAACAGTTTTTGTTATATGTGTAAATTCCAAAAACGTACTTTTACTCCCCTTGTGTTGAAAGCATACGATCTTTATTTTGGAATTAAAGGTGGCGACCAAGATAAAATATGGGCCCCTCATATATGTTGTAAGACTTGTGTAACGTTGTTAACAGGTTAGTTAAAGGCGACAATCGTAAAATGCCCTTTGCGGTACCAACAGTTTGGAGAGAACCGAGAGATCATACTACTGATTGCTATTTTTGCCTCACAAATATTGAAGGTATTGGACCAAAATCGAAACATACTGTTAAGTATTTTAATTCACCATCAGCTTTGCGGCCCGTTAAGCATAGTGATGAACTTTCTGTCCCAGTTCCACCAGAATCTTGGTCTTTGGATGAAAAAGTCGAATCCACCGATTCTGAAAGTGATGGTACAGAAAGCGTAAAAATTTCCGATCCTTCGTTTGACCTGCCAGGATGTTCAACAGTGCCGCATTTGATCACTCATGACGAACTTAATGACTTAGCTCGAGAATGAAATCTGTCAAAACCCCAGACAGAGCTTTTAGCGTCATGATTACAAGGATGGAATCTTCTCCACGGTGATGCTAGCATTACTTTTTACCTCACACACTGTTTCTGTCAAGAAAGGGAGTTGATATATTGCTCCGATGTCAACAATTTGTTTGACGCGTTAGGACAGAAACATGATCCAAATTATTGGCGCCTGTTGACTGATTCCTCTAAGCCTTAGTTTAAAAGTGGTTCATATGAAGGAATCATATGAAAATATGTGAGTTCTGTTAGAGCATATCCGTTATAATGAATATGGATGCGCCATATGTGCAGATTTAAAGGTAATAGCCCTTCTTCTTGTAATGCAACTGGGATATACCAAATATTGTTGTTTTCAGAAGGAGTGGAGTCGCGTCAGGTATTAACTCCAGGCCTCAAAAACATTGCTCATTAATTACTACTTGATTCCAAAAACGTTTTGCTTCCACCATTGCATATTAAGTTTGGACTGATGAAAAATTTTGTGAAATCTACGGATCGAAATAGAAGAGGGTTTCTGCATTTAAAACAAATATTTCCGAGACTTACTGAGGCAAAAATTAAAGAGGGCATATCTGTGGGTCCACAAATATGGAAAGGATGATGTATTTGACAGTTCTAAATGAAACTGAATTACGAGCTTGGAATGCTTGTAAATCAGTTAGTGCAAATCTTTTAGGCAATGTGAAGGCGGATAATTATAAATATATTGGTAGTGAACTAGTTAATGCTTATAAAGGAACGGGTGGTAACCTGTCTCTAAAAATTCACTTTTTGGATTCTCATCTCGATTTTTTTCCGGAAAATTTCAGTGCTGTAAGTAATGAATATGGTGAACGGTTCCACCAAGACATTTCTGATATGGGAAAACCGTATCAAGGCACATGGAGTATCAATTTGCTTGCTGATTATTGCTGGACATTATTAAGAGATACTTCAGGAGCAACATATCGCTGTAAAGCATCGACAACAACATTCTGAGATTAATGTTTATTCGAGTGTTTATTAGTACTCTTACACACATATCCTTATATTTTACGAGTATTAGCAGCAAATAAAATGCCTTATTGCAAGAAAACCGTGGGTGATAGAAAAAATCGAATGCTATTTCCGACTTTTTGGATACGTTTTACATAATAACCACCTTGTTTTGTCCATGTCACAAAAAACTATTTTAATTTTGTTCACCAGTGTTATCGAATCGGCCACTGCAAGAGTAAACAGCAGCTACCTGTGGGAGGTGTAAAAGAATCTCAGTCCGCGCTAATAGCCGAGCCCTCACTGACCGCTCGACGCCCTCGATTCTGACTATATAATAGGTAATAGTTTACTAACAGGGACAGCTGCTTCATGCTTATTGGCAATGATCAGCATGGTTTAGGCTTGGTCTCTAGATGACAACTAACGAAAGCAGAGCAAGGTATCCTCCAAAGGAAGTAAACACGTGTGTGAAGTCGGCTTTCGACGCGAACTGAGATACCTTCTTGCCTTGTTCTACAGTTCCTACAAATAGCTGCTATTAACTCAGGTAGAGGTCGATTCTGGTAATAGATGGCGCTTGTCTCTCAATGAGTACGAAACAGCTAAACACGGCTGGACCACGGTTGGTCGGACGGATGAAGTCAGTATTAAGAAAAATAAGTGCCATTTTCTTACAGCCATAGAGAGATTCTGTTTGAATAATGTCTCTTTCAGCTTTCAGTTATGTTCTTGAAAAAACTGCAAATCCCACTAATTTGTGCTTACCATAAAACTATAAACAGATTAATACACATACATGATAACATCTTTTTTTGAAAAACTTCAACCAATCAGTACTTCAGTAAAACCAATCTAGCTTTGGGATACTGATACTATTTTTTTTTGCAAAATCTTGCGGGGTACCGTTCTTTTTTCTTTCGCTAAATATAGAGACTTGCGATTTGACATTGCTCTTAGTGGTTAGAAAATAATTTTGTGTACTTTGATAACACACTAGAATATAACAAAAGTCATCTCGATACCTCAATCTGTTTTATAAGATGGACAATTAAAATTAATGACGGATAAGTTTGAAAACCCCGTATTGTAGAGATGAAGCCTTTCCGGATCTATATTTATATTTTTTTCATATTTCAACGTGCTGAATCTGCTCTTCTGTAACATCCTCTATATTTGTGTTGTAGTGTGAACATTGAAGATGGGAAGCAAACGTTAAATAAGTACTTATTAAGACAAATTATATGTACTTGACCACTTCAACACTATATTATTATATGAATAGAATATCAAGCATACACACAGTGTGTAGGCTGCATTTGTGCCATTTTACGTTTTTAAGACAACAGTTATAATGCGAAGTGAGGATGATGTTTATGGTACTAATTTATCCTATGCAGTAGGTACTTGAACCTTTACTAACATTGGTTAATTTTGATGTGAATATTAAAATTTACTACTACTACAATACTGAGTTTTCAGTAGACCCATATTCGCTTGTTTGGTTTCCGTTGTCTGTTGTCAATGACTAGATCTGTACCGTACTGATAATTGCTAAAAAGTATGAAACAATGTATATGGTTGTTTATAGCCACAGTGACGGGAAAGTGGACAGATTCTATTCAGCCTACATATTAGGTGTCGGAGTGACGTCTCATTCAATAATTAAGGTTACTAGTTTTACCTGGAATACTTTAAAAAGTGAATAAATGACTCCCCAAATCTTTTAAGACATCTCCATTTTTGAGCACTTAATGATTAGACCATAATAATAAGCTATCCTCCACTTAACCCAAAAAAAATAAATACAAACATGAATAAAATAAATAAATGACAGTAAGACTCATAATATAACAAAAGTATTATGCATATTTAGTATAATTACTCATAACAGAATAAATACTATTTTTATAAGCAAAAGTGAAAGATAAATATTTTTAATTTTGACACTCTAAAAGTAGATTCTTGATAGGTCTTTTTAAAGTTATGAAATGTTAAAGATTTAATGTCAGTGGATAATGAATTATATAGGTAGATCGCATTAAAGGTAAGCCTGCATGGAAAAATGCAGTTCTCTGGATAGGCATGGTAAGTGTATTTGGGAAGCGAATACCTCTAGAATGAACAGATAAAGATGTCGACAAATTTTGATCCCAAGCCTTTACGATGTTAAATGTCAAGTCTAATAACGCTCCTGCAGTATTGTACCCTTTTCTGAACCCGCATTGCTTAGCTGGTAATATTTCAGAATATACAATGTAATCAAATATATGTACATACATCACTTTTTCTAATAATTTTGATAATATGGGTAGAATGCTTATTAGTCTTTTACGAGAACCTTACATTGCGTTCAATCCGAGTTGAGGAGAAAAGCAATCAATTTAAGTGGACCGATATTTTTGAGTTTATGGTAACCAAAAATAATCCCTTCAAACTATTTTTCAAAGTAGATCAAACAGATAAAAATTACAGGGCAATGTCCTTAAAGGGGCAACCTGCACTTTTCCAAAACGCAACTACAACAGTAATGTTTGACTTACGTTTGAAATAGTACAGCAAATTTCTTTAAAATGCTCTACTGAAAAATTGTTAAAAACTAGATACATATTTTCAACAGCAATATAACCGCCTATAACTTGAGAAGTAGCACTCGGGTTTCGATGAAATTTTCACAGAGTGTTAGTACTATGCCAAGGACGCAAAAGCTTTGCAGTTTTTGAAATTCGGCCCAGTGTTGGCGGAGCGACCTTGTAAGGCTGTAGGAGGGTATATATCAGCTGAGCACTGTCTGCGAGTCAGGGTCTTATTGCCTCTGACTGCATTGCTTGTTCTCTCGAGTTACTATACTTATGTGTGTGTATATACTTAGATCAGGGAAGAAAGTAGCGCTGGCGTTATCAAATGGCTGGCGACTATGGAGCATGGACTAATTGTATGGGCCTGTTTGGCTGACTTATCCATTTACTTTCTTTGGTATACTACTACATGCTGGTAATTAGATCAGAGAGACTAACTTGTGCCGACCATATTCGTTTATAAACTGATGACATCGTCGCGTGGGAAGTGCAGATTCAACCTACTTGACACTATTTTTTAAACGTACTACTCCCCATAAAATTGTAGTCATTTCTACCACCCCGTAAGTAACCGGAACAACGAATTTAAGAACAAGTGAAATTATTTGGTGCCAATGAAGACTAACCATTATAATTCTTTACAGACATAAGTATCCAGACCTTGAACCATTCAAGCGTCGATCTCGAGAATACCATAACGATACACATAATGAGAACATTTGCTGGAAGTATTTCATAAACAAATGAACTTACATATTGTGTGATTATGTATTTTTATCAGCGTATGCGGATGATCCATACATATTCATGGAATATTAAGATAATAAATCAAAACAACGACCCCAACCGTTCAGAGAAATCAATAAAATTTATTCATGATACGCTATCGAGAATTTATAGGTGACGAAAGGATTTAAATTATTTGTGGGAACGTCTGTTGAATCTATTTCGACTGAAATGCCTGTATATGCGGAATACTTAGTATTCCTATATTGTTCATTTTACTTTCCTCCTCTACATATTTGTACTGGCTTTCGTGATTATAAAATCCAATAAACTTAAACGAACCTCTCAAAACGTTGTCATAGTGATGACTCGAGCAGAGTTTATGCAACAAAATGCATCGACCTCTACGAATAGGATGAAGATATCTTGTTGATTCCATGTTTGCATTGCCTAATTTTAGTAGGACATAGATCCACAATCTTCGCACCATATACTGGATGTTACACTTAATCACAGGTCGTAATTACAAGGGTGCATTCCTGAACCAAATTTCAGTAGGAAAGTTGATACAAGCATGAGTCCTAAAAGTCTGGTTTTCAAACTTTAAACAAAACATTGCTTTTTGTTAATATCTCAGAGGTCCTTGTGCCGACTTTGTTGAGTTTATTTGTTGTCGTTTATTACAATAAAACACTACGCTAGAGCAAACCAGAAGGTTGTGTATTCCAGTGGCGTCTCGGGGGCAGTCTCAATCATAATATTAACAAAAAATGTACGGCAATGACTTTTTGAAAACATATATTTTAAGCAGCTAATGATCTCAGGTTCAGAACAAGTTAGACCCTCTGAGAAAAAATAAATAATTGTGTGTCAGTCAAACAGGCCCATACAAGTAGTCCATAGACATTATTTTCCTGTGGTACCGGTAGTTACCGTCCATCTGGCAAAATTACCTTTTCACATATCGGCAGACGCAGCAGCGCCCACCGAAACACAACCATAGCGGTGTAGCCAAGTATAACGATTTTTCGGTTTTATCGGTTTTAATCCTATTCTACCAAACTATAGATTTTAATTCGAAAAATACCGAAAAATTTCTCAAATTCTTAAACAGTATGTTCAACGATTTCATTTGGTGCAATTCTGCGCCCTTCGATTTTTTAAACAGCTGAATTTTAGAATTTGATGCTACCCTCGTCCCTTCCGCTCTTCAATTTTAGAACCGAGTGGAGCACAAGCAAGGTGCTTTCACTTTAATGTCTACCAAAAAATTTCACACAAATCTACCGAAACCAGATCGACTGTACCTGGCAACACTGCACCACAGCACGAGCAGACAATCAAGCAGACCGTTACGCCGGGCGCTGAGCACATATACAGAAGTTTTGAAGACAAATGCATGAGGATTATGTATGAAACATAGCTAATTTTTGTCAAAAATGTTAAGAATCCTCCAAAACGTCAAAAAATGGCGTTTGCTCGATTTTTATTTTTCCGTTTTTGGCCTTTTTTACACTATCATCGGACCGAGTTTCAAAAACTATAAAGCTTCTTCGTCCTTAGCGTAGTAGAAAGCTTGTGTAAAGATGTCATTCAAATCGGAAAAGTTGTTAGTCGGGAAGGACTTTATGCTGTTATGAACCTATTTTTGACCTTTCATGTCAGTTTGTTATTTTTGTTCCTCTCTCAAGTGTTTTTTTAGCTTTGATATCCTGAAAACCAGACTTTTCAGGACACATGCTCATATGAACTTTTCTACTTAAATCTGGTTCTGAAATGCGCGCTTGTAATTACGGCTTATCATTAAGTAACACCCTGTGTAGGAGCAAATGAGCTGCCGTACTGACCAATTCTCGATATACAATGTTCGACAGAGTAGTATTTATAGAAAGTCGTTGTTAGAAGCATGGCCAATCCCTGATCGTACAAAACAATGGCCAGTAGTTTTATTCAAATGACAATCATCATATAATGAGCGTGTAAATACAGCAGAAAATTATAATAACACCGTACTGTATGCAAAGACTAAAAGGGGCCAGCACTCAGTACACTCAATACAAATTACAATACATCCATGTCGCATGACTCTATGCTATCCTGGGGGCAAGTACGGATGTGCGTTACATTTTCACATGCAAATAGCCTGTCAGCTTGCACAAAGGGACGAAATGATAATTATTGCTTTTCCTTTTGCTCTTTTCCGGGCTGCAAAGGAGGATGGCGATACAGGTGGTAAGTCAGGTGGGACTTTCAATCCAGGCAGACTGTGCAGGATGTGTGATTATCAGTACTCTATGCACGAACTGTTATTTTACCTTGGTATTTTTCAAGTCCTGTACCCATGATGTTTGTAACAAAAACAAAGCAAAATGAGTGAAAATGCATTTAGAAAACGTTCCACGCAATTCTGTCATTATTTATAACAACTGGAAGCACATTCACCATACACAAATACTTGTCTGTTTCTGTACATTACGCTGCTTATACCTCTACCTTCTACACTAAGATCGTGAGAGAGTCAATGGTAATTTACTATGAATCTTCAAACTTCATTGTTTCCTCCTTTTCTTGAATTCAATGGCACTCGTATCAGCACAAAAAGCTGAGGCTAATCTTTTTGAGGATGACACATCTATTGCCAAGTATACTAATATTTCGATAGGTACGTATCATGCATACATGTATGCTGAATATTGCTAAACCGAACGAACGGTAATATCATTTTACTTATATTACCATGTCTCTGAAACGCCAAAAAACGTTTGAGCGATTTTTATTTTATTTGTTTTTTGCCAGAACTCTACCGCCAATGGATTGATTATCAAAACTTACAAGACTCTTTTATCATTAGTATAGTGATAACCTAGTTTCATAAATTCATCAACAGCGTTTTCGTGATGTCTGTAATATCAAAAAAACATAATATATCATTTTCGAAACATTTCACGATTACAATACTTCCTCTCCGATTTACCAGCAAAGTGAGAAAAGCGAGTCCAAATATTATAGGAGCAAATTGGAAGATTTTATGTAAATTTTGCAAATGCATGTGTCAATTGCACCAAGTTTGGCAGATAAAACGAAAAGGTGCAAAAACCATTCATCCTTACGTCTATAACATAGTTGTAGTCACCGTTCTTGGCGGGTCAAAGTAGGCTACCTGTATCGCTTTATATATCTCCATCTCCCTCATACATACACATGCAACCTGTGTGTGAACGTTTGTTCGGTAAGCTCAAAGACATACGTTTTTTAGTTGTGTCTCCGTCTGGAAAACTTTGATGTTACGCATGAGTGCACTTCAATCATATTTGCCAGAGTGACAACTTACTTAACATCGGCGTGTAAAGCTAGCAAATAGATGTGTTATTTTGTATTATATTGCTAATTCCGTTTGTATTTTTATTTTAACTTTAAAAAACATCAAGTGGCGTGTCATACTCTACCCATGTTTATGTACTAGATTAGAAGATTTTTGAGAATTACGATTAGTAAATAATTTTGAATCGGTTTCCCTCAGTTAGGAAAGTTAAGATCCGCCCATGATACGGAGACTCGATCTGTTTACTTATTTCATATGGTGTTGATGACGTAACCGCCAGAAAAGGTGACTACAACTATACTATCCTCGTGACATAATTTTATTTTTTATTTGGTTTGGTAAGACTGTGTAACAATCATTTTTGTAACCTGAAATGTACAAAAGATGACTTTGACATCCATGCGGACATCAAGTGGGATGTAAATGGAAACATCAGCTTTGAATATTCCACAAAATCACAGTATAAAATATGTTAAACCATAACTACTACCCTTACCTCAGTCAGAACGAACCCTAGGAAGGATCAAGCAACGGAAATTCTTTTGAAATTATGTCTGAAGACGAATGCACATGCGTAGGATGCAAGAAGAAGTTGGAAACGATAGTAAGAAACGACAACGCAGACAAAGTTATATGCTTTTGTGGCCAAAAAGATAAGCTGGGTGGTGTGCCCATAGTGATCACTATCAATAAAATGAACAAAAAGGGAGATGGTGGTCCTAAGCTCGAGACTGCGGACGCGGTTACTCAAGTAACTCCGAAGGTATCTGAACACAAGAAGAAGGGAAAGAAGAAGAAAAGGTGTACCATTTTATAAGGGTGTCGTCTGTGTGAAGGTATCATGTGTTAGTTTATGTTAGTTTGAAAATGAATTATATGAAGCCATGCTTCTTGAAATGAGAATTTCATTTTTCAAGTAGATTCTCATAGTTCTCCAGTACTCATATGTACTTCTATGTAATCATACGTCATGGTTCCATTATAACTCATACATTTTTGAGATATAAACGAGAAATTTGGACATATGAAGAAACATACAGGCTTATTGGCATTTCTATATATAATATCTAACCAGTAAAATCGCAAATGTATGCCTGGGAGAAGAAGGGAAAGAAGAAGAAAAGGTGTACCATTTTATAAGGGTGTCGTCTGTGTGAAGGTATCATGTGTTAGTTTATGTTAGTTTGAAAATGAATTATATGAAGCCATGCTTCTTGAAATGAGAATTTCATTTTTCAAGTAGATTCTCATAGTTCTCCAGTACTCATATGTACTTCTATGTAATCATACGTCATGGTTCCATTATAACTCATACATTTTTGAGATATAAACGAGAAATTTGGACATATGAAGAAACATACAGGCTTATTGGCATTTCTATATATAATATCTAACCAGTAAAATCGCAAATGTATGCCTGGGGGATTATCGACAGACATGTAAACCACAAGATAAGTTGTAGCTTATTTTGTTAAAAAAGATTCTGCAGTTCTCTTATAATTCATTTGTGTTTTTGGATACAAAGAAGGAATTTGGAAATACGAAAGAGAATGAAGGTATATGCAGAGGACCTTTAACTTTGGCAAAAAATAAGGTATTTAGACTTAGGTATCTGCATATAAAGAGTATTATGAGTATTTTAAAAGTTATCTAAGTAATGCTGGACTACCCTGTATAATAATTTACTAATGAGCTAAGTAGGAAATCGCTTTCAAATTTCCAACCCATTTAAACTGACATGCCGACTTGCATTGTCGTTATACTTAAGCCAATCATGTTCAATTTGAATACAGGGATAGTTCGCCGCATAGCACGGCATAGCAGTTCAAATTCAATTGTCTTCTAGTGAATAAAAATAGTTGATACGTCGCCATCGCAGTTCCACCACGACATCGACATACTCTTATTAATATTAATGCAATAAATGGTCTGCAGTTCCAACCACAGACCTTCTAGAGTCAAGACTAGAGTATTATGTAGCTCCTACTTGGGGTTACCAGATGGCCGGGTTTGTCCTGGCATTTCATATACTCAAAATAATTATGCTCTGCTGCCTTCCGTCCCATCAAAGACAGCCAACCATGGACAGTTGTTTCGTGCTTTTTGGCTATACTCCTCAGGCTTGGGTCTCTCGGTCAACGAACGTAAAAATAGCAACTGTACACTATACGAAATGTATAATCTATCAAAATACCAGAATCGACCACTGCGAAACAGCGAATCGCAGCCAACCGGTTGGGACTTTATGGATCTCACTCCGCGAAAATTGGAGGCCCAGTCATCACGTGACCGCTAGATGGCGACGAGTCTAGATGTGTAGTAGATGTAATATGAAGGCCTTGGTGTCAGTCTTGCATGCCTATGTACTGTATCGCGGTCAACCACTCATGCTTACAGCGGTATACTTGTCGACCACTGTCTTTAGGTGTCAGCATTGTCACTTTTCGGACTGTTGCCGCATGTTATGGGATTCCCTTTTCTGCCGCTTGAAACGCTGATTACAAAATCTTAGGAATAATTACAATGGGGGTTGAGGGGTGATCTGACTATGGAAAGTTCGACCTGACAACATGACGATAGAAATTGTAAATGTACATCCAAAGGGTTGGGCATCTTCTGGAAGAGTTACTGTCTGTTTTCGGCAACGAAGCGCCACATCAGTCGACAATTTCTCGTTGGTATGGAGAATTCAAACGTGGACGGGTGAGTCTTAGCGACGATCCCAGGGTGGGTGCACCAAAAACGGCAGGAAAACGTCGATGCTGTGCGCAAACTCATCATTGAAGATAGACATGTGACATACCGCGAGATTCAGGCGTCCTTGAAGATCTCAAAGACCTCGATTCAAAAAAATTTACATGAAGAATTAGGAGTAAGAAAATTAGTTTCTCGTTGAATACCCCACCTGTTGACTGAAGAGCAAAAAGCAGCCAGGTTTAATTGGTGTCAAAAAACGCTTGACCGTTTCAATTCCGGAAACACAAAAAATGTGTACAGCATTGTTAGTGGTGATGAATCGTGGATTTACTGTTATGAACCAGAAAATAAACGACAACCGGCTGTTTGGGTGTTCCAAGGTGAAGAAAAGCCAACAAAAGTCATCCGATCTCGAAGTGTTTCGAAAAAGATGGTCGCGACATTTGTGTCAAAAGCGGGTCATATTGCAACAATTCCTCTTAATGAGCAAAGAACTGTTACTGCGGATTGGTATACCAACATTTGTTTGCCAAAAATCATCACCGAGCTTCGAAAAATCAACCTCGAAAGAAGAATCATCCTCCACCAAGACAATGCAAGCTCGTACACAGCCCAAAAAACAAGGCAGTATTTAACGGAAGAAAACGTGGAATTATTGGACCATTCTCCATATATAGTCCCGATCTAAGTCCTAACGATTTCTTTACTTTCCCGAAAATTAAAAACAGTCTGCGTGGTCAAAGGTTCCAGTCACCAGAAGAAGCAGTTGCTGCATTCAAAAATGCCGTTTTGGATCTGCCAGCAAACGAGTGGAATAAGTGCTTCGAAAATTGGTTCGAGCGCATGCAGATGTGTATTAATGTTCGTGGAGAATATTTCGAAAAACAATAAAGTCATTTAAAACTACCTATCATGCTGTTTTAAAACTTAAAAGACATCCCTCGTACGTGAATGTATGTCCAGTCTGTCAGCATCACGCCTGAACCACGATTCAGAGAGACGCAAAAAATTGTGCTTGAATTAAAACCAGAGGAAGTTAATAGCCATGGTTTTATCTGCGAACAATTTACAGAGTGTTCAAAAAGTATGGCTAAATCAAATTATCTCGAAACAGTTATTTTCCTAACAAGTGCGGAAAGTGACACACGCGGAACAAACTTCGGCCAGCAGTCGAGTGCGGAAATGACTTCTTGCAAGAGTTAGGAACAACATTTTTACTACCAGCACGTAACAAGAAAAACAATACATTGTAACAACGGACATTATATACCTTAAAAAGAAAAAACGTCAAATATCTGTTAATTTTAATAAAAAAAAGCAGTTGCTGGAATTTTGAAGATTTATGACGGACGAATAGGGTGGTAGTGCATTCAATGTTGCTAGCCTCCGCATTATCAGCATCCCTTTTCTGTTGTAGCTCTGTTTGAACCCAAGATATGTCAGATTGGAGAGTATATACTGATGCATTAGATATTGTCGTGTCATTTTCATTCATTTTGTTTGTAATTTTCCAAACTGAAATGCGTGCGGAAAAGTGGCACTGTCAGCAACCTAGAAAAATACGTTTACTAATGAAAAATGTTGTAGATCAAAGCTGTAATGTTCAAAAAGATTCATCAATTGATGATACTGCACGCGACCCTGACCAGGAAAGTCAAGGTTATTTGAAGGTCGAAACTGTTCGCTTAAATTAAGCCCCTGTAGAGAGCGGGCTGTGACATTCCAGCTCATTTAAAAGTCAAGACAGTTTTCTTAAATATATTTACACCGGAAATATTAAGAGCACCAAATTGTATGTTCAAGTATGACTATGTATGTATGACTATGACTATAATGGTAATTTCAAGACCAAATGAATGTTTATCGGGAAACATACTATCTTAATACCTGAAATGCACATTGCGGAAAATCATAAGTTCAAGTAGAATATGAAAAACAGAGAGCGAAATTTATTTATTGTTGGATTAAATCGTTGAATAAAAAATGTTCGTTGCCAAAGTAACTATTGCATTCCTTTGAATATTACATTTCTTTTTCCGAAAACAATCACCTTCGCGCTAGCGGACCGCGGGTTTAGTCTAGTCTAATATAACTTTGAGTATTTTTCTGAAATGCCATTTTCTGTCGCCAATGTGTTCAGCACTGGTGGTTTAAATTATTAACAAACAGGTTGACTACCAAGTTTAACTTGAGCTTAACCAAGAGTGACTATGATCGCTTTACGCTTGACCAAACACTCCTAAATTTGACCACGTTTTATTCATTCACAGTGATTGAAAAAACACACACGTTAAAGTTGCACAATAATTCCCGCTTAATTCAGTTGTATGCCAGAATTAACCTGAAAACTTTAAAATGCAGCATCTATCTCAGTGCTTGCCAGCTACGAGTACTAGCCTATAGTATATAAATGAATGCCGTGAGAATGCTTGCACGACAAATTTCGAGAACCATTTTTGAAATAGTAACACATTCCAACAAATTCCGAGAACCATTTTTAAAATAGTAACCGATTGTGCATTGTGCCCGCGCATCCTGTCACGGGATGTCCGTTCCACCTCAGACATTCTTGGCCAGTCTCTCACTACGCCGTCATTACGTTTCTCCTGCTAAAATTTATTAGCAGATTGCCGAATTCGGTGCGTTCCAAAACCGCGGCATCGTTCTGATTCACGACAATGCTCGGCCGCACGGTGCGGCAAGAACACACATACGTAACTGAACAAATTTCTGGAGTCACTGGATCCAAAAGCTGGTGTCACGTCTTGACAAATGTCTAAATGTTTAGAAGGGCTATGTTGTAAAACAAGAAAAAGTTCATATTTTAGCTTGTGACACAAATTACGTTCATCAATAAAGTTTTCCTGATTCCATTACAAAACGGTTCTTACGTTCGAAAAGTATTTCTGCTTTGTACATGGTTAACCATTCTAGGCAGTGTGTATGTAACTCTCTGAGTAACACATACAGTTTTAAACATCAGCATGAATACCGTGTGGCTTGCAACGTGGAAAAGTTGGATGCTTCGTGAATATAAGAATACTTTCTGAATATTTTATTAGACAATGGAGAGACAGTGCGACGGTATTGTATACCTATTCTAAACTACCGTATAGATGCTATTTCCAATATACCATATTCCAATAGGAGCATCCATGGATTTGATTAAATAGCAATGCAGTTTTTCAAATCATACCTAACCTGCCTGTCTCTGCGCGTCTCAGTTTTGTTTTGTCAAATGAGCACTTTATACTTCTCATGTGCCTTAGGGCTGAATTTTAGGTACTTTGTTATTGATATTACTTAGTCGATTCTAAATTCACAGTGTCAGTCACATGCGGATTACACTAAACTGCTTCTTTTACTCCGAGGACCTTCAAAATGCTAAACTATAGAAATTAACGAGGACATTGACTCTATTTTCACCTATTCAGCCAATAACAACCTTATCATTAATGCTTCTAAATTCTCTGCTGGGCTATTTTGTCCAAACCACAGAAGACATCTAGTCAGTGCTTCTTTAAGTATATGTATTAATAATCAGAATCTTCTTTTTTCTGAAAGTGGCAGGAGCCTAGGTGTGTTAATCGATGAACATGTGCGGCTTCGTGAACATTTGAATAACCTCTCACAAAGAACTTATATCCATCTAAGGGCGAAAAAAGATTTGTTCAATTTTAAAGTGCGAAAAATGTTACGTGAATCTTTTGTTTCATCAATGTTTAATTATTGCAATCTAGTTCACTAACCTTGTTTAGATTGCACAAAGTGGATACGTGCCATATTTAATAAGAAAATTTTACCATGCATCGGATCGTTACCCTTAAATAGGTTGGCTAAAGGTGACAATTTTAGTAAAATACAATTACCTAGTGTTTATACGTAAGTCACTTATCTCTGGAACTCCAGTTTATTTCCGTGAAGTTTAGATACGACAACGTTCGCCAACGACATATCCTTAACACATCTTCATTTATGATGCCCCTTCATAGTTCATCGCTTTTTAAACGGCCCTTCTCCTACAATGCGTGCGTGTTGTTCAACAGCTTAGATTATAGAACAAAATGACTGGTTCTATATGGTTTTAGGTAACATTTAAAAGCTCTTCTGGTCAATGATGCTTATTAACGGTGTTTTTCATCAGCAATATACTTTTTTGCTGATACATGTTATAATCAGTTTCTTGCGCATTTTCCCCCTTTCAATTTATATGTAGTACAGCTGTGCTTTTCTACCATCAAATATTTTTATGTAGTAAATAGTTAAGTGTAAGAATAGGTGTTATAGCATGTATTATCTGTAATTTGTTTTTAATAAAAGACGGTTGTTATTATTATTATTATCATTATTATTTCATTAAAAAATGTTTTACTGGCCTATTTCAAATTGGTTTCAGTTAGTGCCAGAATCTCTAAACTAAACTGAGCACAGGCTGCTCCTTATGAGCTGCCGAATCTAAGTGTATTGATTAAAATATATGTATATCAATCTGAAAAAATTTAAAATAAACCCCAGACCTAAATTCGAAAGCTCGGAAATAGTTCCTTTACACGTATATTTTTAGCAGAAACCCGCTTTGATTGCATTTTCGTTGCCACCGTTCGCTTATTTTAAAGGGGATTTTGATAATCCCTTTCGTTTTGATGTTGTCATGTTCACTTAATCTTGTAGCGACAGGATTTCCAATTATACGGAAATGATAGTCCATAAATATAGACATGTAATGCCTGTTCGTGAAGACATCACACATCGTTATACTATTACAGACAACTGTATACATATAATTCAGGTAGCTGACATCCAGAAAATCATGTGAAATAAATTAGCTTTAATAGTTTATAATTTATATTATTTATTCAAAAATTAAGAATGGTTGATATTCCGATGGCAGAGGATAGATGAATAAAAAAATGGCATGTGTTATTCTAAAAAAGATCCAATTATCTCTTGAGAAATGCTTGTGAGATTAAACATTTTAGAGAAAACCATTTTGATTTTTTTTAGCTGAGAGACTAGAATTTCATTTTAACAAGTTTGTCATATCTATTTTGAAAAATGTAAACTATATATAGAGAGACATGCTGTGACATTACAACTCCATTTGTATAATGCTTATATTTTCTCCTTAGTCAGTGGTTTCCCTATTGCGAATAGTAGTGCTTAATTTTTAAGGATCCTCCAAACCTCAATCTCCCAACGCCGATTTCTACTGTTCTAGTATCTATGAGTGTACACTGTATGAGATTAGTAACATTTATCGTTCAATCTACACCTTTATACACACTTACGTTTATTTGATAAATATTAATATGCATCAAGTACCCTAGAGGTAATTCCTTTCTATGTCAACCAGTTTGCCTTTTCTCATTTTACCTTAAGTAACATATTTATACAACTTAACTGCAATGAAACTAGTTTACTCATTATTACAAAAAATTTTAATACTGGATGTATTAAATTCCAATTTGCGTTTCATGCAACAGAATACAAGCGACCATCTTTCTGGCTGTCTGTAGGTATTAAAGAATGAAAAGCAACTAAAAATCCACTATTTAGATTTGGCGACGCGCCTCTTTGCTGTTCTGGCTTCTATCCAAGTATATTTCCAAACGCTGTGCTGTGTCTTTGCCCTGCAGTCTCTGTACACAAGAATAACAGTTTTAGGCTGGGTTCACACTGATTGGTAAGCATCTTACAAGGAGATCAATTTTAATTATATTTAGAAAATGCAAGTTATAATCCTCACCGAAAGTAAATGGCAACCGCAACCTGACGGCAACCGGACTAGATATAAATATGTATTCAACACAAACATTCACACCACATAGACGGCAACGTGGTTAATTGCTCAACGGTTCTTGACCCTACTATTGATGATCTGATAATCGGGTAAAAGTACTTGTTGATACAAGAAGTGACAATCACGTTAGTAGTCAGATTCAAGAAATATGTTTGCATTTAAGGTGTTACTTCCTGAAAATCCTTTATTGCACATAAGTATATTTGTTATGTATTGGAGTAAACAAAATACTACTACATATATGCATGATTAGTTGATATGACTCGACTTTATTTGTAAATAGTAGTATGTACTTCAAAATTTGCCCTTAACTGTTAAAAACATTCCTATAAGTTTGTTTCTTGTGATAATTGAAATAACGAGGAAATATCAAGTCCATCATGAAAGCCTATTTGATTGTTATACGAATTTTCACAGCAACAAAGCGGTTGATTTCATTCAGACTTCGCAAAGCACAGTGCTTAAACATCAAAATCAAGCATTTCTTTACATTGGAACCAAACTAAGTGCAACCTGAAGACATTATTAAGTATACAACGTTTAAAATAACTTCACGCTGTGTAGAAATTCGAGTGGAGTAATTCTTCTAATATTTTGTACCTGATAAGAGTCATGAAATTTGTTTTATCTCATCTAAAAAACTTCCCAGTATAGACATTTTGTTATAAAAAAATGTATAGGAAATATCTTGACGCATTTAATGGTTTCCTGAAAATGATAATTCACACAATCCCTATGCGCACTTTTTTACATCTCACTTCAGTTTCATTCTTTGAACCAGTGCTTGAACACACAATTTCAAGGATTCCAAAACATTGCACCTTAACCAAGCCCTACTTTAAGACGTCATTATTAAGTATACAAAGTTTCAAATAACTTCACATTGTAGGCAAAAATTCCAGCGAAGTGGTCCCATATTTTGTATTCCATAAGAGTCATGAAATGTGCTTTGTCCTATCTAAGAAACTGCTCAGCATCGACATTTTGTTATCAGAAAATGTTTAGGAAAAAGCTTGACGCATTAGATGGTTTCTTGAAATTGATAATTCCCACAATCCATTTGCGTACTTTATTATATCTCACTTCAGTTTCATGCTTTCAATCGGTGCACGAACCTACAAATTTCAAGCATTTCAATATATTTCAACCTAACCAAGTCCTACCTTAAGACGACTTTATTAAGTATACAAAGTTTCAAGTAATTTCACGGTGTAGGCAAACATTCTAGTGGAGTAGTTATTCCAATATTTTGTGCCTCATAAGGGTCATGAAATCTGTTTTTTCCCATCTAAGAAACTTTCCAGTATCGACATTTTGTTACCAACAAATGTTTTGGATTGGATGCATTGGATGGTTTCTCAAAAATGATGGTGCCCACATTCCATGCACGTACTTTTTATATCTCACTTCAATTTCATACACGCCGATGATGTTCAGAAATACGATGAAGACACGCAAATATCGAAAACTGATTTAGTGAAGCCAGCATTGAGTCTCACGCGATACTGGTGATACTTTGCAAATTAATGTAAATAAACCTGCAAAAAGTCAAATACATCACACCTCTTTTCCTTTGGTACATGCCATGCCAGCCGTAAACCAAATGGCCTCGTACTGATCCCAGCTGGATGCCTTTGAACTTCAAAGCGGAGCGCCTGCCCAAGCGTCTTCTAAGGACCTTTAAAAATGCCGCTCTCATCTAAAATAAAGTATACGGACTTACAAAAAGTAATGTCGCTCATTGATCTTCACATTTAAATTTCTTAGAGTGTTACATTGATTGGTGCACAATTTATAGAAACGTTTGGAATTTTTAGACGTTTCAGGGATTGCAGTGATACATCTTCATATGAAGTTTGACGAAAATATACAGTAAAGTTACCAGTATAGTTCATATGACAGTTACATGTGCTTTTATGATAAATATGACATATTCTCGTATAATTGTTTTGTCAAAAGTGAATGTATAGAAATGTTGGCCTGGAAGGTGGAGAAAGCCGTGTTTTCCGTCGTAATAATATAGCCTATAAACGTATATTTTGAAAGCTCATAAATTGTAGTTGAAAATTTTTATTGAATAAAACAATTTTCAAAAACCTTATATATGCTGATTTGAATAGATACGAACAGTGGACCTCTATTAAAAAATATCCTTCATCAATGATATTTTGTTCTTAACCACACATACATATACAGGGTCCGTCAGAAAGAGCGCATGTTTTTCGAATGGGTACTACATCGAGTGGGCTGGTCCCCCGTCGGTGGGGAAGGGCGTGTTGGATAGTGGGAGAAGTGCCGTTTAAGTTGGCAAGATGGTTTGGAACGTTGGGCATCGTGTGTTCATTGTACGTCGGTACTTTTAAAATGGCGAGTCTGTCGTTCTAACGCATCGTGAGTTTCGCGTTCACTTTCGTGTTCCACGTCGTGGGACAGTACCAGACCTTAACACCATTTTGAGATGGGTGGAAGTATTCAACACAACAGGTAATGTGATGGAAAAAAAACCGCCAGGGCGAAACCGTACTATTAGAACCCCCGAAAACGTAGACAGAGTCAGAGTTGACACGCTGCAAAGCCCGAATCGTTCTGTCTCTTTGCGTGCTAGTTCCCTAGGGATCCACGCGTCCTCTGTACGTCGCATCTTGAAAAAGGATTTAGTGTTCCATCCTTACAAAATCCAAGTTTGTCAACAACTGTTGCCAGGGGATTATGCACAACGTGTTAATTTTGCACAGCTCATGATTGAACAGTTGGATAACAATGACATGACTTTGTTTATGAGTGATGAAGCACATTTTCATTTACATGGATACGTCAATAAACGAAATTGTCGATATTGGTCTCCAGTGAACCCCCAACAGTTGCGTAAGCACCCTCTGCATACCCCGAAAGGTACAGGTCAGAGCGTTACATCAACATGTTGAACAACTTTTTTATCCAGAACTTCGAAGTCGACGTGTCCGTCTCAGAACAGTGGGGTTCCAACAAAACGGGCCAACAGCTCACACAATTCGCACTTCGATGGAACTTCTTCGGCAAAAATTCCCAGGGCGTCTCATTTCACGTCATGGCGATATTGCATGGCCCTCTCGCTCCCCGGACCTGTCAAGGTGTGATTGTTTTTATGGGGCTACCTTTAATCAAAAGTTTACCAAAGCAAGCCTCGGACCCTCCTCGATTTAAAGGGAGAATAAGAAGAGAAGTAACCCAAATGCCTGCACGGATGCTGGCCGACGCAATGGGTTCATTTCGGGAGAGGGTTGATTCCTGCATTTCGGCTCAAGGGCTCCATGTGGTCGACATAGTTTTTAGAACGTAAATTTTGTTTTACTCAAAAAATGGCATGTATTTCTGAGTATTTTGATAGAATAAAATATTTTTCCCATACTTATTTTGACTGTCCTACTCGTTTAAAACACATGCGTTCTTTTTGACGGATCCTATGTTCTAAACAGATACGTAGTTTGTTATTGATCAGCAGACGTATACTCTTTTCCTGCTCCCTGCCGTAAATATATAAGTATGAAAGCTTACAGATAATTTTATATAGGAGTAATAATGAAAGTTCAGCACGCGCAAAAGCTTTTTCTACTATCAAAACCAACAATGTTGGACGAACAAGCTGCAGGTGACACAATCTGCACACTTGGCAATAACGAAATATCAGAGGATGGAGACCTAATAAAAAGAATGGTCTGCTTTTGGCATGGAGCCGGCTTATAGAAGCGTTTAAAAAACCGACCGCAAGTAACTTGACCAGCTTTGAAAGATGGAAGATCAGTTTACAAAATGTTATCAGGATTGATGTTAAAGCCACAGTTTCTGTCGTATTCAGGTGATTTGGTTTAACTGTGGAGTGGTTGTACTATTTGCAGTCTGTATTCTTTGTCTAAAGTCGTAAACCAATAAATAAAAACCAACTAGCTTGTTTACCTAACTTATACAGTTAAGCGTGGCTTCTTAACAGTCATGGACCCTGTGTGAGTTGTGTTTGTTTTCAATAAATCTTTATGTGTGTCATATCCTACCGGAAATACTTTGAACATATGATACACATTTGCAATTTTTAATATTAGCATTATTGATCAGCTACACTATATATTTGAACGAAATGAGGATGTTGAAAATAACTTGACTCCGACTTTAATTATCTTTCGAATGATTATTATTAATGAAACAATTCATTTTATATACTTCCAATCGATAGCACTACAAAAGACGAAGTCCTAACTTTTGCAAAAAAGCTTGTATCATTTGATTACAACTTAAATTATCCTATGCAGTGGTCTGAAGTTCCAGTATCTCGAGTAAAATATTGTTGTTTTAAATATTGAGGCCTACTACAATTCGCAGAAAAATTTAGGGGCAGAATCAGTACTATGCGCAAGTAGGTGAGAAGATGACAGAGAGACCCTTACGTCCTCTGGTCAATAACCGCTCGAGGTTCTGCGCTATATATAGAGACGTCGCACGATTACCACGGTCGACTGTCAAGTGGTACGAATACTAAGTATTCACCAAGCACACCAGCAATGGTTTTCAATGCATGTTTGCTCCCACTTGTTTGCTTCCCGTTTCGTCTGACTCCAAGACTAGACCTAAGGCCTATACCACTCTGATGACTTGCTAATGAGCACGAAACATCGCTGTCTGCGGTTGGTCATTATTACAGAGACAGAAAGCAAACATGTCAATCCAGCAGATTCCGTTCGTTAAAACCAAAAACTTACACAAGCGTTTAAAGTTGTACGCCACTAGTTTTTGCAAAGGTATTGACTCTGCTTGAAAAATATCTCTTGGACCATTTCGTTATATTCATTAAAGAAAGCTAGATCGATTACTATTTTTATTAACGATAAACGACCAATGTACTAGTTATCTTTATTTCGTAAGCTGTGCCTGTGATCGAACGCTCTCGAGACAGTTCAAGGCTTTAAGGTATTGATACTATTTTTTACAAAAACCAGTAATTTAATGTTTTTTCGCGAAACATGCCCATTGATGTATACACCTTAAAAAACAACTAGTGTTTATGCGACATTTAGGAATACATCGCATAAAACCTCAATCCGTCAATCAAAACTGGGCCAAGAACATTTTATGAAAACGAAGCATCTGACCTGTTTTTTTCTGTTTTAACATTTATGAAAAATAAATCATATACCAAGTTGATCGCATTTTAGTACAGTGCTTTTCAGAAAGCTCCCTCAATACTCATTTTTTGATTGGTTTAGCAAGCTAATGTCCAGGGCAATGAAACTGAAGCATGAATACTATGTTTTAGCGTAAATTTGGCAGATGTATTTCATTGTACATTAAGGTAGACTCTTCCAAAATAAGAAGATTTATATGAAATACTATAACGTTTTAATGATTAGTTGTTGAGTTACAAATCGTCGGTCTCCGCACGTACAGGCGTAAATGACAAATAATCTAAAATCGAGTTACGCCGTAATTTCACAGATTTTTTTGTAGTCTCTTACTTCACGAAGTGACGTAGCTGTATATCAGTTCGCTGCTAAGAATTAAAATTTTCAGAAAATTGCCTAAGTTATAAAATTCCAAAAACAATTTTCACGTACCGGCTTAAATAGATTTACGCCTCTGCGTTAAAACTGGTTCTACATCACTTTAGTCTAACAAAAAGAAACAGCAACGTTCAGACTGAAAAATCAGTATGTCACTTTCAATCTCATTTATTGCTGATTTTCGTTTTCTAGCTCTCCTGTAAAATTTGTAAAATGTTAGTTACGCCGGTACGTGCGGAGGCCGACGAGATGACTCAATATACAAAAACGCTCTCCAGTCGGCTACCTTGAAAGTTAGTAATTTTGTATTCTAGGGTTATAAAGTGGCCTTGAGGATCTTGAATGTATCACACAACAACCTATTTATAAAGTTCAAGGTCGCACGAGCCGCCATCTTGAAATTTTTAATTGTTATTTTCACATTTGAATATGGTACTCATGCGTCAATTTGATCATTACGAATTTCAGCTTGCCAACCTAAATCGTTCAAGAAATAAATGGATGGATAGTATCTTACTGTTTTCCCAAAAGCCCAAAATTTTCCCATTTTCGAATATCTTAAGTATTTTCATACTATGGAACAAACACTCTCTACTTCAAATCTACATTGAAACACACTAAGATACAGAACACGTAATATTAAAATCAAAGTATTGATCCACTCTGCTCACAATAAAAGCAAATCATTACACAATTATAATGGCACCTACTTTTGTTTTTAATGTGAGTACTCTGGATCAACACTTGGTGCCATCCACTCATATAAAAACACAAAAGTTGAATATTCCGAAATAGGTGAATTTTGGACAGAAATTCATACTTCTGACTTTTAAAGCAAAGTCGGTATTGGAGTAAAAAAAATGTAAAATACATATACTATGTTCTAAAATATATAATTACCTACAAATATTTCCTATACGCAATCAACTAGCAATTTATTTCCACTTCCAGATCTACCTTATAGATCCTGATTGTTTTCTAATATCCTCCTCTCCTAACATACAGACTGAGTCTGTAAGGACCAATGTAAGGACCTTCCGTTAATAGGCACCGTTATCAAACTAGTTTACGTAATACGTAAAAAAGAATTCACTGCAAACGTAAGATCCACCGAGGTTGACATTTTCGTTGACTATATTAGACATAAAGATAGCATTCTTGTGGCAAATTAAGACATCAATCAAAATGCAGTTGGCGTTTTCGGCCGGAAAACGTCATCCGAAGACCAAGCAGTTGGCAACGCTGCCTTCCTGTCACGTAACATCTACCAAGAAAACGATCTTCATATTTTTTCGACGCGCTTGAAATTAAATTGCAAAGTGGGTGGCGATTATTAAATAATTTATTGCCATCATAAAATGTGAACTGCCAGCGAATAACAAACAGGCCTCGGGCTATCAGCGCATACTAACTTGATATAGGAACACGGGTTAACGCAGGGTAGACGCGGTTATGAGGAGAAATCATTGACACTATCATTGAAGCATTCATTCTAGGCGGTAAATGTTATTTAAAGATACTATTAATATTCTGAGGAGGATGATTTTTATTGTTGTGTATACTTCGTTGTATGTACGTGCGATTTATCTATATTGCTTATAAGCAGCCAATGATTGTGAAGTCTTCTTTATGAAGCTTGCCGTCTGTTCACCGCATGCTCTTAAGCATCTAAAAACGTCTACACTGTTGAACGTTCATCAGTGTTCTGCGAGTGTAAACCTGACCACCGTCGACCAATGTTTTAGCCTACCCCTATTATGCAAATAATAGAAAAACATACCATAAGTACAACATATCATAACTGAATCAGTCTTTCGTTTTTCTTATGCGCCCAGTCCTATTTTACCTCATCAAACAACGCACATCTGCCCTTAAGTCTGATCATATTAGACGAAAATACCCCTGTTTTGCGAAATAATTGTTAAGTCTGCTTTTATTGCTGCAAGTCGTTCAAGGGAGTATTCAAAATATGGACGCATAAAATGGGTACACCAATTTTTGTGGAAAACTATTCGACAACAAAGAATGAGAAAACGTGATTTTTGGGATTCAATCGAAAGTGTTAACAGAAAAAAACTCTTCATATCACATGAAAAGATCCGACTGATAGCAAAAATGCTATGGCCGAAAAACGAAGGCAAACTGCAGGTTTTGACACTTGTTGGTAATGCGACGATAGTTTCTCGCAGATATTTGAAATTCTTCAAATTCATAAGATTCGTACTTCTCAATAACCACAACAAAATTGGAGTAAACACCTGTTTTCCGGCCATCACGACTAGTTTTTTGAGCAATATACAGGGTTAGTTCAAAGGGCATTTCATAGCAAAATACACTAACCTCGCCGATAAGAATCGCAAACCATTCCGGAAGATAAATGTTATTTTTATGCAAAAAAGGATGGGCTACGTTTTTTCTTCTAAACAAATTCAAACATTTCGTATTTGCGAATAATTCGCAACAAAAGATGATAGACACGTCCGCTTTGTTTTAAAATGTGTATAGTAACGTATGTTTTTCGAATATCGTAGCCCATTTCTTCAATTACTCACAAATACGAATTGTCTGAATTTGTTTAGAAGAAAAAAACGTAACCTTTGTTTTTCGCATAAAAGTAACATTTATCTTTCGGGATAACACATGTATTTTGCTATTAAATGTTCTTGGAACGAACCCTATATATCATACCATAAATACAGTAAACTAGTAGTGATGGCCGGAAAATAGTATATAGTTAATGGTTTTGGGATAAACAATTAGACATTCTCAAAAAACTACTTGACCAATATGATCCAATTTTGTTGCTATTATTTAGAAGTATGAATCCTACAGATTTGACGAATTTCAAGTAGTTGCGTGATATTGTACAAACTAAACCGTATGGACAATCCACTCATTTGAGTTTGAAATAATTTGTCAAGCGTGTGGATGCGCGTTTACGTGTATGAGGAGTTATTCTTTTGTATCTTCTCTGTGGGCTGACTACATTGGTAACCTAAATTCTATAGCAAAATGACTGACTTGTGAGCTTGTCACAGAAAATCACTCAAAAGTCATTCACTCGAAAAATTAAACCAAAAATTTCCTAAGTCTGTTTTACAAAATACGATGTAATGACAATGAGCGATTACTACAAAATACTAAACATTCCAAGAAATGCGGCGAAGGATCAAATCAAGAAAGCCTATAAGCAGCTTGCCCTGAAATGGCATCCAGACAAAAATCCAAACAATCCTGAAGAGGCTAATAAGAAATTCAGAGAGATATCTCAGGCTTATGAGGTGTTGTCTGATCCAAAGAAAAAGAAACATTATGATTTGTATGGAAAAGATGGCTTCAGTTCTAGACTAGATAGAGATGATGACGGATTTTGTGATTTTGGAGGATTCGGCTTATTTAACTTCAGAGATCCTGAAGATATTTTCAGGTAATTGAATCATTACTGGATTTTCTACTCAATGTTTATAAGTACAGCAGGGATCGATGTTTAGATGCACAATACTAAAAAGCTGTAGGTGAGATAAGGGTTCAGATAAAGGCTAAGTTGAAAAACACTACTCTTAGCGACACTTATTATTATTATTTATTATTATATTTAACATTTTTTTGGCCTAAGCTATGTCGCCTGAGGAGGCATCCATGGATTTCGACTTGGTGGCTTAAGTCAATGTCACATGATCAGTATTTACTCACGCCATACCACTATTTGCTGATAATTCCGTCAGTATCAATGAATTTCTACGTAATATTATACATCAGTAATTACTGACATCCAGACTACACGATCAGTAATATCACATTCCATGGTACTACCTACTCCCTACTAGTCCTTATCACCAACCTCCATTGGTACCGCACAATATGTTATCGCATCTGATAATGTGTAGGGGTGTAGGCAATCTTAGTAGCAGGTGCATCTATTTAAATCAAAATCCACCAAAAACTGTGAATTGAGGTCGACGGCGTCATTGGGCCATACTTTTTCTAAAACAACTTGTCAGCAGCAAACTCAACAGATCAATGGTAGCCAATTTCTTTTTCTCCGTTTTTAACAATATTGACGTGGATGTGGAGAGTTCATTTTTCTACTCGTACTTTCGCGTTAGTCAGTTATTCCTTGTTTTTTTTCCAAGAGAAATGATCCCTTCAGTATATCCTCTTCTGCAATACATATATGATGGCCAGTATGAAATTTTCGTCACAGAAAGGTTGCGCACTTAATTTATGTTCATTCCTGTTGAATGTTTGTGTCGGGATTGCTCTACTCAGCTATTATTCTAGATAGTCAAGGTAATATCTTCTCATCTGATGGGAAAAATATTCTGATACGGGTTTTTGGATAATATTGCTCAACATTTCTGTATCTTCCCAGGCCAAAATTTGCGTCAAAAAATGTTTAAACATTTTTTAGAGAAATTCCAAAAATTGTTTTGGTGTTTGAGAACGTTTCCTTAAGTTGATAGTTTTTGAGATATAAGCGATACACTATTTGATATAATGTAGCTGGCGGCCGTCCATCTTGTTGCATGTCTCTCGCAGAATGTACACTGAGCGCGCGCTTGGTTAACAATTAAAAAACAAAGGTTTACAACAGCAATACCTCCTAAAATGCTCTTGAATTTTGATAGTGGATGTTTAAAAAATATTGAGGAAGTTCGGCAATATTAAAATTTTTGTTTTGTGGTCGAAAATGGCATATTTTGCACTTAAGAACACTTTGACTGGAGAGAAAACAAACATTTTTTGGAATTTGTTTAAAAAAATGTTTTTGACGCAAATTTGGATTTGGTAATATGCAATATCATTAAAAGAGGTCCTTTTTAAATAAGAGTACGTAAAAAATTCGAATCCAAATATTTTTCCCAACAGATGCGAAGATACTACCTGGAGTAAGACCGCCGATCAAATTCAACCGAATCTATGCGACAGTCATTGAAAATTTAGCCTCTTGAGACCGGACTAGTATATGAAGGTGTGCATTACAGATGAGGGAGAATTTGGTTAATGACAAACTTCGCCAATCAGTTTCATTTCTCAATGAAGACGACTATTAACACCTCACACGGTTTATACAATTTTAGGGAATTTTTTGGTGGGAGCATATCAGAGATATTCGGTCTAACAAGCCCATCAAGAAGGGACAGCTCTAGAAGAGGCAGCAATCTCTCTAGCTCTGTGTTTGCTCAATTCAACGATATTGACAGCATTTTTGGTGCTGTAGAGCGCTCTTTTGCAGGAGTGCCTAATCAAGGCACTTACGTAAGGCAAATGTCAACAGATACTCAAATTATCAACGGAAAGAAAACGACAACTAAGAGAATCATTGAGAATGGAAAAGAGATAATCGAGAAGTATGAAAATGGTGTGTTGACTTTCAAAAGCGTCAACGGAAAACCAGCTAGCATAACATATCGCTAATACTCGTGTAGAATAAAGTTGTGCAGTTTGAATTCGTGGCAATAAATTTTCGATAATTAAATACAGCTATCTATTCATTATCATACAATAAACATATTGCATATCAACATCTCAAAATTTTTTGAGGCATCCATTATCTGTGATCGACACTTATGCTGTTACCACAAATTATGAAAACCAGATTATTGAAGGAGTTATTAATAGGGCTGGGGACTCCGAAATAAGTTCTAGAAACCTCCTTGTAGAAGGTCGTCTACGGATGAACTTGACATAGGGAGCCTGAGACTGATACGCGAGACCTGTGGCATAACACAAATGTAGAAAATGTGTATTTTGCTGTGAAAAAGCAACGAGGGGCGCAACGCACCTGCTCGATATTCTTTTACAACCCTTAATTTGAATATTTTCAGGGAAATAGTGACTGTGACAGATTTTCTGCATGAGTGCGATGTCCCGAGCCTCAGGCTTGGTCAGGGATGCAGTCGCCGCGCGGACTTGTGACGTATAAATATTTGTCCAAGAATCTGTAATAGTCACAAAAAATGGCATCAAGTAAACATTTTAAAAATTATATCCTCATCCCTTACAATGAGGTCAGTTTTTAAAACAAACTGATCACTCGTATTGCTATAATTTTTTACATTGGAACACGTTAAATAGATTAAGTCGGCTGAGTGATAATAGTGAGGTGATTATTTGGCAAAAAATAATAGCAGTGCATAAGGTCCAAACCAAAAAATAGCATAGCAACACCACATCGTAAAGTAGCCTTTCTGACTTCATATGTTTGTCCTTCAGATACCCAGGTCAGCCATTTTTGTCCAAGAAAATGGCATTGCTGTCTCTTGGTGTACAAATTACCTTCCTAGACCTGAAGCGTGAGACGTGCACCCCCCTAGAGGTCCACCCACCACTCTTTAATTGTTACAAGGGCATTAATTTGCTCTCAAAAGCGCTGCTTAAGGGTCTAAGCATGCAGTCGACACACAATTTTTAATCGCCGACAAGGCAAAGCTGTCGAGCTGGTCTATCTGAAAATGGCTATAGAAGCGTTCCCCTATCAAAAGGAAATGATAAATAAAATGAACATCATTGGTGATTAGGTCAAAGTCACCAGATGTTTATAAAACAGTTTATTTGTTCAGTGAGGAAAAGGAGTTTGATGAGGATGAAAAACAGATGCTGCTGCAATCAGCGAAAAACTCAAGCACATCTACAATACACAAACCAAAAATTGAATAACTTTATAACATGAAATAGTGATGTTTAATCGTTTTCTACTCAACAGCAAGAGCAGTGCTTGACTGCCATTTGATATTTGCATTATTTGTCAGCAACGTTAGTCCTGGGCGGAGGATCACCACAATCCAAGGCAAATATCAAAACTGAATGAGCAAAAATGGCTGCTGAAGTCAGACGTCCAGATCACCTTTCATTAGAGTCCCAACACCTATGCTAAAAAATCATACTCACAAAGTTGACTCGAAGGATTGCATTGGTTTAACTCAATTAATCAATTTTTCGATCTTCAAAAGCTGATATCAATTTTAAATCAGTTCTATTTTTATTTTGTTTCATACGTTCAAAACACGAGGACAAATATTGCTCAATTCATAACAGTCTGCCTCCTTTGTAAAGTTTATAGCATTTTTACGATTAGGTAATACGTGCCAAAATTTCAAAGCAACACTTTGATGTCTAGATCTAAGGCTTCCTGAGAAAAACCAAATAATTACTGTTACTAAAACCAGGGCATTGCGACATATGTTTACAGTATATAGTAACTTGTGGTTTGTTTTATCTGAAAAGGTTAACTTTTGACCCGATATCTGCTTTCTGATAATTTGTTTCATATTTTTATTCTATGATACACGTATGATGCCAGATTTGAGTGAAAGAGGTTGTAAGGGTGCCCGCAGGGGAACTGCAGCCCCTCTGAGAATCCAGTTAGACCTTGAAACTTGCATATTTAGCATGGTTTTGTATACAATTTTGGGGATTTTTAGGATGTGCCCCAAATGTGAAAATTTGCTCTTCAAATGCTTTTCGGGGAAAGTCCGCTTTTACAGCAAGTTACCTTTTGCCGATGATCACCCCCCCCCCTCGATAAGAAAAATTTCTGCGGTCGCCCATAAGAGGTCGTAGTATCACACTTTCTTAAAAGTTGTTATCGATTTATCATGCAAAACAAATAATATAGGTAGTACTTCCTGTAATGTGTTTTAAATGTTTAACGTGAAAAGGATAATAAATACTTACATTTTCACAGGTACTTCTACATGATCCAGTAGCTAAAGAACAACATGTGAGATCTGAAAATAGATAAATTTATTTTAAATACACAAATTAAACACATATACCTTCATATATCATAAAAATGGCGTCAAGTAGATTAACTCCATACTTCCTACGCCTTTGTTGGAGCTTTCAGAGAAAATGGATGAGCCAAGTCGTATCAAAAGGCGGAATCGAATCGAGATTAGCTAGGTTCACTTAGGTACGATGCATTTTCGACCTCCACATGTCAAACTATATAAAATAAATCTATTATATTCCTATTAACATGACAAATGTACGAAAACATGTGTGTGTAACGCTTCCTTTCCGCAAAAAGTCCAGAAAAGATGGAATGCAATGAAGATTCCAACTTTTCTGCACAATCACAGAAAGGGGGTTACCATTAGCTTCCGGTAGCTCAGTCGGTGGCATGAAGACATCTACAGGCGTGTAGCTGTGTGTCGACCATGGCATGGCTAGAGGATAGAAGAACAAACAGAACACAAAAAATTAACAGATTTTATTTAACAAAAAAAGGCATTTTCATTACATTACAATTTTACAAAAATAACAAAATAAGTTTTACATCTTTGGCGCTGCTATAACGCTATCGACTTATCTTTCGCTGGTCCATTTTTACTCGACTGAAGCCAGGATGGCCAGGGGCTTGAAGGGGAGGTCCCAGTTATGAGGGGTGACCTCCATATAGTGGCTTCACAACCAGTTGTAGGCGAAGTTAAAGGCGATGGCGCTGCCAAGGTACATGCATCGGTGAAAATATTGGCCAAGGCTAGGCAAAGTGAAATGGAAAGAGAAAGGGGGTGGCCCCAATCATTTTTGTCCTATACGGACACACATTCTAGAAAATTCTAGCACATGGTGCTATATAACCTTGTGCTACTGAGAAGAAATTTCTAGCCGTTGTTCGATCGGCGGCTCAAGTGAAAAGGAAGCGCGAGGAAGATCGCAGATCAGGAACTCCGCATCAAGCGCTCCAAGCGGAAAATTTTCCAAGCAAAAAAGCTAGAGATGGGATTAATGAAATGATAATCGAGAAGTGATTTAATAAATACGATCGGACGGTGAAACCGTTACACTCGCCCCAACTTAACCAAAAAAAAAAAAAAAATCGAAGAAGCATTTAAGAAATTTTTTTTTTTACTAGGAAATTGAAAGTTATCACGGAAGGACAAATGTACAACCATTCGACCAGATAACAAGTAGTAAAAGTAAGGTAGAAACAAAAATGTTAGAAGAGAATTGGAAGAAAAAGGGATAGCCTCAAGTCTACCAAACAAGAGGGATGGTTATAGCACCAACTCGCTGAAAAGTACACTGAAGTTGCACTTAAAAAAAACTATCATCATATGATGAAAAACCCAAAACATAAAACATCGTCATACCTAAGACGAGAAAAATAATAAACCAAAAGCTTCAGAAGTAGTCCAAGCACGAATCACAATGGCATCCAAAATGCACGACTGACTACTAAAAACTTCAAAACTAAGTAAGTACCTAAACCATAAGAGGTACTAAAAAAATAATAATCTTTCTCAAAACAATTGCCAGATTATCTCGCAATACTCCAAACCCAAAAAGATTATGATCTACAGTGATATTTTAAACCAATATCCAATATAAAAAAACTGTGCATTACTATTTTCAAAATATGAAAATCAAAAGAAATTAACAAATTCTATTAAGAATTCCAGTTATATAACAAAACAATTTACAAGTACTAAACCAATGAAAACTTGATCACGAAGGTATTTTAATCAAAAAAGATGTTAACTAAGTGCAGTTCTGATTCCACAAAAAAATTGTCGGGCGCCAGCAGTCTGTAAGACTACAAAATAATTCAAAATATTTTCAGAGAATTAAAGTATATAAGGGACATTCATGAAATATTGAAGTAAGATTTTCAAAGTCAAAATATAGTTTAAGTTCAATCAATGAACAAAAATTCAAGAGTAAGTTCAATCAAAATTTTCGGGTCATGTGACAACATAAGAACCAGACCAAAAAAAAAAATTTGAAGTACAATATAAAAAAGAGCAAAATAAATTTCCAAAAAAACTAAGTGCAACACAAGTGCAACTGTAAATCTAATAGTGTTAAAATCATAAAGTGAAAGGAAATATTAAAGCTATATGAGCATGATTTTATAAAGGGTTCTCAAAAAAAATTTAAAAGTAAGCAAAATATTAAAAGTTTCATGAGTAATAAATGAGAAACGAAGTGAGCATATGTAAAATGCAAAATAGCGAAACGAAAATCACAAGATATTTTATTAAATCATGATACATGAGAGTAATGCCGCAAGCAAAAATTGTATGCAAAAGACTACGATATATGAAGGTGCAAAATTGGAGTTATAAAAAAAATCTAGTGAACAAGAAATAGAAATAAATATGATAGGTAAGAATTCGAATTTTGATTTAAAGCAAAAATATGAGAGAAAGACAACTTTCTAGGGTCACCATAGGTGCACTCCAAAGCCCTAGACAAGAATGTCTATAGTCTATGGAATATTCTCATGTAGATCACTGATATCATCAGCGCACTTCAAAGTCTACACTGAAAATAACCATATCATTGTAAAATGAAAGTTAAGTGAAATGAAATATTACAAGATTAGAAAAACTATAATAATTTACCAGTGTAAAGTATGAAAAAAGAATTACTATACTGAATCTATAAGAATTGGCGATTACTTCAAGTCAAGACAGAAATTGAAAGAAATAAGAAGTCGGAAAAAAACTATGAGACGAGACTATCAAAACAAATGCAATAATGCAAAAGCAAAATCACCAGATATTTCAAAATCTATAGCGAAACATGAAAGCAATGTCGCAACCAAGCTCAAGACTTAGCAATACGCACAAATGTGCACAAAGGCTGAAAGCATATATGAAAAATCTCAAGAAGGAATTGACAATTACTTCAAATCAAATTGAACTGATTGAACTGAACTGAGACATAAATAACTTTTTTTTTTTTTTTTTTTTTATATACTCCAACTACCACGAAGGCCTAAGGCCTAAGCACCCATTGGGTACCGTGGGGCTATGGGGGATACATCGGAAAGGGGGGACGCCACACGGACTCTGGCGAGGGAACACGTGTGCATGCAACATGCACACATTCTGGCTCCGCCTACGAGAACCGCCGGGTGGTACCTCCGCGTTCGACAGTCAGAGACCATCTACCACCTACGGACAATCACAACATCCATGGCCAAGAGAAACATTTCTCCTGGGACGGGACTCGAACCCGCACAGCGCACGGCGGCTGATCAGGAGACCGAAGAGTCTACTACTGCGGCCACCGTTGCTGCCTAAAACAAACACACAACATCCATGGCGAAGGCGAGATTCGAACTCGCGGCCCGGCCGACCGGCTGATCAGTAGCACGACACTCTGACCCACGCGGCCAACCGAGGCCCCTATATCAAAAGTGAGTTTTACTTATACGCCAGAGGTTTCAAGAGTTTATCAATACGCACAGATTTGCAACTAGGCGGAAAGCATATATGACAAGTCTCAAGAAGAAAATAAAATGCATATGAAGAAAACACTTTCAATTAAAGAAACTGTGGATAGTACAAGACCCTCAAAGGCATACATCGCAACGAATCTATGTATCTATCCAGACTACAAAATACTGTCAAAGTTCAAAACCACTCAAAAATATGTAAACAAACATCAAAAGTTTGAACCAAAAATCAATGTAAGTCTGTGCTCTCGAAGAAAGTTATAATGAATTCAAAAAGAGGATACTATCAAAAACTTCAAAAGTAATAGACTTCAAAAATAGAAGTACGTAAGTATGTAAAGGAAATTCAGAAAATATACGCATAAAAACATTATAAAATATTATACACAGTATTTGTCACATGATTTAGATCGGGAATGCAATTTAAATTTTGAGTACACTCAGAAAAATGAAATATTCAAAAGATAAAGTATACACATTAAATTGGAATCAGAAAAATAATGATTACTTGTAAATTTTGTACATGGTGGACTGACGTAATGGTTCAAAAGGTTGAAAGAACAACGATGACTAATGTCCAAAGTAAACATTCACCTGCCTTTTACAGGAAATTAGCTTAACAATTATCAAAGGAAATTCTTTTCCGTTCGCATCTGTACTTGGAAATAAATATAGGAAAACCTACTCGCTCCAATGTACAGATCGAAAAACTCGCCCCCTTCGATTGAGCGGAAATATGAGTATTGGACAAATTGTAATATTTCAAAAGGTTGAAGGATCAACGATGACAAATGTCCAAAGTAAACATTCAACTGCCTTTTACAGTAAATAAGCTTAGCAATTATCAAAGGAAATTCTTATCCGTTCGCATCTGTACTAGGAAATGAATATAGGAAAACCTACTCGCTCCAATGTACAGACCGAAAAACTCGCCCCCTTCGATTGAGCGGAAATATGAGTATTGGACAAATTGTAATATTTCAAAAGGTTGAAGGATCAACGATGACAAATGTCCAAAGTAAACATTCAACTGCCTTTTACAGTAAATAAGCTTAGCAATTATCAAAGGAAATTCTTATCCGTTCGCATCTGTACTAGGAAATGAATATAGGAAAACCTACTCGCTCCAATGTACAGATCGAAAAACTCGCCCCCTTCGATTGAGCGGAAATATGAGTGTTGGACAAATTGTAATATTTCAAAAGGTTGAAGGATCAACGATGTTAAACGTCCAAAGTAAACATTCAGCTGCCTCTTACAGCAAATAAGTTTATTCATTATCAAAGAAAATTCTTGTCCGTTCGCATCTGTACTAGGAAATAAACATAGGAAAACCTACTCGCTCCAATGAACAGACCGAAAAACTCGCCCCCTTCGATTGAGCGGAAATATGAGTATTATTACAAATGATAATGATTAAGCAAGAATAATTTATCTGAATTTTAGAATATGAGAGTATATAAAGCATAATTATACACAAAAGCAAAAGTTAATCGCTGTCCGAATCAGAACTCTCACTCATTACATCATTACGCAAAACATCAATACCATTGCCATGATCAACATTCAACGTATTATCAGGTTTCAAGTCTTTAACATGAAAATCTCCCAAGATATTACCATGGAGATCTTTCAATGTGTATACTAACGGAGATTTTACTATATGAATAATACAAGGAAGGAATTTTGGACTTAGTTTGGCACAAAAGTTGTCTGCAGCACTTGATTGAAAGAAATTGCGTTTGAGAACTCTATCACCTTTATTAAATTGCAGATGTCGTCTACGCAGATTATACCTATTTCTATTAACTTCGTAGGAATGCCGCATTCTGTGCTGGACTTTAAGGTAAAATTCTGGAATTTGCTGAACAAAATTTGGATCTATGACGTTCTGGTCGATATTGACTGGATTATTGGCAACAGGTGCAATCTTTCCATAGAATGACCCATCAACTGGTACATTTCTGTAAAAATTTAGAAAGCTGGGCGAGTATCCTGTGACTTCATGTTTAGCAAGTCTGATTGCTTGAGCTATTTGATGAATAGACTCATCCCAAGTTTTATGAGAGTCTTTGATATAGGACCTAATTGCAGTAACGATGGTTCTGTTAACTCGCTCAGTAGGATTTGATTTACCTGAGGGGTGTATCTTGCTGAATACCAGATCTTCTGCACTTTATATGAATCTGCAAGCGCTTTAAATTCTTTAGAAATGAACTGTGGACCATTATCTACAACGATGATTTGAGGAACTCCAAATATAAGGAAAACTTGATTTTCTAAAAATTTTACAATTGAGCTTGAAGTTGCCTTAGGCATTGGATGAACTAGTACAAGTTTAGTGAACCAGTCACAAACTACTAAAAGAAAACGATTTCCTTTTTTAGAACGAGGATATGGTCCTAAAAGATCTGCTGAAATCATTTGAAATGGATACTTGATGTCTCTATATTTACCCATTAAACCAGCTTGAGGTAAATTACTAGGTTTGCATTGTGAGCAAACTTTGCAAGAGTGTACATAGAACTGAACAGATTGCTTCATTTTAGGCCAATAATAAATAGCTGATATGCGAGATAGTGTTTTAAATACTCCTAAATGACCAGAAGTAGGATCATCATGATACATTTTGAGCAATTTAGATCTATTTGGAGCTGGAACAACGATTTTCCAGTCAGTATAAGTTTCTGCAAGTGGATTATCAGAAAGAATATGTTTGTATAGAATATTATTTTCTACTTTAAAAGATGGATACAATTCAGGGTTGTTTTCAACCTTACGTATCATTTTAGGATACCACTTGTCAGGAGATAATTCCGCAAGATCTAAAACTGACACATTAACCTCATTTTCATGCAAACGCGAAAGAGCATCTGCTACAGGTATATCTTTGCCTTTACGATGAATAATTTTAAAATCATAAGGGGAGAGACGACATAACCATCTGCATAGTCTAGGTGAAGGTGTTTTTTGAGATCTCAACCACTGCAAACTTGAATGATCAGAAATAACGAAAAAATGTGTGTGCTCTATGTAACAACGAAAATGTTCAATACTAAGAATGACTGCAAGCAGTTCTTTTTCAGTTGTAGAGTATTTTCTTTGGCACTTGTTGAGAGATTTACTGAAATAAGCTATGGGATGTTCCAAACCATTTTCTTCTTGATAAAGAGTGCCTCCCACACCAGTATTTGAGCTGTCACAACAAATATAGAAGGGCTTGGAGAAGTCTGGACTAGCAAGAATTGGAGCGCTGGTTAGCAAATTCTTAATTTCCTTAAAAGCATTGTCAGCATCAGGAGTCCAAGTGATAGGTTCACCCTTCTTCCGATTTTTAAGCAAGTCTGAAATTGGAGAACATACACCACTAAAATTGTTAAGGAAACGACGATAATATCCAAACATTCCAATCAACCTTCGAATCTGAGTAGTATTAGTTGGTTGAGGATATGATAAGAGTGCAGATACTTTTTCGGGGTTTGTTCTAAGTCCTTTCTCATCAACAACATAGCCTAAGAAAGTCAAAGATGAGCGAGCAAAATGACATTTATCAAAATTTACAGTCAAGTTAGCATCTTTCAATCGATTATAAACTTCTTTCAGTATCCTTAGATGAGTTTCAAAATCAGGAGTTGCCACAATTATATCATCCAGATAATAAAAAACATATGGTTCCAGATCAGGACCGATAACCATGTCTAATAATCGACACATTGCACTTGAACTATCAGAAAGGCCAAAAGGAAGTCTTCGAAAGCAATACATTCCTTTACCACGAACTATGAAAGCTGTTTTTAATTTAGATTCTTCATCAAGTGGAATCTGGAAAAATGCTGATTTTAAATCAATGGATGATAGATATCTGGCATCTCTGATTTTAGAAATTACAGAGTCTATTAAAGGAGGAGGATACGCGTCAGGAATTGTTACTGAATTTAGTTTTCTACCATCAAAACAAACTCTATATGAACCGTCTTTCTTGGAAACCAGCCAGAGCGCTGCACACCAGGCACTGCTGCAAGGTTCTATAATACCCATGTCCAACATTTCATCAACTTGCTTAATAAGAGCTTTTTCCATTACATGAGAAAGCGGATATTGTCTTTGCCTGATGGGCTTTGCATCACCTGTGTCAATGTGATGTGTATATAAATGTGTACAACCAATACTGTCAGTAGGTGCAATGCTATTAAAAAGTTCAACAATTTCAAATAATTGTTCCTTTTCCATATTAGATAGCTTCTCCACACCTTGAATACAATTTACAGCACAAGATTGATATGAAAAAGTATGAAAATCAAGGTTGAAATTGAATTTTAGGATGAAATCCATGCCTAAAAGTAATGTGTGTGTAACGGAAGGAACTATTATGAATTTAATAACATGAACTTTGCCATTAAAACCTACTGGCAGCAAAGCAAAACCTAAAGTATTCTGCATCTGGCCATCAGCAGTTGTTATTTGCAAGGTACTACTGTAATCGATGTTGAGATTTAATTTACGTAATAAGTATAAGCCAGATGAACCTAGAATGTTGGCATTGCTTCCAGTATCAAGCAAAGCTAAAATGTTTTCATCACCAATGGATATTGAAAGATGTGGACGATTGTCATTTGGTTTTTGAATAAATGGTTCTGAATGATCATTTGATGGCATACCTGCAAGTTGTGAATGATTAATGTCAAAATCGGGATTAATTGCTGAAGGTTGTCTTAACTTGGCTATTTGTTGGACTTCAGAATGAGACCTGGAGTTGCTTTGCCCTTTACGTCTATGACTCCTCGAGTCTGGGCGAAAGAAGTTCCGGGAGTCGGATTGGAAACTTCTTGCCTCACGTTTTTTGAACAGGAAGGACATTTAGAGCGTGTGACATTTTTCATACCACAGGTATAGCAATAAACAGCCTTAGGAGCTCAGTCTCGAACAGAATGTCCTAGTTTCTCGCAGTTCCAACATACAGGAGCTTTTCTGTGAGACGATGGAGTACTATCAGAAGTAACCAAGCTGGAAGTAGAAAGTCTATTGTGGGGTTGACAAGTCAAGAAAGAATCCTCTAATTTCCTACAAAGTGATGTTAGTTCAGGAAAAGTGGAAATTTCATGAAGAGCAAGTGACTTTATGAAGTCAGGCAATAAATTTCTACGGACAATATTGACCATGTCCCTTTCTGTAAATGTATTGTAGGTTAATCTATTGAATTGAGATTCCATGAACGAAATGAATATCGTAACATGTTCATGCTGACCTTGTTTGCGTCTACGAATCTCATCAATTAGGTTCATATCATAATTGTCACGTAGGAAAGCATCCTTGAGTTGTTTAATCAAGTCCTGCCAATCATGAAAGCTATTTCTTAGATGGCCATTATGCCACCATGTCCAGGCTACATCTTCAAAGAGATCACCTGCAGATGCAAAGAGATCCATCTCATTGCAACCACGGGAAGACATTAGAGATTCGACAATTTCTAGAAATTCAATAACTGAGCTATTTCCAGAAAATTTTTTGATTCCCCATTTGAAAACTGGTATCTTTTTATGCGGAGCAAAATTTATAGGAGAGAGTGGCTGTGTATGTACTGGAGGAAATACTTGAGGATTAGCAACAGTCACAGGCGGATTAGCAACAGTCACAGGCGGATTTGATGCTAATGGAATAGGACGAGATGAAACTGATGGAGGAGATGATTGAGCAGATGGCATCTCAAGCTTCTCTAAAAGATCCGATTCACACACAACAAGTTGTGTCTTTAATCTAGATTTTGTACTTATCTCCTCATCACAAGTAGGAGACATTCGATCTATCCTACCAGATAGATGCAATAAGCGCACACAAATTCTGCGATGTTCAACAGAATCAAATGCACCAGTAAATCTAGAGATCATCTCAGTGAGTTTATTGAATGAGAGTCTTATCTCAGTCTCATCCTCATCAAAAGGAATAGTCACAGAAGTTTCTGAGAAACTACGCCCTTGAAATTCCTGTGCTAATAAGCCACGTAAAACTTTACGTTTATCGTCCACGGTATTAGGGACTTCCAAACCTCTGATATGAATCTCGTAGTGGAGTTCATGACTTAATAAGTCATTTGGGCTTAGTCTAGACTGAACCATGATTGAGAAATAAACCTCAAAGAAACACTTGAAAGAAAAAAAATAAAATTAAAAACCTGAATACGTCAAGAAATGACAAGGATCTAAAACACTATAAAAAACTAACAATACAAACAAAAGTTTCAATACAAAAACAGGAGCAGCCGAATCTTAAAAAAATTATTTTATATCTGACATACATTAAAAGAGTACAGAGACGTTCAAGTCCTGTTAATCCAATGGAAAATCAGACACTAATGTTCTAATTTCCCCCAAAGAATATGCCAGATAAAACTATAAAACATTAAAATTATGAAAACTTTTGCTCCAAACAAGAGACAAAATTACTACAATAGTTACTGAGGAACGTATACTATTTCAACAACAAGTTGAAGTTTAATTATCATAAATGAGTATGTGTGTCTTTGTATAGGTAAAAATGATTTAGGAGTCACCCCCTCATTGAAAAGTAGCAAAAATATAGTCAAGAAAAACATCATTTGTTTCTTGAAAAAAAAGAAAGGTAAGTATCAAAGTACTATGTCCAAGTGTCAATACTTGAAAAAAAGTAAACCGCCCAAAATATACGAAAAATTATGAATATCAATTTCATATAATTCAGAAAAATGGATAAATCGCAAAAATGATTTACTCCAGATAACTCTAGTCAGTAGATTATTGCCATCAGAATGAAAACAAATGATCAAAAGTTCAAGTACAGTCAAAAATTCAAAAAGTAAATACATTTGGGGAAGGCAAAAATAATTTTGAAAGTAAATTTCCTACGTACCAAACATCATGAGAGCTATATCAGTACACCAGAGATCCAACAATTAGGCTATATATGCGTACATGAAAAGTCTCAAGAAATCAAAAAACTGCACATGAAGAAATACTTTCAAAAACTAAGAGGTTAGTGATCAAAAATGAAAAGCATATAAGAATATGTAAACTATCAACAACAATAGTCACAACCTCAATCAAAAGTTTGATGATATTCGACAAAAATGCTGGGAAACCTAAAGTCCCCAGACTATCAATATTCAACAACAAAAAAATATCAAAATATCATCAATCTCAAAAGTACAATGAGAAAAAAGTTATAACTGTCCCCAGCAGTAAATAAAAACTATAGTAGTATGTGAGAAAAAAATTCTGGCAATGATCTCGCTGACTACTAAACAAGACAATTTAAAAGTTAATAGTATGCCTATGAAATAAACAGGTGGAAAAATTTTAATCTTTTGATAAAAAATTTTAAACATTAAGCAAAAAGTAAGGATGATTAAGGAATTAGAAATTTGAGTACCAAAAGCAATTAAAAATAGAAATGCTGCCAAAGATTGTAAAGAATTTTGAAAACTATGTTCTGTCTGCCAATCTTCCACTAGCAAACCACTTGTCGACAAAGCCAAACACCTATCGAAGCCTCACGTTGCGGGTGCCAATTTATGTAACGCTTCCTTTCCGCAAAAAGTCCAGAAAAGATGGAATGCAATGAAGATTCCAACTTTTCTGCACAATCACAGAAAGGGGGTTACCATTAGCTTCCGGTAGCTCAGTCGGTGGCATGAAGACATCTACAGGCGAGTAGCTGTGTGTCGACCATGGCATGGCTAGAGGATAGAAGAACAAACAGAACACAAAAATTTAACAGATTTTATTTAACAAAAAAAGGCATTTTCATTACATTACAATTTTACAAAAATAACAAAATAAGTTTTACATCTTTGGCGCTGCTATAACGCTATCGACTTATCTTTCGCTGGTCCATTTTTACTCGACTGAAGCCAGGATGGCCAGGGGCTTGAAGGGGAGGTCCCAGTTATGAGGGGTGACCTCCATATAGTGGCTTCACAACCAGTTGTAGGCGAAGTTAAAGGCGATGGCGCTGCCAAGGTACATGCATCGGTGAAAATATTGGCCAAGGCTAGGCAAAGTGAAATGGAAAGAGAAGGGGGGGTGGCCCCAATCATTTTTGTCCTATACGGACACACATTCTAGAAAATTCTAGCACATGGTGCTATATAACCTTGTGCTACTGAGAAGAAATTTCTAGCCGTTGTTCGATCGGCGGCTCAAGTGAAAAGGAAGCGCGAGGAAGATCGCAGATCAGGAACTCCGCATCAAGCGCTCCAAGCGGAAAATTTTCCAAGCAAAAAAGCTAGAGATGGGATTAATGAAATGATAATCGAGAAGTGATTTAATAAATACGATCGGACGGTGAAACCGTTACATGTGTTTCATGATGTCTAGCAGGTGCATAACTTTACCAGCCCGGGTATTACGTATCTTGAAAAGTGACATTATGTCGTTTTTTTTTTTGACATATTGTTTTTTTGTGACATTATGTAGGTTATTCTACAAGATGTTAACTTAGCACTAGCTGATGGACACGTTGTGAAGTCGTTTTGTAGTTGTACATGTTGCCAAAACGTCATAAGGCTTCAGTTATCAATGTTTGGCTGTGATGTGATGTAAAATCTGCTTCAGAGATGGCATTACTGGAGGTAACGGCAATAGGCATAGGTGCATAGTGAAGATTTGTGTGCTAGTAAGATGAGTTGAGGATAATTCCATTGGATTCTTATCTCAAATACACTTACATGAGACTCAAAGCTAGAAATTAGTTACGCATCCACTTTTTCTTATCCATTCTGGAAATGAGATATGCAAATTTGCTGAATTTCAAAAATGAGAGAGATAAGAAATAATTGTATTCACTGTACCTACACTGTCGAATTACAAGTCATATACATGCTAACAGTAATTACACATAACGCGGACGCGGTGGTGATTTCCCGTAATTCTTCTCAGTTCTTGAAAACAAAAAAACGTAATTTCTAACTTTAAACATAACTTGTCTTTAGAAAGAACAACATATAAATAACCCGTCGGGTACAGCTAATAGATATACTTCATTGGCAGCAAATTCAGTAAGGATTTTCTCACACAGCAAATATCATTGATTTCATACACATAAAGACCAATACACACAATCATCCAGATGCGATCTTGTTATTCAACCAACTTTCTCCTCAGAGCTGAAAACTATATACTACTCGGCTTCACAAAACATATGTAACCAACAATGCGTGTAGTGGTGTAGTTGAACCATTCCTCCATAGATGGACGCTCTCAACGATCCTAGTGAGCAAATGTGGAATGACTGTTTGCACCCTAAAAACTACCTGCAAGGTGACATTTTATATATTTTTTGACGTATTATAGGTTTTTTATATAATACCTATGCCGGTTTAGAGCATCTTTTCTTTTATATTTTTCTGACGCCAAACATGCAACAAATTACAACCATTTTCCGCGTATAGCTTGCAACCTACAGTATTCAACCGTTCCAAACAATGTCTGAAAATGTGCAGGAATCTCTGAAACGTTGTAACACTTTGTTACATAGATATTCATTTTTTTCCGTAGTTCCGACACTACATCAGTTTTCAAAATCTACGACTGTTTAAACGATGGAATTATTGAACTTTGAACATCGACAATGATGTGTTTCTTATTTATGTCGATTTGTCAGCCCGTGTCTGATGTATATTAATGCGGAATAACTACTGAGTCCATCTACTTGACAGAAGAACCAGCATATACTGATTAATATAAATTAAGGGTTAGACCAAATGGGCTTGTACATTTAAGGACAATAAGATTCAGAAAAAGATATGTGTAGATATAAAAACAGTTATGTAGTCATTTACAAAGCATCGCAGAACGATAAAGCGGTACGTACTCCTAACATCCAAATATTCCTAATACATAAAAATATTTTCCTGTGGCGGTCTAGCGTTGTGTCCTGTGACCTCCACGACGATGCAGCGTCGCAGTATCGCGCCCTGCACGCAACACCAAAGATTGCAAGTAATTTCAAATTATGAATCGGACTTTTATCATTTAATTTTCTGGTGCTTAGCGGGATCAGAAACTTTTTAATGATAGAGCGTCTTTGAGTGATACTAAAGACATATTAGCAGCCCCAATCCCCAATTTTCAACCCCTACAAAAAAAATCCGAAAATGATCAGAAGCATCTGAAACGTCAAAAAACGAAATTTGACCGATTAGTGTTTCCGCGTCCCACTCCTCCGCCACTGGACTGATTTTTAAAAACTACAAAGTTTCTTTGTCAAAATCCGACCGGTACTTCCCAAGTTATAGAGGGGTGAAGGATTAACGGACAGACTGATCGACAATAATGGGTGACATGGTTTTTCGGGATGTCCATGTCATGTAACATCTGAAAAGATGATCTCATTTTCAATGTTTTTCGCGGTTACAATACTTCCTCATCTAGAAACTAAAAATTCAATAATATCAACAGCTGTTGCGGTAGTTTAAACAGATACAACATTCTCATAGACCACAGCAGTATATCAGAAAATTTGGAAAATACCCCATTGTGACCATTAATTTGTACCCATAGGTGTGTAGTGTTTGTTACGTGAGAGTGCACTGTATTTTTGAAAATCATATCACACAAATTCACAATCTAACTGTATCATATTTTACCATCTTAAATTGGGTCTTGAAAAATTGACCAAAGAGCACAAGATGAAGATGTCGATTGTCTCTTTCGCCTCAGCATATTTTTGTATCTTTATTGCCAGATTAACACTCAAAGTATCTTTAGAAGCAATGAAAAACCAGTTACTGGTACAACTTCGATAAAGTGTGTCTCGCAAAATGTGTAAATAAGAAATAAAAACGCTCTTTCAACCGATAAAATTATCTTTGGATGTGTTTTGCTAGATTGTAAATTAATGCAAAACTTTACAAATTGCCAATTTGTATTCATCAATTTGTAAATGGTTTTTCCAATGGGCGATGTAAGATATTTTCGAATAGGTAAGGGAACCGTTTTATCTCAATTTGTATGTTTGTGTGGGACTGCCAAAATATTCTAAAAACAAAGGGGACTGTAAATTTTCTTGTGGTATCAAATGACATACAGGGTGTTATAGAATGTTCTCAGAAAAATCTGAGCACAGATTCGGCAAAGGAAAAAAAATAAATTAAACTTCATATAAACGTGGGTCCGCAAATCACCCGTTTCCATTATATGGAAAATAAGTGTCATTTCCACAGAGTCATACTAATTCTGCTTGGAAAATGTCCCTTCGAGTTTTTCCCATATTCGCCAAAAAAAGAGTTCAATTACTGTTTTGTGAAATAATTTTATATTTCGAAAACCGTATGTAACCGCAGATGATGAAAAACGAAACCTGAAACCGGACTATCTAATATTTGTTCTGCAACATGTATGATAACTCATAAGTCCTCAGATTACTGAGATTAGCTTTAACAAGTGCAATGACACATTAGATAGTAGCAACTAAAGCTAGTTGCAAGTACTTTGGCAGGCAGTAGATATCAGAAAGTAGTGAGGCGAATGTCATATCATAAATATTTTCTGTGGTCCCCGAGTATTTTTCATGGAGTATGATATTTATTGACCGTCAGCATTTATTGATCTATAACGTTACGTATTAGAAATCCACTGACACTTACGGATCCATCAATAAATAAGACAAATAAATAGCTATTATTCGATGGTGAAACATCTATTCGGCCCTGTATGGTACTGAAAATATCTGGCCGACATACATACATATATTGAATAATTGAATACAGTCCAATCGAAAATTAGCATATTCTACCATTCGCAAAAGCGAACTAGCAACTTAAACGTATCGTGTTTATATTGTATTTATTTATTATCATAATAACCTGTCAATCACTTTATTACCAGTACGTTCTGCATACACTTCCCAGTATGTTTATTAACTGGTTTCGATTGTTTATTGTTGTGAAGTTTGTAAGATGGATATGAATCTTATAAGGTGACCTGTGTATTTTTTGCTTTGTACGCTGTGCACTGATAGAAATTTTATTCTATTACGTTAATTTTTATTTTCATTTATTTTTTGTATTGTACAATAGAATCAAAGAGATTCTGAGTCTTTTATATGAAGATCCACACAATGCTCGTGAAATTTGGCAGTATTGTGAAGAATGTACGAACTGGAAATTGTTATTTCCAGACCTTGCAAAACAGCTTACGATATTTATAAAAAAATGATGGAACAAGTGTTTTAGAGAACAAATTCGACCAAGTCGAATATCTAATACGTTAGAATGTGTATTTTTTGTCCGTAGAATAATGAAAAACAAGAATTTTCTTGGAGACCGACTTTTGTCGCAAAAACCTTGGGTGCCGTTCATCCGACATATTTTAGTTTCACCATTAACCTCCGTATATTCTACCAATATCCTGAGATGGCACAGTGATCTAAAAAGTTTACAGTGATCCCTTCCTCAACCACACATCGCCCACAAAGGCGGATCATCGACAGCCCTCTCAATGTGTATATTATGACGCCTCAAGGTGGGATTTGGATGCTCCTTATCCATAATAACAGTGATTTATAACTTTATGAAAACCGAAGTTATTCGTAAAATTTCCAAGTTATCAGCTCGCTGATCACCTTTTGGTGCAATACGCGGGAGACTACAACGTTTATTTTAGTATCGACAGGGAATTGTCTGAAATTCAAATTTTTTTCTAATGCCAAGTACCTTGGAGACTCGACCTTTACGATTTGTGGCCAGCTGGCAAACAAAAATCTTAAATTATCCATATCTATATTAAGGTTTATAGGAACATATTCGAAGATGCTCCTCCATGTCAAAGACTGTTGATTCAGGATCCATTCTTTTTACATCCATGTATTTGCATATAATCTGAAAGCTGGTTTGATATCCAAAAATCTATTACTGGACCCGTTGAAGATTGTTTACCACCTCATTACTACGTACCCTCGTATGCCTAACTACTCACAGTAATTGGGGCCTGGAGATTAGACCTAACATCATCTTGAGAATTTCTACACTCCAGAATGAGTCCCGATCGCTTGAATATCCGAGAAAATACTTACTTGTCTTCTAGTCTTTTATCTGTCCTATATCCGTGCTCTGACCATGATAGAATATGGAGACAAAATCCGTATTGTAATGTATTTTTGTTACATCGTCACTTAGGCTTACAAAAAACTTCAGATTTGAATGCCTAGTTTAGAACAAAAATGGGGGTATCTCATTTTAAACTGACAAAGCTGTATTGGGATGCTTTAATGCAATAATTCTCAGGTAAGAAGCAATATCTAATAAAGATTAATTGAATCAAATTAAATAAATTCGACATATTGCTTGTTTATCCCCAACGCAACTGAACTGAGTAGATATGTCTAAGTGATAGATCTCAATGCACTTAATCCTTTTTTGTTCCGAAACAAATCAATTATACTATAATTAGTATCAAGGCAGCACATCTGTGTCTACGTCGTCGTGCACCACAGCCTCATCAGTGTGAAAAGGCACCAACAGAATTTAATGGTTTGTAAAATAAGATTTTACGATCTCGTCCCAACGAGTGGAAGTTGATAGATCAGATGAATCAAGACACCCGTGAGGCCATCACTCACCTTGTCGCGCTTTCAGCTGTTATTCTTTTTTGTTTTTGAAGAGACGACTCCATCTCGGGAGGCGTGTACCTAAACATAAATTACGCGATTGTTTAATGTGTTTATTGGCGTTAATAATTTCTTGCGTGCAATGAAGTGGATACCCTTGACTTTGCAGAGAGCAGCAGCGCATGCAAAATTTTTCCATTGGATTAAGCAATTTTCAAAGTCATTATTCATGTTTTCTCTTTCCAAACATTCCTCTAACAATACGTCAAAAAACAAGTAACACTGTAGTATAAGGAAACGGAGTAGTGTTTTGATAGAGGTATGAGATGGAATTGAATCGTTCATTAGTAGTTTATCGATTGTGTCTATGTCTTTAGGTTGGGTTGAAAAATAGTATACGCTGACACTCCACCTTTTCGGCGCTGTTTTTCTTCCTATTAAGTATATTATTTTGTAATTCTGTGACGATTGCTAATTATTATAGTTGCAGTCACCGTTTTTGGCGGTTACGTCAGCAACGCCATATGAAATAACTAAACAGATCGAGTCTCCGTACCATGGGCGGAACACTGCTCAGACAAATCTTCAGCGCATCTGCTACTATCTCCAGTACGCATGAAGTGGGTAACGGGACCGCTGTTTTCATTCTCTTCCTGGAAATACTCTAATAAATTTAGCACGATCTGTCGGCCTTCTCCATTGATCGTATTTCCGGACATTGTAAAATTGTATATTGAAGACTGATAACAGGACTACTCGAATTGCACGCCGATGTCAAATAAGTTGTCAATCTGACAAATATCATTGAAGGGGACTCATACGTAACGACAAAGTTTTCGAGACGGAGACACACACCTAAAATGTCTCTGAGTTTACCGAACAAACGTTTACGCACAGGGGTGGGTTGCATGTGTATGTATGAGGGAGATGGAGATATATAGATACTGGTAGCCTTACTTTGACTCGCCAAGAATGGTGACTACAACTACGCTATTATTATTTCAAAAACCTCGGAAGTCACAATTTGTATTTTTAAGGAGATAATGAAAATTGGTAAATAAACCTGTTCTAGTGAACTTTTTTGGGCTGAATACAGTATTTTAGTTATAAGAGATTAAAATTTCGATTAGTCTTAATTATAATGTTGGAACAAGCCCGTAGAACTGTTCTCGACTGTCAATAATCGGCAATCGCTTAGAAGTACCCACGTGCTTATTTGACTACCAAACACCAAAATGCATTTCTTCATCGAAAAAAATAGCGTCATGTGGGTTGTACTTCCCACGCAAGTCCATCATCAGTTTATATAGGATTATGTTGAGCACAAGTTAGACCCTTTAAGAAAAAAGTTACTTACCCTATGAACCCAGAGAGCAGTAGCAGAGAGGCATACCAAAAATGTGTTTCCATCTTTCAGGGGCAAATGTACGGGGAAATGTTGTGTAAAATATGCCTAACGAGTGCGTAAAATCACTGAGGTTCGGTGCGTGTAGATATACCAGCATCAAAAAATTGAGATATACCCTCACGCAACCCTTACAGCCCCCAATTTTTAACCTCTATAATGTCTTACTAAAAATGATTAGGGAGTATCTGGAACGTCAAAAAACAGTTTGAGTTTGAGCGTTTTCTTTTCCTTTTTTTTAGTTTTTTGACCCGTAGCTCCACTTCACACTAGTTTTCAAGAGCTTTGAAGCTTTTTCGTCCTTGGCATAGTGTCAATCTTGTGTTAAAATTTTATAGAAATCCAAGTTATAGATGGGTAAAGGATTAGCGGACAATCAGCTGACAGACAGACAGAAAAGTAGTGGTTTTTCGTGATGTACGAGTACATATCATGTAAGATCCAAACAGATAATAATAGCGTATATATCATTTTCGGAATTCATCGCGAATACAATATTTCCAAAAGTAAAATTTAATTTTGCAAGATAGGTATTGTGTGTGCAATTCAATTTCCACATTATCGGTAGGAACAGCTTTTCGAAATATTTAGCGTATATTTGAAGAACTTTCTCAGTCATACAAATAAGGAGTCAATACTTTTGGTTAGGAAACAAAAAAACTCTTAAATAAGTGATTACGGGCAAAGTGGATAAGGCATATAAGTAACCTTACTTATGTTGTTAGTGAATTTAAAATTAGTATTTTTTCGCATATAATAGATAAACATGAAAATAAAACAAACCAAAGGCATTGGCACTGTCTTTGAAATGACCCGTTCAAGTACCCGCCGACCAGTTGCGCATGCAAAAACAAATAAGCCATTTGACTTGATTTTTGATTTTCTTATAGACATGACACTGAATTGTCTGTAATCTACCACTCTATACAGAGTGTTATATTACCTTTCTGAAAAGTACTGCATGTAAATCTATTTCGTTTTAGTAGTGCGGCAAAATTCACTTCATAATCGCCTCTGACATTTGGCGTTTTAAATCTCCACCACCCTCCAGCAGTTTTCTACAATTAACACCATTGCATTATTATGCTAAGATTGCTCTAGTTAGTATAAAGACACTTCATTATATTTGTCTTCATTTAGTCAAACGGTAAGTCTTGTAATACGTCAGTAACTTTTCTACATTGTACAAAATCTGAAATGCTTCACATCCTTCACATGTCGATCAAAATGCTGATAAGCTGGATTTGCTACCAGAACTAATCCTCATTGCACACAGAAAGAAAACATCCATATGTAGGTTTATTTATTTATTTAAATATACTTAATTAAGACTGACGCAAATAATATAGTAGTGGTATCGCAAAGTACGAGTATCGTATAATGGAAAAGGAAATAACCACGCAATTGGCGATAACTCTATCATCTGAGACCACTTGCACTAATGAGGATGTGAATTTCATAAAGCTTTTTCCTATTCGCTTATAATCTCAATACTAGCCAAACTACCGTTTTTATCCGCCACGAATAAATATTTATACTTAATGAGTTTTGACCGTTGTTGCATTAATCGTGTTTATACAAGTAAATTAGATTTTACAACAGCCTGAGCCGTACGTAAAGCCGTACTTGAATGGATATAAATTATTTAAATTGCAAAATCTAGTTAGTCGATACACGCCTACCAAGATGTTTACTCTGAGTTATGGTGAACGTTCAGCAGCTATTCTCTTGTTTAATGAAAATATCTCCAAATGACGAAGGCACTAGATACAACTATAACACAAGTGATACCGATATATCTTTTAGAAGTCAAATCCAATCCGTACAAGACAGATATTTGTTGACAATTAAAAGCAGACCTTTTATGTTTCAGAAATATGAACCTGAGGTTGTGATTTAGACTTTGATGATATTGTTTATAGAAGGACTAATGAACACTGAAACCGATCAATTGGAGGGTTAATGCTAACTTGCAAGCTTGCAATACCTTATAGTATTTTACTGAAGAGACTGCAAGCTATTTCATGCCTAATATGAGAGAATACTATAATATGAATTACGTTTGGCACTACCTTTTTATTTATTATATTATTTCTAGATACTACACGTTTTGCTAAACTCAAAAGCGATGAATGAAAAATGTAAAGCTATAGAAATTTCATTTTTTCCTGTAAAGGAGAACTACGTCGAGTAACATCTCTTGAGCGCCTTCAGTGAAAATATGATTTTAAAAGAATACGACCATCTAGTCATTGATATTACGCATGAAGCATAATGATTTTCTCAAGGGCGTATTCAGGAGAGCTTTGGCCTCTCCTAGAGACAACATCTCTTTCGCTCCTTGATGTTAAATTCTCTCCGATTTACCGGGCTTTGCAAAGAAGGAAACATCCCCGCGGATACCCCAAATGTTGCAGAATCCAGAATTTTCCCTGGGTAAGCCAGTGACTTATCTCGCAAAGTATGGAGACTTGGTTATAAGCCTGGAATTATTGTAGACTATGGTTCCCTGCTACTGCACCAATCATGGCAAAAAGTTTGAATGATATATGTATCATTTTAGCATTAGCATTTTCACGACTGGCATTGCCCTTTCCATTTATGCACCTGTTGGTGCTTCTGAAGCAAGAAGCTCTCCTGCATAGTGTATCATTGAAACTTTTATCGTGAAATGAGGAAATCCTAACTTATGTTTCTAAAAAATGTATTTGAACTGAGGTTTTCACATCTAACAACACTGTTTTTTAATAGAAAAATATCACGCATTAAAGAGTATCTATTTGAAAACTCATCGTATAAAGTTATCTTTAAAATTGTCTTTGTGAAGAGCGACAACGCATTTCTCTTTGGAAAGGTTAATTTTTTTTATTACATACCTTGAGCTTGACATCCCACCACCAACCCCCACAACACGATAACAGCAACAACATGAGTCCGTGGCGGGAAAATCTTCAAACTGTTCCATTTTGGGCGATCACCTTCACCATTGACAGTCGGCATGGTCTCTGTCGCGAGCACGTGTCTTTGCAGTCAAAGCAGAGGGAGACAACAAGCTCCCATCGCGACGGAGTCTTTACGGACACTGAACGGACCGTTCTAAGTTCCAAGCCGCAAAGTCGCAGCACCGCGGATCCCTATCGCGGGCACAGATCTGCGCGAGACGCGGCTAATGTGGTATCCACAAGGATCTGTTCCAGGGCTAGGGTTATCGCATCATTAACATATTTGCTCCTCTCGCATTCAGAGGTTTACGCTCATTGAGGGGAAGAGAAGTGAATTAGGCACGCGAGGCGCGATAATGTTACTTGAGATAGAAGCATTCTCTTTCCGACCCCATTGTTAAAGATTGCTGTTTGATGTTTCCGTGCGACAAGAATCGCTTCCCTTCTCCTCAATGTGCGTGCTCCTTTAAAAGTTCGGTTTAGGAGTTGGAAAGATCGTATTGATACGAGCTTTTAAACCATAAGTATTAGATGGTAGGTCCTGAAAATCTTTTGCCCAAACACTGGTACCGAAAAGGAAAAGAGCACGTTACTGAAGGTGCGGCATCCCTTTGAATTGACAAAATCGAAATGTAAGTACATATCGCGACGTATTCAAGGAGATACCACGCTGGCCAGTGGCGTGGGATGTGTTCCGCTGCTCTCGTCCTTTTTGGTACTCGAGTATAATAGCCGGTAGTGCGTTTCAGAGAGGTCCAGTTTTCAATTACTAATTTTTACTAGTTTGAGCGATGGCCTGATATATGTTGACTTTGATGGTCGCCAGTAGATTTCAACTTGTTTTTATAGACCTGTTACTTCAACAAACCTTACAAGACAGGGTTCAAGACTCGCGATCTTTTACCGAAGCACGGCGACTGCTATAAGAAGCTGAAAGACATATTCTAATTCTGATTTTTTAACTGAAAAAGTTTGGCATATCTGAAAAAAACCTCCTCAAAGCAGTATGTTCCACAATCTCGACACCATAGGAAATAAGGAGCGTTCGTACCGGCCACTCTTGGATGTACGAAAATCGACGAAGTGAGGATGGAAGGCAGATGCCTGAACAACTCCGTCTGGCAGGCTCAACACGCGACGGCATCATGGGGAGGAGCTCTCAGGAGCAAAACTCGTTGGCAAAAACGTTTTCATATACATGTATCGCAATTTTTTATCAGTATATTTACGTTCCTAACCTCGATAATTCTATGCACCTATTAGACATATTTCACACACAATAGATTCCTCCGTACATTTTATAACTTGAGCTTGAACTTTAGGTTAGGTAAATGTCCTGGCATTACTGACGTTGTGCCGCGTCTGACGCGTCGTGCGGTCAGGTATCGGAGAAAGGCGATGTTGCCAGATGGACGGTACTACCGGTAGGGCTGGGAAATAATGTCTATGGGTTAATTGTATAGGCCTGTTCGACTGACTTCATCCGTTTAATTGCTGTTACATGTTCGTAACTAAGTTTTTCTAAGAGGGTCTAACTTCTGTTGATGACGTCGTTGCGTGAGAGGTGAGTCAATCTACTTGACGCCATTTTTGTGAACCAGATTATTTATTCCTTCGTTCGTTAATAAACAATGATTGGGAGTGTCCAGATAGGCAACGAAATCAAATGGGAACAGTAGGTAGGTATAAATTTTTCACTTGAGTTACATTTTTCTACAGTCAGTCGTTTTTAGTATGTCAGAAAATAAAATCTTAGGAGAAGAACGTATAGAAGAGAGAAAGAGTAATAAAGCAGCTATTAGAAAAAAAATGAAAAAGTACTTCCTAGAAATTAATGTACTAATTCTATCTTAACCAAAAAGTGATTTTCGATTACTTAAAGAGTCACTACTTAGTTTTGTTTACTTTTGTAATATGTTCATACCTACAATACCCCGCCGGACAGCGTTATATTTCATTAATTTTAGACATTCTTAAAGCTCGGAATATATTCAAAAAATTTATTCTTGTGTCCAAAAAAGGAGGACATCGTTATTCGGTATAACCCAATACTGGATGAAACGATCTCCATGAAGCCGAAAATGACACGTTTTAAACGGTCTGCTAGAACGCACTTACTTTTGTAATATGTCCATACCTACAATACTCAGCCTAACATCGTTATAGTTCGATAATTTTAGATATACTTAAAGCTCGGAATATATTCAAATTATTCTTATGTCCAAAAAAGGAGGACATCCTTATTCGGTATGACCCAATACTTGATGAAGCCGAAAATGACACGCTTTAGACGGTCTGCTAGCATACACTTACATTTGTAATATGTTCATACCTACAATACCCCGCCTAACAGTTCATGCAATAAAGTATTGCAACAGAACGCGGCTTGTTTATAACACCGCGCGTGATTTGTGACGTAAAAATTTGAAGGGTCTAAACAAGGGAAAATGGGGAAAGGCTATCATAGCAACGAACCAACAATCAATTTGTTCAGGTCACCAGCTCAGTCGACTTCGTGGAACGTTCGCAATGTTAACCACACTGTTTCAACAATTATTTCGCACATTTTAGTGACGGCACTGTCACCTCAACTTTTTTGAACTGTGCAGTGTGATTTTATTCCAGAAATGGAGTCCAGATGGTACCTATTTCCCGGACAAACTCTAGAAAACACAAAGATCTCGGAACGAAGCCATGCATTACACATAACACAAACAGAATGGGGGAAGATTACAGGGCATCTAGATCGGAATAGACTTATACAAGAAGCTATTGATAGAGAAGCAACTCACAAAAGATATTTGGATGATGGTTCCAAGTCGATGATCAAGAATTGGGAGAACTCTCTTGAGGTATTTGTTTATACTTTGCAGTTTTCCAGCATTCATAAAAAAATGGTTTCTAGAATATACGGAAAAGAAAAGAAGAAGAAAGATCAAGACTAATAGAACAGAGGAAAGGAGATCGTATGGCAAGGTTTTATGAGTTGAGGAGGGAACAAGAGCGAATTCGTAATGAGTACGTGGCAAAAGTGAAGCATGATATTTACATAGACTCAGGTGAGATTAAAGATTTTTTGATATGAAAACATCTTGTCACTAGCTGCATCCGATAAAAAACAGCCGAGGGGCTTACTACTTTTTTAAAAAAAGATCTCCTCAGATAATAATAATAATAATAATAAACGTCTTTTTATTTGGGCGAAGTTTAGCTTAAGCTATTCCAGATAAGATTTATTTGGATATTCTTAACGATCTTTTGATCTCCTTGGAAATTCTTGGATATGCTCAATTTCCCTTTCGGTTTCTATGTATCCTCACCGAATAAAATCATAACATCTAGTGAAAAATTAAGCTAGTCACTCTGGGCTATAATGATGACCAAAAAGTGCTACCAGCACATCCACAGATACACAGACTACCGTAGGTGTTTTTGAGGTTTCTTGGATGTCCTATAATTGCCTTGGTCCTCGGTCCTCATATAGCTCTCGAACGTGGAGGTACCGCCCGGCGGATCATTAAAGCAGAAGGTGTACATGTTACATTCACACGTGTTAACTCGCTAGAGTTAGTGAGGCGTCCCCTCTATTTCCCGATATCTCCCTTGGTGCCCAAAAAATCCTCGTCAAACCTCGTATCTCTGTGTTGCCTCGGATCTCCTCTGTCTGCCTCGGACCTCTTATATTGCATTGAATTTACTTTCAGCGGAATAGAAAATTCATTTGGATGGCATTGGACCTTTTCCCACTAGGATTGAAAATCTCATTGAGTACGCTTGAATGTCATTGCGTTGTACTGGATGTCCTCTCACTGAGAGAGGTGACCTGGATTACTGCCCTTATGTCTGTAAAAGGTCGTCCCAGCTGCTCTGTTCTGGACTATGTGGTCGGAGATGGTGATAATTCTGTAACATAGTATTGTTGATCTTGCGCTGTTCTAGTCAACTAATTGGAATAGGTTAGGAGCCAAGCCTATATGCTTAAATGGCTTTTGTATCCAAAATTACGTACTTTTGGATAGATTTGCCTACCAATACTCACTAAAATGATAGGCGATAGTACTGGGTGAACTCACGTACAGCAGAGCAGAAATACTAGCTGCATTACGATTTGAATCACTCAGTTATTGTTAATAAACAGGGATAAATCAAACAAGGTAAAGAAACGAAAGTAAATATTCACTGATGGTACAGCATATGAATAGCTCCTGCCTAATTTGCTTGAACTCTACCATTGATTAATAACATAATTATTATTCTACCTGAAAATAGTATATTATAATAGTATATTATTATATACTATTATTATATACTATTTTCCGGCGTACAAAAAGGAATCTGAAAGATCCCAACGCCATATAAATATGAGGTAGTAGCTTAACACAAAAATGAATTTAGAAATCTACTAAAGAGTTAGTGTTTGATTCTGCTGCTGTCTCATAGGGTATTCAGCCTTTTAACTGGGTATGCTTATGGTCGAATGCGTTAATCGAAGCCTGAAGATACCCAATTAAAATAGGCATTAGAAAGGCACCAAAGGGGGATTCAAGCACTTAGACCTCTAACTTTTAGAAAGTAGATTTCTTAATCCATTTGTGTGTTCTGCTATGATCTCATAGATGGTGCTAAGATTATTGACATCCCTTTTTGGGCACCGAAATACAGTATATGTGTGTCTATATTCAGGAAGCAGACCTTAATCAATGAGACGTCGGTTTTTCTAAATAGATATTTGTTGTAATAAAAAGATTTGGATGTGATTTGAATTAAATTTCATTTTTCGGGGCGTTCTGATCTTCTCCTCAACAGAATCTCTTGACACTAAAATGGGAAAATGTAAAATTACTGTTTATAACGCGAAAGACAATACCTTCCTTAAAAACTTTTAGATTCAAATTTACGTAGTTTTACTGCATACGTTTGTATCATGTATTTACCATTGCCTACCAAAGTGACAGCGTTCTATCAACAAAGTAAGAAAACTAACCGCTGGCTGCCCTTTGCAAATTAGTCAAGAAGTACCGTGTCCTCAAATCGTCTAAGATCAAAATTATCCGCAAGCACTCCTCGCGCTTTTCAAAATAACACTAAAAATACGAATTTAATGACAGAACTGTCAACCAATTTATTTATGTCAAGTACTAGAAGTACTTCTAGTAGACTACAAACTGAGACTTTGGAGACAAACAAGTCGTAGGCTTACTCCTTCTACCTAGTATATATTCTTAGATTGGGAATCAAAAACACTAGAAATTGAATGAAATAAATCAAAATTACCTCAAAACTCTCAAGGTAAAATCAAATGTTAAGGTACATGCTTTTTCAGCTTAAGCTGCTTATGATCCGCAAAAACCTTTACCATTTACGACAATTGTCTGGAACTATACTGTATGGAAACTCATCGCCCAATTTTATGTGTTCGCAGAAAAATACGAATTTAATACGATATGTCAGCAACTGTCTGATCGACTTGTGGTATGCACTTGCAACCTGTCTATAGACTACTTAATTTTTGATCAAAACAAATCGCATGCTAGTTCGTATTACCTAGACCGATATGGTTATACCGATATGTAAATGGGAATTGTTCACCCAAACTCTCTAAGACTTTTGGACCCCATGCTTCAAGTCGATGGCAGATGTAGGATAGAAGCAGTAGGTATGACCGTTTCTCGAAAATATTGAAAAATAGAAAAAAAAGGTGTTAATTCAAAAAATCTTAGGTAATGCTAGACAATTGACTGGCGCATACGTGGAAGCCGAAGCTATGTACGAAAGAGAAAGACAAACGGAATTGCAAAAGAAAATCAAACAGCATGAGGCTCAAGAGGAAGCCAAATGGGCACAAAAAGTAAAAGAAGGTGCGGAGGAAGAAGCTAAAGGGAAACAGGAAGGCGCAGAAAAGGAAAAAGTGAGAAAAGCAGAGTTTTCTAAGAAACTTTTGGATCAGTAAGTTTAAAAAGCAACATTTAACCCACCAATGCAAAGAGCTACGAAACTATGAAATACATATAGATTTATAATGCGAAAGCTTATGGATCATAAAAAAATATTTTAGAATTGAAGAAAACGCTCGAGAGAAAGCCGCAGAACGTGAGAAACAAATTGAGAAGGAAAATATAGATCTCATTAAAGCTCAACGAGAACAAGACTGCTTGAAAAAATTAGAAATCTTAGAAGTGAGTACCATGAAAATTTTACTTTCAAGCCAACAGGCGAGGGCCATTGAATATTGTAATGGCAAATCAAGACAATAATTATGCTTTGTACATAAGTCTATCATTCATTCCCGTATGTCTGTATGTCTCTTGTCTTTTATCTGCGGTATGCCGTCTATCCAATAACATTTAGCCGCTTTATAACCCGAAAAATACTACTCGAATTATGATGGAGTTTTGATACAAGCTTACTATCCATACATAGGATGAAAAATCTGTTTAGGTTTTGAAAATCGATCCAGTATCCGCTGTCATGAGCGTTAAACTAAAAAAAATTTAACATGGCCAAATTTCGTTCTTGTGTTTTTCGTGAGTCTGATCACAGCTTTGGGCGTTGACAAAGAAAACTGTTTAAGAGGAGCCAGTTTTTAAAATAATACCTGTAAGAACTCTTTTTTGAAAATTCTAAACTTGCTGGTCACTTCAACGTACTAACACGTCTTTAGGGAGTCACGCAATTTCAAAACTCATATTTCATCTTGTACTAATAATGGTAGCTAGAATGTTATGATTGAGAAGTACTGAGTCAATCTGCATTACTTATTTTTTAGTAACTAACGATGTAACTGCATAGTGCAAATAGTGTAGACGACAAGCTCAAGCACTTACTGAATAATTATAGTAGACCAAACAATCATCTATATTGTGACTTTCACAAGAACGTACCTTTACTGTGTACTTTTTCCTGTGAGTTGCAATTTTAAATTTTCTTCAAAATCTAAGAAATTCTGTACTCAGGTTCTTGCTAAACATACTGAACTTTGTATAGTAGAGCGATTAGTAGTATGACTACTTAAGGATATATGATATCATCAAACATTGTTTTAAATATTGCTTTTCATGAATAGAGGAAAAAGAAGACAGAAAATCTGAAGAAAGAGAGGCAGAAGCAAATAGAAGATATCCGAAAGAGGCGGATTCAAGCGGAGCAGAAGCAAAAGGAATTGGATGAAGTAATACAGATTTACAAAGAAGCTAAGTTCAATATCGATTGTATGAAGAAAGCTAGAGAAAAAGAGGTATAGATTCATAAGAGTCAGTTCACGCGTAAATGAAGAGTTTTAGTCAAATTCCGAAATACTCGAGCCAAAACTGATCTTTCGATTGTATTTCTATGTTCATCGCGTTTTGACTATTGCTTTAACAAGATACGCTATAAATTAGTTCAGTTGTGGTCAAAATCGGGTGAAAATCCAACGAGCATCCTTATGAGATGCAGAAGGATAGTTTTGGTCACCTCTAGAATTGTAGAGTTGGGATCCTGAAAGCACTTTGGCCGACTAGAAATACTAATTCATTTGGTATTCAAAACTGTTTCTTTTAGTTGAGAGATCAGCAAGTAGCCAGGAGGGATGCGATAGCAAAGAAGGTGATGGCTATAAAGGAATCAAATGAGGCAGCTGAAGAAGCTGCTATCAAAGAAGCCATTGCTGAACGAGATGCTACGTACGTATTCGGACTTGTTACATGCATATATTTATTTATTTGCTGTTAATAATTTTTCCTATGTTATTGCTCAATTCCTCAATGGTTTCCATAAATAAAATTCCGCTATTATGACCGCAATGTCATTACAAATTAAACTCAGCTCCCGCAAAATGACAGAGGGAGTGTTAATTGTAAAATGAAGCGGTTTGCCAAACTTCGAGAATATTCTACCTTGTAGTGAACTGTTCTCCAATATTAAGAGGTCACGCATGTGATTTTTGTTAATTTTGTTCGATGGTATTCCCGAAATCAAGCAGATTTTCGAAAATCACAAAAGACGAGATAGACCTAGCACTCATTTAACATTTGCATGCGACCAGTGTCGCTCAGCCAATGTAAGTCAAGAGTGATTGAGAGTGTGGTCAGAACGACACTCGAATATGACGAACGTTGTGGGCAGACATGGTCGCGCGACACATATCGGCGTATAAACGTCCATTTATGCTTGCGACTTAAACCGCACGACAATGTCACTCAACTATGCTCGATAAACGGGCGGCTCAATTTGATTTCATAGTTGAACATTATCACCTGACACTGTCGGGCGACAAAATTCGGCGCGTAAACGTCCATTTATGCATGCGACTTGAATCGCACGACAGTGTCAGACAACAGTGCTTGACAAACGGGTGTTTCTATCTGACTTCATGGTAGGACATTGTCGACTTACGTTGTCGCGCGACACAAGTCGAGCGCATAAGCTTCCATTTATACACGCGTTTTGAACCGTACGGCAGAACATTGTTCTACAAACCGGTGTCTCTATCTGACATCATTGTCGAACATTGTTGGCTGAAACTGAAGTCGCGCGCATAAAAAATGTGCACTCATAATTGGCAAAAAATGCCCCTCTGGAAGTCAATTCTTGAACGCAGTAGAATAAAATTCTCCCAAGAAAGGAATCCTAAATTCTGACAGCTATTGAGGTTTATCAAACAAGACTGTGAATGCCATTTTCGCAAAATAGCTAGAGCCTTAACTTATTATTTAGATATGAAACTAACAGACGACGGAGAGACTTCCGCAGTTTTCTCCCGAGACTATTCTATCAGAGTTAGGAAATACCTCGAAAGACAAGAGACCCTCGCCCGTTTTCTCTCAGTGATTCTATACTTTGGTTTCAAGAATAGGGGACCAGAATTTTTGTCTAAGGTTTTGAAAACACCCTGCATATTGATCACGTTGAATAGAAGCAAAGAAAGAAAAATAAATCAAACTTTATGCATATCCACAATTTCAGTGAAGAAGCACAGCGTCGCGCAAAACAAGAAAAGTTGGAAAAAATGCGCAAAGAGAGACTCGAAGACAGACAAAAGTTCATCGAAAAAGAAAAGCATCGACAGTATGAAGAAGACGAATTGAAGAAATGGGGTATGTTGAATAGATATAAAGTGGACGAGGTTATGAAGAAGTACGACGAACAAAAGAAAAAGGCACACTGGAAGAAAATACTGGCTTACAGAAAAACGCTTCTTGATCAGATGGTATGACGAAATATATCAAAAAATAGCCACTGTAATGTACTCGATGTCAAAATTAGCGATTAGCTATCCCCTTTAAAAACTTCTCCTGTCTTAACTTTCGAACTACAAATATGCCACGTTATCCAGAAGCTGCTTTAGGGTGCTTTCTTCTGTTTGTCTTTACTATGAATGGTTTGGAACCTCAAAAAAAAAAATATTTTGCCCTGCTTCTCCAGAAGCGGCACATTCCTAGCTCGAATGATAAAGCCATAAGAGATATTGGGGCAAAAGCGCTCAGTGCAACACCAAACAATTTCTGAAACATCGAATGTATAAAGTAGTTAGGGCCCGAACGAATGTCAGTTTTTTGGCCGAAGTCAAAGCCAAAGCCGATTTTCTTCGGCTTTTAACACAACCTTCTAAGGGTTTTAGTATTGCAAAAAAGGTTCTTAGATATATTGTAGCCACTCCTGTGAGGGAATCGTGAAGACAGTGGTTCAAAGAGCTGCGCATTCTAACTTTGTCACCAATTTATATGATCAAGCTATTTTCCACGCCAGAAGTAATATGCTGAATTTTATGAAGAACTGATCTATTTGATTATGGAACAAGAAATAAACATGCATTTGTAATATAATAATTTAAGTTTGTACCAACGTATACCAACGTAGTCCCAATTATGTGGCGACAGAATTATATAATAAATTAAGTAAAAACATTAGAGATATTGACAATTTTGGCAAGCTCAAAAACAAAGTTGTGAATTTTTTTTGGATAAAGCTTATAGCGTCAGTGAATTTCTGGATCAATAATGTATTTGTTTTCCTTCTTAATGTTTTCATAACGCTCTGAATAATGCGTTGTTTGAAGTATTTTTATGATGCTTTTATTACTTCTGTGTTGTTGACTATGCTTCATCGAAGTCTCTTGGAACAATAAATTATTTATTCATTCGGTCAAAACCTGAAGTTAGAGTTAATCATAACTTGTGCTTCCAGATACTATTCTTATAAGTAAACATTTCTGACTCAGGTATAATATTGAATCGGAACTTGTTAAAATTAAATGAAAGATGAAGATAATTTGAAAATTCCTGAAATAGTACACTAGCAGTATTCTGGTAATGACATATTTAACATACAGGGATTGTCCGGAAAGTAATAGGACTCATTTTCTTCCGCCATGACTGTACTTCGGAGCGTGCGCGCACCGACTGGATTCGGCAGAGGGCGTTCCTAGCTAACGAATGAGCGGCTGGTCAGTTGTCTCCGAGCACTTGGGAGTCAGGACAGGCATTTTTGCGCCACGTGTTTCTGTGAGTGGTGCAAGCCGAAAATACAGCGTTCGTTAGAGCAGAGGTACGCGATTAAATTCTGTGTGAAACTCGGTAAATCTACGACAGAGACGTTTGATATGATCAAGCAGGCTTACCCAGGTGTTGCTTTAGCAAGAAGTGGTGTGTTTCGGTGGCACCAGGCGTTTTTGGAGGGCCGGGAAGAGGTCGCTGATGAAGACCGTGCTGGAAGACCTTCGACTTCGACAAACATCGATAATGTTACTCGTGTGCGCAAAGTTTTGAACTCAGACCGTCGAGTAAGTATTCGTTTAGTTGCCCAGATGTTAAATTTACCGATATATGTGGTTCATGGCATTGTGACACAGCTTTTGAACATGCGCAAGGTGGTCCCAAAAGTGCCCAATTTTTGAATAACGTAACAGGTGACGAGTCGTGGATCTTTGAGTATGATCCCGAGACAAAGAGGCAATCTTCCGAGTGGCACACGACGGCGTCTCCTCGCCCAAAAAAGGGAAGAATGAGCAAATCTAAAGTGAAAACGATGCTCATTGTCTTTTTTGACATCAAAGGCATCGTCCACCATGAATTTGTTCCTCCTGGACAAACCGTCAACGCCAAGTTTTACGTGGAAGTGCTCAGGAGACTCAAACGAAGGGTCAGTCGAGTCCGACAAGACATCGCAGCCGATTGGAAGTTGCACCACGACAACGCCCCGGCTCACACCGCCTTTACTTGTGAACTTGGGACGACAGAGCAGCATGCACCGCGGCTCTCAAGGCTATTCCGGAGAATGCCTTCCGTGACGCCTTCAATGCTTGGAAATCGCGCTGGCAGCGCTGCATCAACGCAGAAGGAGCCTATTTTGAAAGTTTTTAAAGAATTGTAACGATTGGCTCAATAAATTTTTTTAAATCGACTCAGTCCTATTACTTTCCGGACAAACCCTGTATAAAATAACCTTTGCAAAATCATACATTCCAACTAATAATAATAGTAAAGTTTTGTTCAATACAAAAATCAGTAGAAGCACATACATTTTTGAAACTGGGTATGAAAGGGGTGTCAAAACTGTCATTAATTATAGATCAGAACCAAAAAGAGCATATTAACACCGTATGGTAAACTGGCTTTTCTGTTATATATAGTATTTGACAATATTTACACTTTACACTGGTACTAACTGGCAGGCTAACGGTTAATTGAAACTACCTAATTATTCAAAAAGGTATGGACTAAGGCCCATTAGTCATATACATATGTCAGTACCCCTTAACACCTTTTGAAAGATGTTCAACTCTTCATAAACTCGATGAATATGACTATATGAATTTTGGCTCTTTCATTTAACGGCATTTCCGTGCAACTTCGTCTTTTTTTGCTGAAGGACGAAGATGTATTTCTGGTCGAACCTGGCCGAAGCAGACTCTTCTGCAGAGCCCTAAATATAATATATACGTGTTTTAAATGAATGCTTTAAACGAATAATTTCAGGCGCAGAATAAAGCAGAAATCGAACGATTGAAAAAATTCGACAGCCGAATCGAAGAACCCACTGAAGATGCTCAATTCTTTGAGTATGCAGATGAAGTGTTAGAGCTGGCACAGAAAGGCGGATTCCCTACTCATCCCATAGAAAGAGTTATTCTGGTGATTATTGTCAATAATTATTTATTCAAATGCACAATCATTGGGGTTATTTAGAATGGGTGTTTTTACTTCTTCTCTGTACCTCGAACACATCATAACATACCATCTGAAATTTTTGACAATCACATAGATTTTGCCGTGGCATCCGGAACGTTGGTAGACGAATTAAATCATTATTTATTTGCCCGATGATCAGTGGGCTATATAGTTGCTCTTTGCTCTTAGTTGCTTAACTGGCAAGATGATACTTAGTGTTATATTTTGAATAATAATAATTACAATTGGTAATGGTCGACACATGGTATAACAGGAATTTATTTTCAGGATTATAAAAAGAGGTTCAACTTGATACCAGAGCAGCTTATCGAATGTGAAGAGTATGGGACGAAAAAATGCAAGAATAATGAAAAGGTTAGCCCTGTAAAAGAGTTGTTAAAGAAAAGCGTGAAGAAACAGATGTGTCGATGTCGATGTGATTCACGTACAATAAAAAAATAAATGGGCTTGACCAATTAAATATCAAGTTAACTTATTTTCCTGCCCTACTGAGCGGGGCCGTGCATAAATGCTTGCCTTGGAAGTTATGGCATCTAGTATACAGCTTATTCCCGTTCAAGTGATTGTCCATGAAACGGAGTATTCCTCAGTACCGATGGCAGGGTGGCGGCAAAGTCCGCCAATGTGCTACTCCACACCTGTATAGTGTACTCGTATATGTTACGGCTAAAACCCGAAATGCGATGACAACTAGGTTTAGCCGGTTAGAACTAGGTGTAGCCACTGGCTTAGGTGTAACCTATACACACTTATGGGCAAACCTAGTATTAGCCAGTTGCATTCGGTTAAAACAAGGTCCAACCAAATTGATCCCGGCTACACCTAGGTCTAGCCAATGCTTAGTGGTTAAAACTAGATGTAGGCGTCACAAACAAGTTCTGACAGGTATCGCGGTAGCGGCCCGTCAACTCACGTTTATTCGCTGTGGACGGCGGGTGCTCTGTTTAGTATCAATCGTAACACCATGTTAGATACATGTATGTATGCGTACGTATATTTGAAGTATCGAGAGCGGGAGCGCATTGTGATTTAAAATAGCAATGTTCGAAGAACCAGAATCTATGAAATCAAGTATTTACGGGGAGCTTGAGTAATGAACATTATTTGATGTATATCGAAGATGTCGAAGTTGCTAAAAAAGCCACGAAGCGTTCGACTTTACAATATCTCCGACAAATATTTAGAAATTCTAAAGTTCAGTTAATAAAAAAATATGTTTAAATTGTAAGTTCAGTTACAGCTGTGAAAAAAATGTTGTTACTAGAATAAGTACTTTTTATTATTGCGGTTACTTACCTGTGATGACAATGCCGAAGTATGGGTAAGTTATATTTAAGAAATTTTTTGCTGAAAGAGATAATATGAAAATGATGACATTTTATTTTCTTTAAAAATACCAGTCTAAAGCTGCTTTTACATCTGGTTTTAAGCAGGATTGATTAGACCTAGGTGTAGCCGGGATCAATTTGGTTGGACCTTGTTCTAACCGAATGCAACTGGCTAATACTATGTTTGCCCATGAGTGTATAGGTTACACCTACGACTAACCAACTGCCAGTGGCTACACCTAGTTCTAACCGGCTAAATCTAGTTGTCACCGCATTTCTGGTTTTCGCCGTAACATATACAAACAAGATGCTATAAATAAAGATTCGATCAAGATTCAGTGTGTCTGAAAAATATCGGCATGTTTCCACACCAAACCTACACCGTACACGTCTGGTCATCTTCTGTTTCTCAAAACAATCATATTGTGCGTGTCTACCAGCTTTACTGTCAAAACGGTTTGAAAATCGAGACATCTACAATCTTACCATTTTTGACAGGTACGTTGGTGAATGTATATCAGCCAATATCGTTTCAAAAAGTACACCAAGTACTGGAGTAGTCAATGTCGTCTAAAGCTGCACGCCCACTGAGGGAGAAGGGAGCGCTGCATGTATCAGTCGAAAATGTCAACAATGTTCGATAGATAATGAAGTCTTAGAGAGACAGACGTCAAGCATTGTCACGGATCAAGGATTGAACTGGTCTGACGGTTTGATTTTTTTGCGATTCTGTCGCGCTCCTCCAACACGCTCCAGCCGATCCACACTGAACCGCCTACAGTTGAACTCTCGCTCGCTATGGAGTCACACGTGCAGCAACAACGACGAATTGCCGTGAAAATATTTACGAAAAAATCACAAAAACCGAAAAGACGTTACTGGGTGAGAACTATATAAAAACTGATTAGAACATGGCACTCAGCTTTACAAAGGGTTAGTTTATGATGGAGTTAGAGGTAATTTTGCATACAAATTATCGTGATGCCATAACTGAGAGAAAGATTACTATTGATGCTAAGGTTAAAAACTGGAAAATCGTACGTTAGTTTGCAGTATTTTTTTCGTGTATCTAAACAATCAATATCAAAGATAATTCCCGAAGTTTGTGAGGTAATCATGGACGTATTGTGTAAACATTTTCCATATCGTTTGTTAATAACAGACCATGCCTTCGATCGCGCGTTCCGGACATAACCGTTCATGCCATGCGCACCAAAAGACCGAAGCACCTTTATGCTTAAACCAAAAATCGACAACTAATGACTCGCTCGCAACAAGGAGCGTGAGCTCCTGCCACGTAGTTTGGATCGCGCGAGGCACGTCCACACCAAACGCTCGTATGGAGCGCGTTCCTGTCTCGCGCGATCGGAGCGCATTGGATCGCCTGGTGTGGATACTGCTATTGAGCATGCCAAATGGATTAAAGGATATAGTCTGGAGAAATTAACTTTACAAGTTTATTTAGCGAACACTCCAAACGGGAATAGTCCTTGTCGTCTAATGGATTAAAGGATATAGTCTAGGGAAATTATTATTGCAAAATTTGGCGAAACACCTATATCGTTTGGTGGATTGATGGATATAGTCTGGTGAAGTTAACCTTGACAGTTTATTTGGCCAACACCTCGATAGACTAGTAGAATGAACTTCGCAGTTTTGTTTGACAAGCACCTCGAGGAGGGACTGTATGGTTTGTTAAAGTTAACTTCGCAAACCTATTAGACAATCACTTCGAACCAGACTAGTCGACGTTGTCGGTGAGTTTGGTGAAATTAATTCTGCAAGTTTATTGGGCAAATCCCACGAAAGCGAGTAGTCGATCTTCTCGGGTGGGTGAATCTAACATCACAAGTTCTAAAGGTAAAAGCCTCAAATCGGAATAAACTACGACGTCTCGGTTAAAGAGCACTATCTTGATTGACAAATCTATTTGGCAATCCGAGTAGTCGAAGTCAGCGATGAGGCTATAGCCTATTCAAATTATGTAACTTCGCAAGTTTGTCTAGAAAACACTTCGAACTGGAGTAATTATTTGGGGGATTAAAGAATGATACTCGCATTGTGAAATTAACTTTTGTCAAACACCTCTATCGGGAGTAGTATATGTTGTCGAAAGACTAAAGAATGTAGTCTGGTAAAATTAGCTCTGCAAATTCACCTCGTACGGGAGTACTCGATGAAGTCGGATGGATTATAGTCTGGTGAAATTAACTTCGCAAGCTAAATGGTTAATACAAACACTGATCGATTGAAGAATCGACGATTGCCACCATTTTTTTTTTCAGGTCACGGCCTCCACTATGTAAAAGATTACACATTTTTTCCACTGACGTCAGTGAATCTACGGACTCCACGGATAAACAAAAGATTCGGGAATGAGGGTAGCTCTCTGATTGGCAATTTGCATTTGTTGCTGTCACAGTGTGGCAACTCCTATGAACCGATCTCTGCCGGTGAACTGGAGAAAAGAAGAGTGCGACTTTCCTCTCGGACAAGAGACCTGGAGGTTATCACTGCTTGAGGACGCAACAATTTTCTTCAGTTTAATTCTTCCAAAACTCAATACTGTACCTTGAAGAACAAAAAGCGTCCTAGGGTTCATCTGGATTCGATGGATGGCCGAGTTCTACCAAAAAGCTGTTCATTTTAGCTGGTCGGTGTCCACATCACCGAGGACTTGATCTGGTACGGCCACATCTCATCAGGCTATTTGTTTAGGGCCAAGAAGTACTTTTCTCCACATGACCTCCTCACTCTGTACAAGGCCCTAGCCTCGAGCATTGCTCACTTGTTTGGGGTGCTGCTACACGACTACATTATCCATGCTTGATGCTATTCAGAGGAGGGCTGTCCGACTTATCGATAACTCTTCTTTAGCGGTCTGGACTGTACTCCTCAGAACTCTACTCCATGATGCCGCCACGAGATGTGCCTGCCAGACAGACACGCCTGACCACGGCCTCCCTTCCTAACCGAACTTCCTACATCCAAAACTGGCCGATACGACCGCTCAGTTGCCTCTAGAGTATCGAGATTATGGCACAATCAAGAGGAGGCTTTTCGCAGTTCTACTAACCTTAGGCAGTTCAAAAGTCGGATTAACAAAGTTTCTTTGGGATCCTCATAGCAGCCGCGGTTCCCTGGCATTTGGACTTCTGCCAGCGTGGCGGCATCGGCTTGCAAGCTAAATGATTAATAAAACACTGATCGATTGAAGGAGCACGATTTTCAACCATTTTGTTTTATTATAGTAACTGCCTCCACTATGTAAAGGATGATACATTTTTTCCACTGACGTCAACGGATCTATGTTCTCCATGGATAAGCACGATTCGGGAATGAGGGTAGCTCTCTGATTGGCAGTTTGTATTTGTTGCTGTCACAGTGTGGCTACTCCTATGAACGAATTTTCTTCCAACAACGAAAAATCTTTAATGTTTGAAATTAAAAGGTAAACTGGATCCTTCAAATAGTTTAGTACAGTTGAGGAAAGCATATATTTTTCTAAATCTGCACACGATATTTTGATTTAGCTACTGACCAATGGATGGCGCTACAACTGCCTCGCAAACGCACACATCACAAATTTCAGTGACTACCTGAGGAATTCGTTGAAAATTCAGTAAACCCCGATTTTGTTGTAGGGGGAATCTTTGTTATTGAACGGCAGAAATATGTAATATATAATCTAATTATCTAACAAAGAATATTTATATCTTAACACCAATGGGGGATTTCAACCCTCTCACGGCTATTTAAGTTTTTTGATATTGGTGGATGCCTTGTTATTGAACCACCCAAACCCCGACCAGCCGCCTCCACCAAACTGACTTTACGACCAGTTAAATTTTGTGAGGCGTATGATAACATGGTTCTGAAACGCCATCTATGAGATGGTAGCAGAACTGAAATTTCTCCCAGTATTAAAATAGAAAACACCCATTGTTTCGCGTACTATCCAATAGATGGCACTGAAAATACCTTACCAACGACTCACAGATTTCAATGACCACCTGGAAGAACAGCGGTAATTCATGACTGCATGAGAGGGAGGAACCTAAGTTTCTTGAAAAAAAAAGATAAATACAAGATTCGGTCAGGGTCAGGGTGAACAAGGTGAAATGAAACTTTAAATTGGGTTATTAAATTTTATTTCTGTGTTTTTGACTCGTACAAGTGTATAATTATTAATAAATATTTATATATTATAAAAACATAATATTTACAGACACATGAATCGATTAGTGTATATATTTATTAAAAAGAACTGTTACAAAGTTGTATTAATAAGTAAAAAAAAATGAAGGGTTAAGAAATTTCTTCATGACTACATGTTCCATATAAATCTGAATATCGCATGTCAGTGATACGACAAATTAATAAAAGCTAATGATTTGAAGATAGCAGCGGGTCTACCACAAACTAAGTACCCATTTTTTCATTACTCCATTCCAACAAGTGGCTATTTCAATTGTAATCTGACTGAATGTTAAGAGCATCATACAGTATGAGTCAAGTCAATCCCAGGCAAAAAGATCTCTGTGAACATTGGAGTATGATATAACTTCAATCACAATCCACTATAAGTGGGGAATTTGAGATATCTCCAAATCTACATGTTGGCAAATGAAAACACAAATATCGAAGAAATTACTGATGTTCCGGCTTCCTTGGTACCCTTTTCTAGAAGATCAACAAAATAAAGTACCAGACACAGAACCGGTCAATTTGAATGAAAATTTGTATAGTTCATGTTGTGCTGGACAAATGTTTCAATGGGCGCGAAGCCCAGAAATGATTTCTGTTGGTGATACAAGGTGTTAAAAATAGGTGTCTTAGCCCCTGTAGGATAAGCCAGCTGTATCATTTTACGAAAACTATCTCGTCTCTTTTGTAGACTTGACGATATAATAAAAGATATTCGGAAACTGTTTGCGCAGCAAGATTGACATCTTAGTGTGTATTTCTAAATTATTTTTTAACAAAACACCTTAATTTTATGTATGAACAGATAACCGTTCTATGTTCGATTTAACATTTTTGAAAGAAACAAATTTTGTGTTTTGCAGCACCCTGATAAAGTTGGCGTACTTATTCATCCTCTTTCAAAAATTCAATGAAAAACTACGCAAAATAGCACAAGACAAAGCCTTCAAGGATAGGCGTTTCTTCAGACAAATGATAAAAATAAATGATATCAAGTAAATTTCCAACAAAACACTAACTTGCATTTTGTATCACCTAATAGCTAGAAAAAGTGAAAGACTCCCAGGTAATCTCCCATGTTTCTCTAATCGAATCATATCACGTATGTTTAAAATTCCTCTTTATTGTACGACGTTTTGGTCCCAACGATGACCTTCTTCAAGTACAATTGATACACTTTTGACAACATATTTTAGTTAAAATGTATTTTACTTGAATATACTCGTATTGTCGAAAAAGTGTCAATTATCAATATTTTATTTAAAATATATTTTCATAAGTGTCATTGTACTTGAAGAAGGTCACTGTTGGGACCGAAGGGCCGTGCAATAAATAGAAATTTTGGACATGTGGTTGAATTGGGCCCGAGAAACATGGGGGATTGACAACATGAAAACCACATGATACGTTTCAGATGTAAGATTACCAGGGTAGCCCGTCAGTTTAAAATCTGCGGTTTCATTAATTGGCTAGGATACCATGGAGATGGATTACTCACAGAATAAGTTTCTTCACTTATTTAGAAAAAGATAAAATTCCCATTTGACCTAAAACATACATGAGCAATGAATATAGCATGAATTATACAATGAACGGCAGCAATAACACGGATACAGACTTAACAAAAATCAACTTTAAACTGATCTAAATCTTCCACTTTTCACATCAAGGCTCTCTCATTTACGTCAAGCGAAGCTCGATTTCTGTCAATTGAAAATAAGAGAAGCAACTGGAAAATATATGGCTGGTAAATTATCTTATTAAACGGAAGGATCATCAGATTGACAATAATCTGGCTTTACTATCGCAAAAACCTAACTGCAATAAACTTGCATCAGAATTATCAAGATTTTTTATTAAAGCACGAGTCACAAATAAAATAGTCGATACCGTGAATACTAGATATTAACAAACAAATTTAAACATTATTTTGAGTCAGTAAATATGTAAGACAATGGAAAACTTTTAAAAAGGTCTTTATTTAATGAAAAAATCTCTCGCCTAGATTAAAAAAACATAATTTCTGTTGCATCTCTTATCGCTAAACAAACAACATTGTTATGATACAAGTATTTCAATATAAATAGAAGATATTCAGAAACACTTCCAAGCAATTTCTTAAGTGATTACTAAAAAATCGGTAAGTGCCTTTGCAAGTTTCTAACGATGTGTCATTTTTCAAAAATAATTCTATTCCAAAAATACGCGAGAAACTGGCACAGAAACCATGCATCAATAAAGCAGATGTCATAAAGATATTTCCAAATATTTCACCAAATAGTCAAAATCTGGACACAAGAATTAAAAAACTACGACCAATATTTGGAAATAAAGCTACCGTCTGAACTTTAAACAGAAAAATGTGTCAAAAAATATCAAACTTTCAATTTATGACATTGCTTATTGATCTGCGGCTTTTACCGATAGAACAGCCTGCATTCATCTAATTCTATATATAAATATAATTGGAATGACACTAATATGAAAATTTCTTATTGATTTCATTTCCAATGGACAGTACAAATGATCAATGTTCCTGTTCTCATAACTTTTATAAAAATTCAGTGAAGATTTCATTGGCACAAATAAAAAAACATTTTCTACATATATTAAAGAAATAAAAAAATACTAGGAGAATACTTAATACATACGTACAAAAAGGCACATAATACAAAAAGAAAAATACATCGAAATCAAAGATTCATCCTGTAAAAAAGTGATATATATATAGCTAATATCTCAGACACCCCGAAATGTTGGCATATGCAACTGACAAACAACTATCAAGGTTCACCTCAAATTCTGAGCAGGCAGAGCTTTCTAAAAATGATGGCTAGCTAATTGTCAAAAAGTCTGCACAGAAGTTGGAATGAACTCTTAAAGTATTGCCCAACAGGGTATAAATACACGACACTGGTTACTTATCATTTAAGAAAGTTTAATCATCATGTTTCTCCTATCATCAATTTCATATGACAGTAACGAATAACATTTAATAAAGCATTAACAAAAAATAAACATATGCAATATTATTAGATGACTAATTAACAACAAGAGTTTTTGCTTATTCGCCTTATATAACCAAAGCCATATCTTTCTTGTTAGGTAAATTCACTTTCTTGCCTTGCCACAGAGAATTGTGAATCGTGAAAGCATCTATCGTCACACTCAAATGTTTTGTGTGCACTTGCGAAAAACATTTACCACCAGAGTTATACCTATAACAAAACAACAATGTTAGAATAGCAAAAATAGCGTCAAGTAATTTAACTTCAGCTGCCCCCGATTTTCAATCCATCTGAAATTTGTTCGGAGCCTCTAAAAACACCAAAAAAAACAAATTTTAGCGGTTGTTATTTTTTACGTATTTTTGCTTATAGCTCCGTAACTACTGGGCCGAATTTCAAAAACTGCAAAGCTTTTGGGTCCCTGGCATAGTAGTAACATTGTATATAGGCGATTAGCGGACAGACCGACAGACAGCCAGACAGACCGACGGAAATAAAATAACATCCAAACAACATATCGCCAGTACGCGTGGTAAGTAAAAATAATAGGCTTAGATCCCATAATGCTTTGTATATGGTCATAAGATCGGTTTGCCCTCTGTCCGAGTCACTAGCCTCTCCATAACACGGAAAGTACCATTTAGATTTTGATTACATCATTTCAGCGGCGGATCAATAAACAAAAAATTTAAGAACGCCCTCAAGCTTCATATAAAATGACCTACAATTGAAATGATGGGCCTGAAGTCTTGTAGAATCCAAGAGTACGAGATACAATATAATAGGAAAAGACCTTAAAACATATACTTACTTGAAAAACTTATCGAACATCTTATCGTTAACCTGCCGTGGTCCAGTACCGTACAGCTTAAGGATCTCCTCCCTTTCGGGGCAGTAGGAGTACAACGCCCTGAATTGACAGCCGGCATCTCTGAACAGCACCAGGAAGTGCTTGCTCTCTGACCGGTTGATCTCCTCTAGCACACGCCGCTTCGCTTCTCTATTCACCACGCCGGGGAAGACGCAGTACTCGACCGCGTTCAGCATTATGCTGCGGTTGGATTTAGTCGCCGGCTGTTTGTACAATCGGGGACCTGGAATACAAAAAGAAGAAATTTCATGAGCTGAAGTTGGTGTACAAATATACTAATCTAAATATGACAGCACAACGTGCCATCTATTACCAAAATCGAGCACTGCGAAAGTGTAAAATAAAAATCAATCGGAAATTTCCTAAACCAATTGGCAGATTTTCTCCGAGTATGCCGAAAACGCTTCTTTTAAAGGTAGATGCATATTAAGGGTATAAACAACGTGAGTCATTGTGTTCCTACCTCTTCAAGTAATACTTAAATCCTATATTAAGAGCAAAAAGTCCCTTATTTATCGATGAATGACAGTTATTACTATTTCCCAACAAAATTCAAGTTATGTAACTTCTGGTGTCTTTGAATTGACGGATTCAATTCACACTATGTGTAAAAGATTGCCAACGCAAAAAAATTGGAAATCTAAATATACTTTTTAGATGTTACATGACACGTATATGAAGAAAATCTGTCACTGATTTCTGTCAGCTGTAATGAATTTCTAGGGGAAAAGAAGTTTTGAAATCAGGAAATTCTCATACTTCACTTATCACCAATGACGCTTAGAATTTTCATGTAGACTAAATTTTAAATACATCTTCATTATTGCATTGGAAGTATCACGTCTATACAGAGTGTTAATAAAGTAACTGGCCACATTTGAAGAGCAGATAGCTTGAGAGATATCGAGCACAAACATTCATATAAAGATAGATCCAGAAACGCTTCGTTTTCAAAATACGGGACAACGCTTTTATAATTTTTTCTTCGTAAAAATCACCAGCCCTTTGGACGATTTAGGAAAAGCAGCTAATCAGAACCATAAATCCTCACAGCCAACTAGATCGGTGAATTTAAATCAGTAAGTTTTCCTTTGTGGGGTTTGGATTCTATGGACACGTTATTCGTGTTAACCTAAATTTCTAGCGCAGAAGCAAGATTTTTTTAAACGTTCCACCGTAGTATCACCCAAAGCAGCCATGCAATATGCACTATGGACAATCTTCTTTTTGCACAGCAGCCATTTTTGTCAAACGCAAATTTTGTACATGAATCAGCAAGAGTTCCATCTCACTAAATGGCTCAACCCTACAGTGGCCTGCCTGTAGAGTATGTCGGTACTCGAGTGGCAATTGCTGACATGTATGAATTTTGCGTTAAATAGCAACGGTCGCTCTCCGACTGACCATAAAAATCTGAGTCAATTTATGACATATGAAGTTGCGTATGCCATTGAACATACCATTGTAATCCATCATACTGCTAGGCGTAGAGCTGATATCACTAGCGCCATCATCGAAAGTCCTCCTGGCCGCCCTGGATACAAATCCGCCCGGTAGACTGCCCGGTCCCGAAGGCGATGGTAAATGCCTGGCTCCGCCGGGAGATGGCGCGCGACGAGGCGGCGTTGCCCGACCCAGGCCGGAGTCCGTGTCGCCGTAACGATAACCGCCAGTTGCGCCATCATGGTCAGTGCTGGAACCTATGAACCAGGAGAAAAGTATATGTCAGTACAGTAGTTTGGGGTGAATGGAACCTGAGTTCGATCTGTGCATTTTTAAGCACAGTTTCCAACCAAATAAAAAAGAAATACGTATTTGTAAAAGATACTGCAGAAAGCTTATGGGAAATAGATTTCGGCTATTTTTTGTTTATTTAGTATATTGTGGATCTCAACAAGTAGAACAAAAGTGTCCATAGCCTAAAAATTTTTACACGAGTAGTTTACGACATACACAGCCTCCTAATTTCCTAATTTGGACGATATGTAACAGTTGTTTGATATTTATTTACTTTCTTATCACCATCCCGACTAAGACACATAATAGGGTACAAATTGTCCAACTTGGACGCACACTATCTTCGAATTTACTCGTGGAAAAACTTTGGGCCCGTGGACGCTTTTGTTCTATTGAGATCTACAACATAATTTAAAAAAATAGCAGAAAGCCTATTCACCGTAAAGCTTCTTTTGTCTCAAAACTAATGACATTCTTTTGAGTCAGCCTATCACTTGGGACTGATAGGAGGGTTGACAAATATCTTCCACAGGTAAGAAGGCGGCGTTTTTCGATCTGAGGCCTCCTCGTTACACTGTATGGCCTCAGATAAAAAGGCCAAATTCTTTCTTAAGGAATGCATTCAACTCTCAGCACAACAAGTGCACGGGCTGATAACATAAAGCCTTTAAAGAGAATATTAAGAGCCGATTCCACAAATATTGCCAGAGTGGCGATGTGTTTGATCTAAAAGACAAACTAATTCTGAAATGATGCTACGTGTTCTATGATAGCAAAATGCAAAGATCGCGACAGGTGACGTTTTCCATCAATGAATCGATTGTTATAATCCTTGTATCATTATTTATGGAATCGGTATTAAATATACTATAAATTGGAAATAATCAGTGTGTTTCATGATTTATATACCGTATGCGTACAAAACCATTAAACAACCAATTATCTGAGAGGGAAAGAAATGGAAGCACCTTTGATCCCTGCATCCTACTTAGATGCAAGTAAATGGTAAATACGTTTTAGTGCACAGGACACAGTTATCAGTTATATAGTATAGTTCCATTGCTTTTCTGAACGGTTGTTTAATGAGTCTGCGTAATGTATAAGCGTGTATACCCAGAAGCTGGTTTAATAATAAACAAAGTACTTAGTGTAAATATTTGTAAAATATTTATGTGGTTTGGTTAAAATATGTTAATGAGTTTCCATCACCTGTTATTTTTTCAATCGGATATGTACTTTGAAGTTGTCGAAATTGGCTTTCGATAATGTTCCAGTCAAAATGCATCTTTAATGTTCAGCCAGAAAATAGAAATCAACACATTACATGAAATCGTTCCTCAATTATGATGATGAAGTCTTATATTTGCAACAAAGCTAAAGTTTGTGCTTTACAAGGATGTTAAGAATGTACAGTGTATACAGTGTACTACTGAATAAAATATAATGGTTACAAGCTAAAGAACTACATACAGACTATAGTAATTTTCAAAGTTTCTGTCATCATCGGTAAGTGACGCATCTTTGAAAACCACCTATGATCAAATTCATTAACACATACCTGTCAAAATTAAAGAAAATAAACAGACACGTAAACTGTAAACGAAAAAAAAAACAATAACGAAAATCATAAATTTATAATAAAAAAATATAAAATCATCCAGTTGACTGTAGGGGTTTCAGGCGAACTCAAAGCAGCGGGTGAAAACCTCATCCACTAGCGATGTATGTACAAAATTATAAAAAAACCACCACCAAATTAGGAATTAAGGGGATTAAAGCAATAGAAAAAAGGAACCAAGGTGCAGAATATCCAGACCCAGAAGATTAGGTTAGAAGGAAATATTTACTATGACATTTTTGTCAGTAAAGCTTTATTAAAGTATTCCAAGTAATTTTAAATGTTGAAAATGTTTGAATTTATGCACGCGATTTGCGTCACGCGACATAAATCACGAGCATAAATATACGACGGTTACGATGTTATAGTTACAAAAAAGTAGAGCCCGAAATTACATAGATTGTAAAAAGTTGATTCCTTTCTAACCCTTTATAAAACAAATTTAAGAGGTGTGACATAGCCACCATGCCCAACATATAGCACAAGACAACTAAACAGCGACAAGACAAGAATACCTTCCATATTGTGGTAGAGAATGAGACAGAGGAAGTGAGGTGAGCCTTACCGTACAGATTCATCATAGAGCTAGACTTGCGCCCTTTAAAGTTTTGATAAGCCGTATACTTAGGTCTGCCACGAACCTGGGCAGGCGAAGGGTCTGGAAAAACATACCGTTTACGTGTCAGATGCTTACAAAGCTGCTGTGAGCGCTTTATGGATAAAATGCTGCAAGTGAGTGGTATGGAACGGTTTGCGTTTTGTGTCTGTGTCAAAATTTCGAACAGTAGCTCTCAAATTTCTTAAAGATTCGTCCAAATGGTATATTATACGGACGCTAAAAGCTGGCGTATTTTTTTAAGTTGAGCAGAATACGTGAAGTTAGCGATGTTAAGGTACTGTTTTGCGCCGCGATAGCTATAGGAGACGCGAGACCAAAACAAAAATGTGTTTCTGGTGTTTCCTACCAAAAGCAAATTCTTCGGGCGATGGTTCTAATTCAAGGTCGACCAGTTGATAACCAAACAAATTCTAGTCTTAACAATTACGTGATGGTTAAGACCTGGTTCTGAACTTTTAAAACCAGCCCAGGAGCATTAATATGTAGTATTTACTGTTTTGTTCTGAAAGTCTAAAAACCCCAAATAAAACTTGAAAATTGCAAAAATTGCAGCGGCACCTATTTACAGTAATCCAAATGTCGATACAAAACGATTTGAGAACCAGTACATTCGTCTGCAAGTCGCAAAACAGTCAGTATAAAGTCATTAGCGGGAGAGCTTATATATTAAAAAATTTGTAATTTTTATGTCAACCACAATCAGAACTTATTGCGAAAAGAATTCGCCTCAAGTGATTACAGTCAAGAAAGTTCAAGTTCACAGTTGAAAGTGTCATATGCGAATAAAACATTGCAATTTCATCATTGCTTAAAACAAAAAAGAGTCGCAAAAGTTCATAATGAACATTCTGAAGTTCGAATTTAAATATTTCATAGTGACAGCGACAGACTTCCTAATACTTAACGTAGAAGAATTTTGTATACGAGGGGGTAAAAAAAACTAAATTATTTTTTAAAGGCTATTTATTTTCAACTTTTTCACAAAGTAACATTATCTCCTTCAAAATACTGTCCACTACAACTAATTCACTTGCCCCACCACTGCTCGAAACATTTTTTGAAGTCTTCCTTAGAAATGTCAGACAGCTCCTCCCTCGTTTTTTCTTCAACTCTTTAATGTCGTCAAAGCGGCGTCCTTTCATGCCCCTTTCCATCCGTGGAAATAAGAAAAATAGGAGCCAGGTCAGGTGAATAAGGTGCATGAGGCAGCGGCACCATGCCATTTTTAGCCAGAAACTGTCGAACAGAGATGGCTGCGTGCGCAGATGCATTATCGTGGTGGAAGAACCAGGCTCCTGACTGCGACAAATCGGGTATTTTTTATCGCCTCAAAACCTCCAAATAGCACAAGCTCTCGAATTTTCTCAATATTATTGCCGATTCGGGCAGTTGATGGACGCTAAGAGGGAGGTTTGTCATCAAACGACATATCGCCATTTTTAAATCGAGCAAACCACTCGTACATCTGAGTTTTTCCCATAGCATCTTCTTTATAAGCTATTTTCAACATTAAAACAGTTTCAGCAGCATTTTTACCAATTAGAAAGCAAATTTCACAGCTGCACGTTGCTCATTGAAGCTTGCCATCGTATAAAACGAAACAAGCACTAAACAGCTGTAGCAAAAATAATGACTACAGAGGAACGAAACAAACCAGATCGACCACTCAGGTGGTACTGAACTGGTAATGAGTTGCGCTGTACGCCTCTAGGCGCAGAAATGTGTAGTACACAAGCTTCGCCCACTGCAATGCTATTCCGGTTATTTTTGGGTACCTACTCGTGTATGTAACCTTTGTACCTCCCGTCGCTGTACCGCACGCGAACTGATATGCGTTGGACAAGTATGGTCCCGACACCTTGTCGCCTTCTCGTGTGGCTGTCGAAGAACGGCTCCTTTAGGACGATTAGGCTCTCCGTTCACAATCGATCCACCATGCCAAATTTGATGCAAGCATTACCAAAACTGTTCACGTAAGGAATGTAGTGTCTGTCTGATAACACGGACGCGATTGTCGCTGTATAATTTGCACTACAAACATGCCGTTTAGCTGATATCCCTTGAACGCGACTCTAAAAGGACATTTTCATTCAGCATTCGTATAACATGTCACTTAGGCACCTCTATAAGAGCATTGTCAATATCTAATACTCGGAAATAGCTGAATACACCATAACTAGTTATGGTTGATGATCGAAAATGTAGTCGAGCTACCCCCAAAAACGCGCTTATATTTTAGATATACAAAATTGACACTGGGAGACAATACAGATTTTGAAGCAACTATCAAAGGTGGAAAATATAATTTCGCCAGGAGTTTGATAGAAAAATAAAGCTTATCCATCTTTTCCGACGCTCAACGCGGTACCACCCCGTAGGTCTCGACGAAAGGTTAGAATGAATATTTGCCATCATATCTGTATGGGACATACAAAAAATAAATGTATAAAAATCAAAACCAATTTGCAGCAATATCACAAAATAAACGGCGTGAGTCGTGATAAGTCAGTGTGACTGACATCGTCTTATTTTTACATCAAACCCTACAGTTTCCTAGATAAGTGTGTTCAAGTGGAGGAGTTATCAGCGACTACTCAACGTTGATGCATTAAGCTCTAATTTCACTCACCTTGAAGCGTCCATCAAAATCTGTCTTGTTTACCCCGTTCGCCCATTTCTACCTTACAACTCAACTAACATAATCGAAATCAAGGGTTGCAATCAACGTCAATAATGATAGATTGATACATTGTGCATAGCTCAGAAGAAACAGAATGGGATACTCGGAAGAGTATTCAAAAAAACAATAAGTTCGTGCGCTCTATGATCACGAATAGCTCAAGCTATGTCGATATTTGTTTGATTTTCCTTTCTTCTTTTTCAACATGACGAACGGTAGAGTGGATGTGAAGGTAAGTTTCCATTCTAAAAGGTCGGTGCATATGTTGCACGTCGCAGTCACTTAGGCCAGGTTTCACCACAATCTTTAATCCAGGATTAAAACATAATCGGGAATTTTATCGCTATAATTTGTATACACGCGTTTCACCAAATTTTATTCAGGGATTAAATTCACTAATCGTGGATAAAAAAAATCAACTATGTTTTGGCCGATTATATTTTAGTCCCATATAAAATGATGGCAGTTGACATTGCATTTGGAAAATTCAACCTACAAATGTCTAAAAATTGTGTATTTTACTAGAAAAGTGATATGTGTTTTATATTGGCTAGTGTGTTTTGGAAAAATTGTTATTGTTTTCAATTTACTATCTTTGAACCAAATGGCATTTAGGAGGTTATATAATATGGCGTATCAAGATGAGAGTGAGAATGAAGATTTCTTCTTGAACGAAAATATCACATTAACAATTTGGATAATGTAGACTTATAGCAGCGATTCAGACTATCCAAGGCTGTAACACAAGATATGCTGGATTCTTTCATAGACATGTGGAACGACTTGACTTTATCTATCTTCATATTTTTCATTTGGATCGCGTTTCCTTTTATATTTGGATCGCCCGCGATTTTCAGATATTTTTACCCAACAGATGGAACTTACCAACCACAAACAACTCCAAAAGTCATATGAGTCTTATGTGAAAAGAGAAGTTATAATAATAATGACCACAGAAGGACCACATTGACGGATCTAAGGTTGCCTTATCTTTACGCTGTTGCAACGTCCGAGATTAGTTAATCCTGATTTTTTTTTACTGGTGAAACATATATCATTATAATCGTCATAAAAATGCTTCGATTATTTTTATTCCCGATTAGGTAATCCGGGATTAGGATGACACTGGGCCTTATCGCATCTTTTCCCCGGCATTTATTTTCTAATCCAACAACAGATCTAACATTTTGACATGTGCCGTTGCATGACTCGCAAAATGTTGCGGAACGAAATTGCTTTAATGGAAACGTACCGTGAGGCATGCACATGACTCTTGCCGCGTAAAATTGACAGAACTGATAGCGCCTAATTCCAACTTGACGGGGAAAGGAAAACGACACGAATTAGGACATAGCTTTATGTGCACATAGGGAATGCAGTACTCACCCCTGCTGGTTTTGTAGGAACTACGTCGACCCAATGTTTGATTGGAGCTGTGGCAAGGCGAAACACCTCTGCTGTCATCAGGAGAGTCTAGAAAACATGGATATATGAAAACTTCATCTATGCGACAAATTCAAGTTTGACTTGGATGATCCTGTTTCAGCTAATAGCATCGTGTGGTAAATCTCTCGAACTCATGTAGAGCACAAAAATAATTTGAGAGGAGATCCACCTCCTTAAAGGACACAGAAGATTTGTGTTGTTTTATTATTTAGTTCATCAGCAAGTTTGAGGCTAAAGTTGAACAAATTTTACTCTGGTATCGATAAAATGAGCTAATTTTGAGAAAAACCGGGCTAAGATATTCTGGAACTAAAGGGCGTTCCCAGAGGTACTTCAGGATTTTGTTTTAAATAAAACCAACAATTTTGGAAAAACATGTTTGCCGGTATTATAAGCATTTAGAAGTATGGGGGTCATGCTTTATAAATGATATTATACAAATTCCACCCTCAACTGTCTATTTAGACGATCATTCTTCGGCTAGTTGCTTTCTGTGATCTTTTGGCTCATTTTGACCGGCTTTAAAAATATTTTGCTTCAGGTCGGTAATCGTATGCGAATTGTTTGAATAGATTTTGTCCTCGAATAATCCTCACAAAAATGTGGGGTTACGTGAAGTCAATAAAAATCACCATTCCGAGAAATCACGTATCTATCAGGAAAACGTGTCTGTGACAAATACAAAGTAACCCTCGCAGTATGTTATGTGACCTCCTTTTGTTGAAATAACATCATGATGAGGTGCAAATTCTAAAATTGGGGTCTGGAAAAGTCCATTTATGTGATAACACGGCCGTGAACGTTTACCGTTCATCATCGTAATAAAGATAAAGACAGTAAAACAGTGCAGAATTAAATTCCCGGGTCTCTCGTTGTCACATGCGAAATATAAAATGTCTAACTGAAGTCGTTAAAAAACATACAACAACTTCCGAATCACACTCTTAAACATTTGAATTCAAAACTATTTAGATAGAATACGCATTATGTACAGCAAAAAAGAATAATATACATAAATCTAACAACTAAAATAAAAGGTACCTTTATAGAGCATGCTGGTGCTCATGCTTCTGTCTGCTAAGCTGTCTTGTGAGCCTCTAAAATAGTCTCTTTTCATTGTGGAGGGAGTATAAGCTGGCGAAAATAAAAATAACGTGCAAATAAAAAGCATTGTGTAAAACTGCGATTGCGTAAAAAGAATATATGTACAAAATAAGCAGTTATGATCCTTAGTTAAGGAATGCGAAGGCATTAAAATATATAAACTCAACAGGTCTTGAAAAACAGCTTCTACGTGTGAATATTATATACTCGAGAATGTTTTATAATAGAAACACCGGTAATAAAGGAAATGCTCAGTCCATAACTGCGTAGTTAGGTTCTTTAGCGAAAAATATACTTCTTTTTTCTTAATGTAACTTTTACTTTGCAGTGAATAAAATTTGTTTAACATAACTATTTTGAGGAGAATTCTATACGCCACGCCACAGAAAAAAGTGATCTCACGTTCTCGGAATTACTACCAAGTGGTCCAATGCTAGAGTAACATGAAATAACCTTAGAAATTGTATCTGCACGAAAGATTCGTCCACCCGACATTATACACACGATGACAGGTTTTTGACAAATAATTTATCACATTCATAAAATGATAAACTTCTACTGCTTTCAACACTTAAAATACGTTACTTTCCCATTAGTTGAAAGGTTAAAGTAGTATATTTTTAGCTTCACCTAATAAAAGGTGTTTTATACCTATTTAACTATACACAAATGGAACATGGAAAACTGAGGCAGCACACACTAAAACAAAACAAAACAAATATATATATATATATATATATATGCTGGCAGCAAAATCTCCAAAAATATAGTCCTTATATTACTTAAAAAATGGGACAGCCTCTGTATAGGTAACTTACTGAAAAATTAGAAGAGATAAGACAAATATGCGGTTCATAATTGAGCTCCATATGAACAAACACTAACTGAAGGAGTAAGCGCGTTTTAAAAAGGTGTTCGAACTGAGAAGCTAATAAAAGATATAATATCTCACCAAACAAAAACGAAAAATCAACAGGAACAAAGTGGATATAAAAGGGCAGCTTACCTGTCAGATTTGATGTAGATCCTTTCTTACCGCGACTAGACATACCTTCAGCCATTTGAACAGACCCGCTATCTATGTGTATAGTTTTCGGTCGAGGACGGGTACTGGCCTTCGGTCGCATCTTCGGAGTGGGTTTCAGGGAAGACAGTTCTGATCTGTCTAACGTTTTGCCCTGGAACAAATGTTTAATTTCAGTAAACTCTCAACCATCATAATTTCTTTAAAATCCCATCAGTAAATAAATGAAATGAAATGAAGTGACTCAAGGTGTTATCAACGCGACAACCGGAGGTAAAACCACACGTAAACGTAATAGCAACGAAATTTCTCTATGTGGACAGTGCTCAGCTTGCATACCTATGGGATGCAAACTGATAATCGGTTAAAAAGATTAAAAAAACATTGATTGATGAAACAATCGTATATTTTTCACATGTATCCGAACTTCGAAATGTACAACGATAAAATCTCTGCCTTTTCGCTGTCATTTGTTCGTTAGAGTATAGAATAGGGATACGGACTTATTATATATTATAATGATTATTTTAATACGAGTTCTGTAAATTAAGTGATGAGAATGATTTTTTCTCATTGAAATATAATTAAAATTTTATGTTGTCAGCCTCAAAATAACTTCCTTCTGAAGCCACACCGCGCCGGACACGGTTCTTCCAATCCTTATAGCAGTGCTGGACCTCTTGGAACCTGGTCGGTTACAGCGTTTGAATGTTTTCGACTGTCCCCAAATGGATGCCCTTGAGGTGATTTTTCAAATTCGGGAAGCGAAAAAAGTCACAAGTACTCAAGTCAGGCGAGAAGGAGGCTAAGGACCCACAGGAATGTTTCTATTGGCCAAAAACTCGTTTATTGACATTGCCGTGTGACAAGGAGAGGAGATCGTTCTGACTGAAAACCGACGATCTTAAGCACAAGATCTCGGATTCTTTGAAAGATGAAAGCCTTCCGCTTCGTGGTTCATCTTCAATCGACTGTCTCCCTTCTGAAAATGCCTTAAACCGCCGAAAAACTTGGGCTCTTGGCAAAACACTATCTCCTTAGGACTACCGAAGTCCCGAAACCATTGCTCGAAATTGATGTCATGCATTTTTAGAACACAATAGGAAAACACAAAAAAAATCGCAACGGACAACCAAATGACTCGACCGAGTTCAAACTTGTACTGATCACGTTTCCCTGTCTCCGCTCCAAGCCCGGCGCCTCCAGTGTCACCAGATCGCAATGCTACGTTGCCAGTCAGATCACTTAGTTTACCTAGTCCATAAAATTAACAAATAATCTAAAATGTGATTTTGTGAAATATGATCTTTTTTAATTATCCTACAGATTTTTTATTGCTTTTACAATTACTTCTCTAAGAGTCTAACTAGTCCCTAGACTTTTGTTTGAAAGTTCTTGTGAGAAAACTGGAGAAAATTTTATTTAATTCACAGCTTAGAAGGAAGTACTCGTAGTACTACTAGACTTTGTGTATAACTAATGATTATGATAATTCAAAGGCGGGGATTTAATTATTTTGTTTTTAATTTGATTAACTAAATCACGGAATTATGTTACGTTACAGCATTTTATAATTATACTGAACAGCCCAAAAAGTTCTTAAGATTTGAGTTGATTTCTTTAGAAGATTTTATTTCACTTAAAACAGTGGTTGGTCTATATATATTTATAAGAAAGTAATTAATGGTTATAAATAATTAACAAAAAATTATAATTTTATTTGGTTTACTTCGTTTTTAATTTCATTAAGAAATGCATAATATAATAAATTCATAGATAAAACTAAATGTGGTTTATTTTAGATAGTAAATATAACCATTTTCCTTATACTATACATACAAAAATCAATTTTTAAATAAAACCGATAATCATCATCATAATTTCATCGATTATCGAAACGAGACGGTGGAACCTCAAATTTTGAGACAACGTTTTTATGTCTCGCAAGTTTTATATGATTAATTAGCTTTTAAATATTTTTATAAATTTGTAATTGACATGGTATGTATATATGGCATGAAGGTATATGTATATGTTATTTCAGCAGCTAAATGATAGATTTGGTTTAAACTTCACAGAAAGGTAGTCGTCAGAAGTTCAGGGAGATCTTGGCATATATCTAGCAATTTTTTCCCGAAAGTTCAGAAAATCATCAAAAACACCTCACGAAATTAATGGCCGCCCTAAGCAGGTGTCAATACTACATCTTAAACATATAAAATTCCAGGCAATTCTATGAATTGTGAGAAAAGAACCACCTTAATTTCTCTCTCAAAACTCTTCAAAACAAGACAAACAAGCATTTAGTCTTATGGATTGTAGATACACTAGATGTTTTAAAGCAGCGACCCCCAGGTCATACGGTCTAGCTAACTTTTAAAACCGAATAACTAACAAGCATTACGAATGAGGCCAATATTTAAAAACTTAATCGTCAACGATTTTTTCATTTAGGTATCAGAAGTTCCAGGTAATTACAATTTTACAGTTAGTAGGTTAGCAAGATGAGAAACCGTCAACAGGACTATCAATCAACAGAAAATAGTATTACGAAATCTTGGCGATAGCTCAAATAAACATTGGAAGAAATAAAGAACGCCTTCAAAAACAACATTCAATGACGGAAACTCTTTCAAAAAAAGAGCTAAAATATACAAATTAAAAATAGATTAATAGTAGCTCTATAAATTATAAATGAAAATAACTCGGAACATCTGAGGTGCATGGCAGTAAACTTGTTTTAATTAATTCACATTATTCAGTTTTTTAACAGTTTGGTAACGTTTTATAATATCCTTAAAACGACACTGGATCAACTTATTAAAATGGTACAAATGCATAAACAAGCAATTTGTCAACACTGGGCCCATTCAGGCAATTGCAGCGCTGTTTTGCCGAAATCTATTTTTTCTTCTAAAGGACTTAGAAGTCATATTAAAACTAACTTCAACATAGAATTAAACGGCAGTGTTATTCAAAATGAGGAATCAGCCAAGAATTTAGTTGTATTTTTTGACAAGAACCTCAACTTCATGCCTCAAGTTAATTACATTACTAAAAGAGGGTTTGCTGTCCTGAGACAATTATATCTTAACAGGCAAATGCTTCAATTTAGTACTAAAAAATTCTATGTGAAACTATGATTATTTCAAGAACTACTTACTGGCGACTTAGTATATCATCCATTTTTAGATTCTGTATACGAGAAATGTTTGCAAAAAAATACAAAATTCCTGTTATAGATTGATTTTTAACCTACGAATTGATCATATTAGCTCTCGTATTTTGAACAACTGAATTGTCTAACTGTAACAAAATTATTTAAGTTTCACTTACAATGTTTTGTGCGCAAAGTTCTAACTACATCATCTCCATTTTTAAAAGACAAGCTAATATTCCGTTGATGTACCCACTAAAGAAATATTCGTTTTGTGAATACGTTAACCATGCCTCTTCACAAGACATCATTCTTCCATAAGTGCTTTACTTATAATCCCATTATACTAAACAATGCCTTCCCACTGCCTACAAAACTTCTGAACTTTGACGATTTCAAAAAACAAATTAAGAAAATAATTTTTGTACAACAAATTTAAAGTCAATCATCAAGCCTCATTTCTCTAAATTATTACCATTTAAAATATAATTTTGATATCATGTGTGGATTTATGTAATATTTATATAATACTATGAGAACTGTACTATAATTTGTACATTTTATTGTATTTATATATTTTTGATGCTTATTTATTTTTGTTATGGGTTAAGTGGCAGAATAGCTACAAGATCAACTTCGCCCTAAATAAAGTCGATTAATTATGATTTGACATTTGATTTGTCAGTGTCTGTTTGATAATTTGATTTGATATCAAGTGGACGTACATCGCTTTAACGCTGCAGTTTCCTGATGTCATCCAATGATTCCTTCATAGTAAGTATTAAAAATTCTTTTCAGACACATTGTTAAACTGCCAACATATTATTCTATGTTCCAAACGTAAGAATGTAAAGGATAAATACCAGTGACCAATAGATGAACGACATCTTGACTCCTATTCACCAATCAGTATCAACAAACCCACGTGTAACAGAAACAAACGCGATACGAAATATCGTAGTAAAATATATCCCGATCAGCAATTGTCTTCGCGGTCGTCTTCCAACTAGAACGACTCTTCCAGCGGCGGATGCCTTCCTCAAAATTACAGGGTGGCACTCAGGTCACTTCAATAACCACTCAGTAGAGATTCTCGTATTTTAAAATACATTATACATATTATGTATGTACGTACGTAAGAAACAATAATTATCCTACGTCTAACAAAATTCGTCCCATATATAGAGTCATATCATAAACAAAAACAGCAAATATTGAATACCAAATATGATATTCGATATTACAAGAGGGGTTGAATCTCGGAAGCCCTATTAACAGGCTTTGAATATACGTTCGTCTAGTTATAACCCTATTTGAAATGCGATATAGAAAACTGATGAGTCGTGTATAATTCGTTGTTAATGTAAGAGCTGCAGCAAATATTCGGAAAAAAAGACATTTGGACGGGCGAAAATTATGGAGGACTAGCATTCAGTTGCCAGTTGCTTTGCATTCCCTCCATTAGCAAGAGTGTCTGTGAGAGTGTAGGCAAATGCCTTGAATATCAAATAAACCTATAAAATGAAATTTAATGGTGTTATATCTCAAGATCCAAGGTGCCAATCCTTGTCACCGAAACGAAAGAGTACACGACTAAGAAATGTCTCATGCAACAATAGCACTGTTTCGCAGGCTTGTTGAAAGTATCTTAAAGTCAAATCCATATTATCCAATTCAGGCAAAAACAAGCCTACATACACTTGGGCATTGAAGGGGGAAATCCAACGTTAAATCTACGAACTTGAGTCGCATTTGTATAAAATGGCCATAGAAAAGTTTGACTATCTCTTTATTTTGCTAGGTAAGGTGGTTTGAAAAAGGTCAAGTTCAAGACTCCACTAACTTTGAAAAAAGAGTTCAACGGTGACGTAGGGTGCAATTTCAAAGTTATTTCGAAGACAAATTTTGTTTTTAAATGATAATCCTCTTTTTGATAGCGGCAATCGAAATGAAGAAAAATTATACGTGCGAATATCTAAGATCAATGTCACCTTTAAAGAACAAATAATGAAGGTCAGATGTGTAAGGCTAGGCACAATTACTTAAGGCTAAGTAGGATTATTGATGAAAAAAAACATAAAGGATAAGTTTCTAGTAACTTGAATCTAACCTTCAAAGTTTTTTCAAAGTCAACTTTTTTAACTAAGAGTTTACTTTTTTGACACCAACAATGAACAAATTTACGTTGTCATGTACTATCAAACCTTGAAGGTGAGGCTCAAAGTAACCATTAAACTCCTTGTTCAGAGTTAGTAAATACCTGACGACCCTTTTCAAAAATACTTTGTAAATACAGAGCGGTTCTGTTGGTTTTGTTACAACCGGTATAACCTTATCCCGAAATCTGTATAAGCTATTTAATTCAAATTTAGCTTTAATTTTAGGGCAATCTTTGCTGAATGGACCTATAAGCAGCTCCAATTCTAAAATTTTTGTATTTTGCTACTTTTTATCTTGGTCATTCAGACAAAAATTAGTGGGTGTGCTTTTCGTTTAAGTAACCTCTCAATTTCGCTGGCACTGGATCGTAAAACGTGCCGGTGTGAACGGCCTTATGCTCTGGCTCATATATACATCAACCACACACAGAAATACGCATCCGAGAAGAGAGAAAAAAAGACAAGTGTCGAGGTATGCAACAGTCATCTTGTCGGCTATGATTTCTAATTTCATAAGGGTAAAAATAGATCGGGCGACCGTCGTTCGCGGAACGAACGTCATCATGGCGTGGCGCCGACGCGCCCTATGAGAAAGCATGAACGCGTCAGACGATTTCTTAGAAACGTACAGGGTGACACGATTACATGGCACAAGTCTACCAGAGTTTTAAATATTTTATAACGTATACTCGTATATGTTGACCTTTAACCAACATTCTTCTTTTTATTTTAGTACTTGATTATTGTTTAAAAGGTCAAATTTTATAAAAAATTCATTGATTTTCTAATAGTTAGCTGAAGTATTTTCATACGAGGGCATGATCCAAACACGTTCTACTTCGAATCTGTAATAAAACACACTGAGATACAAAATATATATACAAAACTAGAAGTTTCGCTGCACTGTATTCACATTAAAAGCTTCAACTTTTTTTGTTAATGTGAACACCGTGGAACAACACTTTTATTTATGTTTAAGATTTGTGTTTTATTATAGTCTTTTGAAGTAGAAAGCGTTGCGACCAAGCGTTCATATAAAAATACTTAAGTTGAATATTTGTAAATAGGTGACTTTTTCGAAAAAAAAAATGTCAAAATTGCGAACCTTGGGCTCTTCAGAACAATCAAGTATTAAAATAAAAAGACAAATTGATGAAGTATTAAAGTGTATACGTTCTGAAATATTGGGATGTCTTTTAAGTTTTGCATATAGAAACATAGTAGGCCGCGCGGATCGAACGTCAGTACTGAATCTTAACCTCACTCTTTAGTAAACTTAAATTCAAAGTTTCACAACAATACGTGCAGTGCTATCACTACAGTGAATTTGTAAGTGTCACCAAGTCATTAGAAAAATGGAACTCAACCGAGAACATTTTCGCGCCATAATTTATTACAACTTTCAGAGACAATTATCGCAACAAGAATGCCTTGCTGAGTTACTGTCTGTTTTCGACAACGAAGCGCCACATCAGTCAACAATTTCCCGTTGGTATGTAGAATTCAAACGTGGACGGGTGAGTCTTAGCAACGATCGCAGGGTGGGTGCACCAAAAACGGCAGTCACCCAAGAAAACGTCGATGCTGTGCGCAAACTCATCATTGAAGATAGACATGTGACATATCGCGAGATTGAGGCGTCCTTAAAGATCTCAAAGACCTCAATTCAAAAAATTTCACATGAAGAATTAGGAGTAAGGAAATTAGTTTCTCGTTGGATACCCCAACTGTTGACTGACGAGCAGAAAGCAGCCAGGGTTAATTGGTGTCAAAAAACGCTTGACCGTTTCGATTCCGGAAACTCAAAAAATGCATTGTTAGTGGTGATGAATCGTGGATTTACTGTTATGAACCAGAAAATAAACGACAGTCAGCTGGCTGTTTGGGTGTTACAAGGTGAAGAAAAGCCAACAAAAGTCATCCGTTCTCGAAGTGTTTCGAAAAAGATGGTCGCGACATATGTATCAAAAGCGGGGTCATATTGCAACAATTTCTCTTAACGAGCAAAGAACTGTTACTTCGGATTGGTATACCACCATTTGTTTGCCAAAAGTCATCACCGAGCTGCGAAAAATCAACCGCGAAAGAAGAATCATCCTCCACCAAGACAATGCAAGCTCGCACACAACCCAAAAAACAAGGCAGTATTTAACGGAAGAAAACGTGGAATTATTGGACCATCCTCCATATAGTCCCGATCTAAGTCCTAACGATTTTTTTACTTTCCCGAAAATTAAAAACAGACTGCGTGGTCAAAGGTTCCAGTCACCAGAAGCAGTTAACACATTCAAAAATGCCGTTTTGGATCTGCCAGCAAACGAGTGGAATAAGTGCTTCGAAAATTGGTTCGAGCCCATGCAGATGTGTATTAATCTTCGTGGAGAATACTTTCAAAAACAATAAAGTTATTTAAAACTACCTACCGTGTTGTTTTATTTCCATATGCAAAACTTAAAAGTCATCCCTCTTATAAGTGCCGAAAAACCGCTTATAGACACTGGTCCTTTGTAATCGTGTTAGTTATTTAGCACTAGAACAAAAGATAATCGACACTCCATCTGAATAAATTTCATTCAAAAAATTATATCGCTTGAATGTGTTTTCTTCTTTTTTATATCTTAGAAAAATAACTTAATTTTTCAGGAATCTATTGGCAGAAAGAAAGCTGAGGAAATAGGAAGATGTTTGAGTGTGATTCGAGGTTATACTATTTTGAGCGTGACGAGGCAGGTCGCGAAGGACAACCGTCAAACCACAAACAAACATCTTTATTTGTGTTGCGCAAAATCTAAAAAGAGATAAATTTTGTAAAATACCATTCATACAGTACATTTCTTCAGCTTTCATTTAATCGGCACAAATTTCTGCAAATTCCTGTATTTTTATGAAGAAAATAAAACCGTTTTTACTGTTAAATGATAATATCCTTAGAACATCAATTGGTGAGTAATGATTTTTGTTCCTAATTCCACTACTACTAGGCCAAATTTTCGCCTGTGAATATATTTTCTGAAGACTTAATCAAATACTCTTCCCGATTGTCGTATCCGGGCCTTGTACAGAGTGAGGCGGTTAGATAACGAAAAATATTTACCAACTGTATGCAGATATTCCAACGTTTCTAACAGCTGCTACTATTGCGAATAATGAGACGTGTTTATGCCATATTATACGAGCGCGAATTTAAAACTTGACCATCCGTCAAAACATGTGCGTCTGGGCGATCTTTATTAGTTAATATATTTAAGACCGTTATCCTTCACTACGTTCTGCGTCCCTAGACAGTCATAATCTCCAGGCTTTTCGTCAGAGAAAGTCACTACAAGTATCCAAAGTGCTGCTAACAATGTTGGAATCAAAACCTATCCTTGGACGCACGAGTTAACCTTAATCAACAAGACTTACCTCCCTTTCGGCCTCCTCAATTGCCTTCTTCAATTTATACTGTTCCAATATGGCCTGCCGTCTCGCTTCTCTCTCTTCTTTCTTCCTTGCCCTTTCTTCTTCTTTCTGTTTCTCCCTTTCCCTGCGTTCCTGCGCTTCGGCTTCTTTCCTCGCTTTTGCTTCTTCCTGTCTTTGTCGCCGCTGCAGTGATAACAGCATTATCTTCTCTTTCTTTCGTTCACGTTCGTAGTCCAGGTCCTGGAACAAAAGAATTCTGGATCAACTCAAGTAGTCATGTTGGTACGTGGGCGACGCCATACATCAATTTGGCAATCAACAACTTGTCAAATTCGGATAGGCGCCCTGTTGCGTTTGAAACTGGGTCTTTGAAAATCAATAGACAGACATGCGGTATTCCCTACCGCAAATAGCAAAAATACCTTTCAGACTCTTTATATAAAATAAATATTTACTTCCATTTCATGTGATGTCATATGATGGGATGTAGACAAGTTGTGAAGCATCTCAATACAGATAATGATATATTTAAACGATTTCCCGCCGCGCAAACCTTTTGACTTTCAAAAATTATCCATACAAAATAAAAACTGAGCATGCCTCGACATCTCACTTTAAGCAGCACTTGAACAAAAAAATGGCGTCAAGTAGGTTGACTCTGCGCTTCCCATGCAACGCCGTCATCAGTTCGTAACGAATTATGTTCAGCACAAAGCAGAACCTTCTAGAAAAGAGTTAGTTAATACGGGCATGAAGAACAGATAAATTGATCGTCTAATAGGTACGTAGAACTACCCCCCCCCATCCCCCAATTTCGTACCCCTAAACAACATTTAAAAAATCACAATCTTCTAAAACGATTTTTATTTTTTCGTTCTTGGTCTTTTTCTCCGCCGCCACTGGACCGATTTTAAAAAACTACAAAGGTTTTCCGTCCTTGGCATATAGTAGTAATATCTCTTCCTCATTTTTATATTGTTAAACCATTTTGTTTACAGCAAATGAATATATGTTTAAAAATTACAAATTCTAGAAAATAAAGCTATTTTAAATAAAAACAAGAGATTATGTCTATGTTAGAAGAACTAAAGTGGTTGAATCTAAAATAAAAAATATGTTATTTAGTTCTTGAGATTAAAAAAATCACTTATTATCACCACATTTAGAAAAATTCACAAAATTAAATAATCATTATCATAGCTACGAAACTAGAGGTAGTACATATAGATTTTCAACTTCAAGATTGTAGTAGTAGCGTAATTAGCAAATCTGTATTTCAAAAGGGAGTATTTGAATTTAATAAATGAAATAATGATATTAAACAGTTTAAAAATGTTTAAGGTGAAATGAGAAAATCACTTTATGATTGACATTTTTTTTTCTGAATATCTGTATGTTATGTAATTGTTTGGTTTTTTAAAAGAATGTAATTGTAGCAATCATGCTAAATAAATCTTAAACAAACAAAAAACATATATTAATGCTAAATAAACAAACAAACTTTGTGTGAAAATTTCATCAAAATCTGACTAGTACTTTCCAAGGTATAGATGGGCCACGGATTAGCGGACCGACAGAAATGAGTAACATGGTTTTTCGTGACGTACATACAATACAATACTCCGCCAGTAAGGCGTGGGAAGTAAAAGGTAAACGGGCCCATTATTCAGATGAAAAATGTTAAATTTTAAATATAGCCTTCTAGAATAATTATGTGATTTAAACTTACGGGATCGGGATTGCTGAGCTCGTTTCCTATAATAATGGCGCTGGCAGCATTGACCTTCTGCCTTTCTTGACTAGCCTCACGTTTCGCTCTCAATTTCTCCCTCTCTTGCTCTATCAGCATTTGCCTTCTTGCATCTTCATCCCTCCTCGTTCTTTCCTCTTGCAGTTCTCTTTCCAGTTGTTTCTTCTCCATACGTTCCATATCCTCTTTACGTTCGTACGTTTCTTCGGCCGATTCCACGTAGCTTCGTTCTGGAATAAAAGCAATTGTTCGTTGAAACATTAATATAAGCATTGATCAGAAATGTTTCATTTCCATAATAGTTACGGTCAAAGGACGTAGGATGTACCAAATTGTTTTCTGAAGTGCTTACATCAGTGGCGATCGATCTCTATGTTAAAATAAATACTTGGTTCCCATCAAATCTAGTATATTCTATACCTTTCTTGGGCGACATCCTCTTCTGCCTTAACGGCGGTTTCGGCCTCCGGGGGCCGCTGTCATCGTCGAAGCTGATATAAAAGCCCTTCTGATTGGAGGGATCTCCATCCAGACTGGTGACCTCCACTGGAGGAATTTGCGCCTCGACGTTGGGGGGTGAAGGGGATGGCTGGTGGAAGGAGCTGCGCGTTATGGGAGGCGGTCTCGTTGGCGATGGGATCCGATACGTGCGGCTGCCGGAGGTGATGTTCAGCCGGCTTAGACCTGTAAAAAAATATGGAACTGAACAGGCGTAATGCCATCTTATTCTTATATACGAGTACGTCAACGACAACGACAACTTGTCTTAAAAAATCGTTTCTTTTCAATGATATCGCAACACCCTCATAAGTGGAATCTTGAGTGGCCATGGGACGCCTTTGCAGTGTCAACGCAAGGCAGCCAGAATTACGCGAGCATGTATGGAGCGTGATCGCGTTCTGGAGCGTTTGCGATGCAATCGAAAACATTCGATTCGTCTGAAGATGAATCTACTTCCATCCATACGGTTTCCACGAAGATCTATTTCGATCGAGAAGACGCGGAGCAATCATATCGGAATCATCTGTTGAAGACAAATACCGAATAGACGGCGGACACAGTCGAGTAGTGGACAGCACGCGACGCGATAATCCGGTCAACATGGTTATGAATTCGTCATAAATTAGTTGCAAGTGCGGTTACAAATTAGTTTAAAAGTAATAAATTAAACTTTCAACAGCAAAAACGGCGTTTTGGTTACAACATTATGATGTATCGTTGACGCTACGTGTTTTTGACTACTTGATCCCGTTCATCGACGCCAAAACATACCTATAGAGAATGTTACAGAATGTTATTGGGAAAAGAATGTTATCGGGAAAACCTAATGGCAGACTGAGCAGGATAAATTATGGGAAAAAGTTCATACGAACAAGTCCGGAGTTGCTTCGTTTCCAAAATCCAGGTCGAAACATGAGTCTTGACACGCGCAAATATACTATTAAAGGTCAAATTAACATGTAAACATTTGTTCTCTCAACCACCTACTTCAGTGACGTGCATGCCGGCATGTTCAGCGAATTACCGTAAGTCACTGAATTTTGCATAAAGGGTAGTATCAGTACCTTACTCAGATTAATTTAACTTGGAAACTGCCTTTGGAATGTTTTGATAACCAGTCCTTGAATCTGTTTAAGGTTAAGAAAACTAATAATCGAACTGACACTTTTTCAAATGAAGCTTAAGCTTTACTTCGCTTATTAGATAGCAGTCAAAAGTTTCAGCGGATTAAGACACAAATCACTAACCTTCACTCAGTTTGTCGGCACTAGGTGTTCCAATAAACGATATGTTCTGTGGTTCCATATCATCGGCGGACGGGGCTGGTATAGGTGCGTGTGTAACACTAGATTTTCTTTGAGGTGGCTCCCTATCCCTGCTATCCATATGTTGCAAACTAACGGGGGTTCTTTTACTTTCGTCTAGCAATTGAGATATTTGCCTGGAAGAGATTAAAATGGTTAAAAATTAGAAAATTAAACCACTGGAACTGGGCATAAAAATGGGGCAAATTGAAAATAATAGGTGAATTCAAATTTACTTAGCATCACTGCTGAAGCTTAGAGAAAGCTGTGTAAAAAGTGTGATTTTCAAAGCTTTTCAATGTATTGCTCTCACAAAAAAACGCGATCCTACTAAGTTTCAAGTGCTACTATATTGAACCCGTAGCGACGATGGGAATTAGCTGACGCCAGGGAATCTATTCTTAAAAACAACGGAGTAGAATAATGAGACTTATACATGACGGAAAGACTATGGCATTGTTTCTATTGAAAAAGGTATCAGTAGAATCGTTTTCAAGCGATGTCGATTTACAGGTTTTACGATTAACTTCTGTTTTCGTAAAGTTGAAAAAAATACCGGCCAAAAGTGGGACTTATAAATTTATAAAAACATAGCTTAATAATAGAACCTGCAAGAAGATGCCTAGCTAATTAGTTTTTAGCGCCTTACGTGGGCGATTTGGTCTGGTATCATAAGAGTAATTAGTTAAAAAAATTTGAGCTTCAAATGTTTTCTAATATGAATACGCTAAGAGTCCTGCTTTAAAGGGTGTCTTAATGTTAATTAGTATTTGGGCATATTAAAGTGATTACAAAATCAAGTTTGAGGTTCTCTGTCGAAAAATAAATTGTACGATTTTATTTTGTTTGCAGAGATTGTTCTAATTCACCTATGTATATTCCTATGCTGTGGCGACGCCGTCGGCGTACTATGTGAAGTTCCAAAGTGCTGCTGTTGTTGCTGTTGGAGATGCTGTTGACTTAGCGTGAAGCTGTTGGAATGCCTGAGCGCCCTATCATCACCACCTCCGTCGCCGTTTTGGTATCGAGTCGAGTTCTCTGCGGCCGCGTACCGGGGACTTTCGGAGTACCGTGGCGAATCGCCGTATCTCGGTTCGCTCTGGTGGTAGCGCTGCTGTTGCTGGTCGTACCTGGGAAAAATATAATCCGGGCGATACTAAATAAGTTGCTAAAATGTGGATAATACGAAATCAGAAAACAGCACCAGAGGCGACAGGCTGTCAAAAATCAGGTACGTTGCGTTTGATAAGAAATCCGTCACTGTTCCTGTGACAGATTCAACCATAATTAAAAACGACTGTGATGTATGTTGTGGCTTTTTTTCTAGATAAATCACATCAAAGGCAAGTTTATATACATACATTCTTGACTTGGAAAAAAGTGCTCCAGTCTAGTGTAGATATATGCATAAATTACCAATGAAGAACTTAGTTCTTTTAAGATATCAATCAAAAAGCGCCGTGTAAGAACAGCACTCCGCAGATATATTTCTTCCTGATTTTCTATCAGCCTGTATACCATACTAGGCTTGTAAAATAAGAATAATGATGCATGCTCAATGAGGAGAATCGATGTGAAGAGAATCGCGGCGATATTTGTCATTTTCACACGACATAAGTGACACGTCGCTCTATTGCGCGGACACTCATTTTAGTGTTTCGCTTCCCTTCCGCTCAATGAGCATACACCTTTAGTCAACTCACCTATCACTCGTGTCATGCAGTAGAAACCCCGCTCCTGCGCTACCGCCCCTATCGTTAACCGCCGGCGCCCGCCCCCACGTTCTCAGCTCTGGCTGTGGCACTTGAACGGGCGCCGATTGTGCCCACGTCCGCCTTTGTGGGGGTGGCGGTTGCGGAGACATGGGCGCTGCAGGTGGCGGGTCGTGCAGGAAGAACTGTTGTTGAGGCGGCGCTGCGGTAGGAGGGTGGTATGAAGCAGGAATGTGGGGAGCGCTGGCGGAACTTTGTAATGGGGGAGCGTAACCTGAAAATAATCGATAAGTACATGAATTAAGAAAGAAAAAATGCCTTCTCCAGAAGCCTAGGAAGTATCTGAAACACGTAAATATCTGAGGCATATTATTTTTGCTTTGGTTCTAATTCAATGTCGACTAAATTTTTACATAATCTATTGACAGCAATGAAGTCATAGCTGAGACCTGGTCCCAAATTTTAAAAAACAACCGGAGCGGCTCGATTTGATTCCGGTCTGTCATAGAATCGAGTAAGTTTAAATAAAAATGACTGTAGCTCCATCTTTATTGGTAGGGATTCGTTTTTCCAGAAAATTTGAAGTTGTTATTATTGGCAGGTAAAAAACGAATCTTGTGACTGTTGTTTTATTTTGCTATACAGGTATCAAAGAATAATAAAAATAACATTCCTCGAGAGATTATACAGACAAGCATGTCTTTATTTTATTAAAATTTAACAAAACTTTAAGGAATCTGACGGTATAACCACATCAAGTAAAAACGAAACGGAAGTAAAGTCCAATATAAAACCTACATATTCGATAGCAAATTGCAAAAACATCATGGGATACGTAATTATTAAAACCTTTTCCGACCAATTCCAAAAGGTGTTGTCATTTTTATGTCAATCATAACCAAAACTGCTTGAGAAACCAATATGCCTCTGGCCGTCTCGTTCTCGGCGTTGCATGTTCTCAGACTGGTATCGCATCCAGACTCTGGCCAAGAATGCCCAAGAACAATCTACAATCGTGAATGTCTTTGCTTAAAGGCGTAAATGAGAAAATTGCGAACAGCATGGCTACGAACGACCATCCTTGGCTAGAAAGTTGGACAAGAAATTTCGACGTGAGTCTGGAAGGAATATTATAGTAAATTCAAGGTGTACTTCAAACTTTTCAATAAGAAATCTCAGACTACCGACCGTATAGCTCTTTCACATAAAGTTCCTGCACTGAGGTTTTAAATAAAATCTTATCCAAAATGGAAATACCACCAGAAGCTACTAAATATTGCATTAGGAAAGATGCAACATTTTTTTTTATTACACTTTGAAGGATTGCTTGAAGGTAGTTCGTAGAAAACGAAGAAATTTAAAGTCACCAACAGGGAACTTTTTCTTTGTATTTTCTGTCGGTTATTTACGTTAATATAATATCGTAAGCCCTAAGCACATGTCAATTAGGCGTGACGTCACCGTCCCCGATAAAATAAAGTATTAATATGTTATATTTATTTCTACACATTACTTTGGAAAGCTGGAAAATAGTGTAAATAAACTATGCTCACCTTGTAGCTTTTACTTCTCTAACTTCAGGTTGCGTAATGTCGCGTTGGAGGCAATATATAGGAAGTCATCATGAAAGTGGAAGATTATCTGACTGTGTCTTTTGAAAAATACTTCCAGGTCTGTGCCTAGCGTCTAAAGTACACCAGAAAGTTGTAAAAGCAACCAGATAAATAACTGCATGATGTCGAACTAATCAAACATCAAACTGACAGATTGAAAGTCAATGACATTAAATCGGACTGACCGATCAACAAAGGGTGAACTGGTCACAAGCCACGGATGGTGAAGTCACGCCAAGGGCGTTTCAACATTTTAAACTTACCCCGTACTTTTCCCATTTTTTTTACCAATTAATTCTCGTAATTGTATAGCGCTTAAGTATAAAATAAGGTAGGTGTCATTATAGACTATGAATACAAATAATTTGCTATTTGAATCACATTCCGTGAAATATCGTGAACCAGTTGCACAGTTGCCAGTGCCGGGTTATATTTTTTATTATGAGTGATCTTGATTCAATTTATATATTTTATTTGCAGACGAAAATGTAAGAGTACCTTCTAGCATCATTCCAATGGATTATTTGAGCAAATAACAAGCGATATCACGCGGTGACTGAAAAATCGACAATGAAAGCTATCATGTATTCAACGCCACATGCGACTGCTTGACAATTGTTCGACGCCTAACCGGTTATGATTTCGAACACTTATACATTGTTACTATAGGAAGGAATATTTCGAGCCGTAACGCAGATTTTTAGGAAAATGTTGCAGGAAGGTTGTCAGAAATGATAATTTCGTGTATATTTTCCAGGAATGGTATGTACCTTCTACATTTTTATTAAAATATAAATTGACTATCATTTAAAGAACTTGACCGTTAAATAAATTTTGTTTACTTACCCTGCTGTACAGGTTGTTGATAGACCTGTTGTGGCGGTTGGTATGTCTGTTGAGGAGGCGCGTACTGCTGTCGCTGTGGAGGTGGATGCAAGCTCTGGTACTGCTGTTGCAGCTGCTGTATCTGCCGTTGTTGCTGCGCGATCAGCGTCTGCTGTTGCAATTGGCTCTGTTGCGTCGCCAGTCGTTGCATGTCCGACTGGAGGTCGTGTAGACTAGAATTCATTCTGCAATATCAACGTACGATAGCATTATTTTGACTAATTGACACACAAGTTGAAAATTACTAATCGGTAAGGTCCCACCGAAGATAAGATTTTTGGCCGAAGCAGAAGCCGGTTTCGACTTTTAGTATGATCTTCGACTGAAGCCGAAGGTTAAGTTAATAATAATGGACGTTTGTGCCTTCGGATCAATTTCTCATTAGTAGAAATTTCTGTTTTACGGTGAAAATTAAACTATGTAACGTTCAGATTAAAATATAAAGCTCTATGTATTTGATGCCAGAGGAAGATACAGGTGTTTTTGAGATGGATAGATAATATTGACGTTCAATCAACATTTTTTGTAGCATTTCTGAAGAATAAAATATACATTTTCGAATGCTTGATATGAACACAGAAGAAACTTTCTTTCTGGCCTTCTGATTTTAGATTGCGCTACGGCTCCAACCTCAAGATACCTATATTTGATCATTTTATTTTTCGACAGTGACATTAGTTACAGAATTAAAGTCGACTTCAATGCATAATTTTATGAAGTGTATTTTTGAGAAAATAAAAACCAGTAGGTGGGCATAAAGTTCTGAATTTGTAATATATATGTACATTGGTACTAACACTCTAAGCGGGTGTCTAATTGTTTCTAGCAAAGGGGTATGGGCTAAAAACTGCTGGTCGTATACGTATGTCAATACCCCGTGACGCCTTCTGATCTCGGAGTGACTCAGCCGTACTTCACAACTCTCAATACCTTTTGACTGCATTACAGTGTCACCAACTTTAAAGTACCCATTCTGCAATAACTGTCAAAACCTCAAGACCACAACATTCATTGCACTCTATGCACATTTACCAAGACGATTGAGGATCGTCACACTTCAAGTACGCTTAACTGTCAATGCAAAAACAATGGGAAGCACTTACTGAGCAATAGATTGTTGATACGTTTCGAGGTCCATATTTTCTAAATCTGGTGTTCTTCTCGTTTCAACATAAGGTTGGTTCTCGTCCGCCCATTTTCTTTCCAGATGGGTAACATCATCACCAATTTCCTAAAAGTGTAGATCAACTTAGACCTCACAATAAAAAGAAAGGTATAAGACTTAAAAGAACTAATCCAGTTATTCAATTTGAATTTATCACTACTAGTTCATAATATATTTATACAAAAGGACTAGACTACATACAAGTATTGACTGAATAATTATTGACCGGTCTAGCTAAGTACTACAAAAGATGATTTCATTTATATAAGGGTGCAGTTTTGGGTGAGTGAGTCGAGGGTGCACAAAAAATATACTACTCTTCAATCTTAAAATTCTAAGGGTCATTTAGCAAAACCAAAACATATTCAAAGTAGCCAAAATAAAACTCAGCAAACGGAGGTTTCTATGGGTCATCAAACATAACCAAACTATAGGCAAAAGTGGCCAAAATAAAATTCAGTCAAAAACAAGCATAAAACGGAACACTACTTATACATACCGAAGTATAATTTTTTTGATTATGCTTCCTCGAGTATATTATAGGTGATACGATTTGGTTATAAATTACAGCTGTATTAAAAGAATTTCTGCATGACAAGATTGTGTAATTTCAGACAATACAAAATGCTTCAGAACTATGTGCAATGAAGGCTTTCATCAAACGATGAAAACTATGTGGCAAAGACATATATTGCATAATCAAAACATTATACTTAGCGGGGCATAGATTTACTTACAAATATTCAAAAATCCCACTAGATAAAAACAGTCTACAAATCTTAGTACAGTTTATCAGTAATCACCGCCAAAATATGCCCATGATATACATAATAAGCTTATTAATTCACGAATATTCCTACATGCCTTTAAAACATAAATTTATAACAAAAAGTTGCAAAGCACCGTCATATTTGCTTATTGCTGAAGAAATAGCGACAATCGTGAAATATTTTACATTCTCGTGCTTCCACAGCTGCCAGTCTTACCACAAAAAACATCTTCCTATATCCAGTACTTCAACGTACTTTTATGTTGATTTTCGAATTTTCGTAAAGCTATATCTACACCCCATTTCCAAAAAGACCACAGAAAGATAATCAAAACTTAACAAACAAAAAATACCTGCAATGAAAATGGCCTCTGTGGTTTTGGTTCGACGGTAGAACTAACGTTACTGTTACCGTTAGAAGGTTGACCATTATTAGACTCGGCCTCTGCCGATTTTAGTAAATTACCTCTGCCCTGAAAGTTAGTGAAGTTTGTGTAAAACACCAACCGCCACCTATGTGGTGCTTGCCGGAAGAAAGTGTGAGATATGTTAGTTTTGTGTCAATAGTTGGTCATTTTACATGTGTGAAGAAAGAAATACAGGAAAGATGAAGATATAATATATATTTTCTCTAGTACATTCGCATTCGTTTGAACCAGATACCAAGTTTCACGCAACGTCGAACGACAGTGACATACAATGTTCGACATACTTTCCCTAAATGGTATCGGAAAGAGTCATCCGTATGTTAGATGTTAGAGAGTTTTGGCAATCACAAAAACAGCATATGTAAACGTTAATGTTAACTTCATTTGACATTTACCTCCTGTACATCACTGACTCAAATGTCAAAAAGTGAACGTTTACGTATGCGCTATTTGTGATAATAAAAACCCCTCCACTGTCGAGTGACACTGTCGTGTATAAATGGTACCTTAGGCTGCAGAACAAAATTGGTTCCAAACTATTCGGTTGTAATTGGACGTGAACTATGTTCGATAGCAGTAAGTCTACAATAATTATTGAGGAAGGCACATATTCTATACATTTATATTTCTAACCTCCAAGAATAGTGCCCTAATGCCTTTACACATGCTTATCTTACTATACGCTATTATAATAAATTAGATTCCATATACTGTTCTAAAGTCACACAAAAACTATTTGAAACGAAATTCTTTGGAATTTGTTCTTCTAGGGGCACGTAAGTTTAAATTTGAGAAGTTACGGCAACATGTTTCTAATATTTGACTAGAGTAACATCCTAACCAAGATATGAAATAGATATCACCAAATCATGCAAACTTTATTAAAAAATGTTACAAATGTATCTAAATCCTCAACAAAACACCTTAAAGAAACAGAACTAAGCATTCCTAATTCAGGTAACGTAAAAATGTGTATTGTGGTAGTCTTTTTATAACAACAACAAAAATTCATATTTTCTTGAATGGATTTTCATACTTGGAGTTGAGAATTCAGAACTACTCGCAAACTTATGACAGGCAAAGGTAAATCGTACCCAAAATACTATTAAAAAAAAAATAAAAATAACAAGACCACGTTAGCAACCCTTACCAATTCAGTTAGCTAAAAAAATATTTAACAATAATTATTATACAACAGGGGAATAGAATAAAATGCAAAAAATGAAACCATGACACAAACATGATACCAACAAAAGGATGCAGTCAGAGAAGCTCATGATGCACGATGTATACGGGTATATCAACAGGTTTTTGAAAAAAAGGACAGGATGAGTATAATGTGTGGCAAAAATATATAGGGAATTCTTCAACTCAAGTCTAAGCAACTATGCTGCAATCTTGTTACATAAGAACTTGCAACTCATACGGTCGCTGTCAACAGCAAAATTCTTTGAAACTTGAAACAATATATAGTGTTATTTTGTTAGGTAAACTGGAGGCATATGGTATATCAGGAAGTGTTTAAAAATTACTTGTCTAAAATTATGCAAGTTTAAAAAATGAATAACAATTTTTCATGAAAAATATAAAATACGTTAGTTGCCCACAGAGCTGTATCATGACAGCACTTCTTTTTATTTTAGACATAAACGATTTTCCCTCCATAGTCAAAAAATGCAAAATTCAAGTTTTCGCCGATGACACTTTGCTTTATATAAGTACTCAAAGTTTTCAGACTGGTATCTCTTATGTAAATGAAGACTTGTTTGAAAATGTTCAGCATCTAACAAACTCGGATTAAATACAAGTAAAACGAAAGCTATGTTGATTGGACAAATCTTCTATTAAAAATATTGATGAAGATATTGAATTCATAGAAAATTTTAAATGTCTTGAGGTTTTTGTTGGCTCTAAATTAGATTTTGATATTCATTATGACAAATTATTATGGGATATTTATCAAGAGTTTCTAGATGTCTGAGTTCATATAGTAGAAAAATTATCTATACTACTATTAAACTTCCAAATTTCTTGTACTGTTTGACTGTTCTAGATTAAGCTAATAGTTCCATTTTACAAATTTAGTAAAACAAGTGCACGAGAATAATTGTGAATCAAGATAAATATACTTCAATTAAACAAATGCGTAGCAAATTAAAATAGCTCATTGTGAGAAATTTTATCAAATACCTTGTAATGATATTCATTTATAAAATAAATGGCGTCAGTACCTCCATGAGCAACCGATTCTACCATCCGTTGCGCAACGAGTTATAATCAAGTTTTGGAAAAATGAAGGCGTTAAACCGTGCGAGATTTTGGCTCGATTGAAGGCTCAGTAAGGGGATGATACCCTGTCTAAAACGCATGTAATCGATTGGACCAAAAAGTTTAAGAGTGGACGAGAACGTGTAGAAAATGTAGGTCATAATCGACGTCCAAAATCAAGTGTCTCTGGTGACAACATTTGTGCTGTTCGTGACCTTATTGAAAGTGACAGGCGACTCACTACTCATGAAGTCACTTTAGAAGTGGGCATTAGCTTTGAAAGTGCACAAGCAATCATCAAAAAGCATCTTGGCTTCAACGAAATCTGTGCTCGATGAGTGCCGAAGTTGTTGAACGAAGATAAAAAACATCCGACTGCAAATCAGTAGGAGACATCTGAATCGAGTTCGGTGGGAGGAACATACTTATTTTAGTCAAATCGTTACGTGTGATGAAACATGGGTGCATCATTACACTCCAGAGTCCAAGATGGCGAGTGAAGAATGGCGAAGGAAAGACGAAACCGGTCCCGTGAAAGCCAAAACCCGTCTCTCAGCCGGAAAGGTCAACGCGACCGTCTTTGTCTACTGCAAGGGAGTGTTGCTAATTGATTTTCTCCACGACCGACGTACGGTTAATGCTGCCTACTACTGCCAGCTGTTGGAGACAGCGAAAACAGCGTACAGACACAAAAGACGCGGTGTCCCCATCAGAAATGTCATCCCCTTCATGACAATGCCATGCCAGATACAGCCGCAGAAACGAATAAAAAACTGGAATATAAATTGGGAAACTCTCGAGCATCCTCCATGCAGCCCAGATTTGTCAACCTGCGACTATTTTGTTTGCGCCCATGGAAGATGCACTTGGAGCATTGCGATTTGACAACGATCGAGATGTGAAGAACTTCGTGCGCAATTGGTTGGCCACTCAACCTCCAAGTTTCTACAAGCAAAGAATTTGTAAGCTTTCAAACTGCTGGGAAAAATTTGTAGAGCGTGGAGGAGATTACATAGAAAAATAAACAACAGAACTTTTGTATTGTTTTATGAATAAATAAATATTAAAAAAGAATTCCGGGTTAAATTTGATCCACCCTCGTATAATGAATTAAATACAGAGATAAAAGGTCAGAATACCATGACAAAATCAAGGCAAAATTGAGGAATTTAAATTATTCTGTTTATGTAGTCAAATGGTCAAAATGATTCTTTCTACTACTGTTACTACCCAAACGCCGAGAGGAAATTGAGTAGTTTATACTTTAGAATCAAGAGATATGGGATTATTATGATCGTGTTAATGTAATATTGCAGCTTAAAGCTAAACAAATACCTAAACATAATGAACCAGCAAAGGTGGAGTATATAAATCCAACTTAAACTCAGAAGAATTCCCTTTATATTATCGCTAATGAGTAAGTATGTACAACAGTAATGTTAAAACACAAAAACACTTACCTTAGCAACAGCTTGCAGAAAAGCTGCCTTTCCCACTTTCTGCCGCTGCTTGTTCATGGCTACTTCCATTCTTCTTTTCTCATTTTCTATATGCCGTCGTTTTTCTTCCAGTTTCATCCTGATATCGTTCAGTTGAACCGTCATCACATTTGAAGGCGATGTTTCCTCCAACTGAAATATTTCGAACGTCATGAGATTGAAAAACTAAGCATATCCTATAAGCTTCCTTGTTGGCTAACATAGCCACTACGAGGGATGTCTTTTAAGTTTTGCATATGGAAATAAAACAACACGGTAGGTAGTTTTAAATGGCTATTGTTTTTTGAAGTATTCTCCAAGAAGATTAATACACATCTGCATGCGCTCGAACCAATTTTCGAAGCACTTATTCCACTCGTTTGCTGGCAGATTCAAAACGGCATTTTTTAATGCGTCAACTGCTTCTTCTGGTGACTGGAACCTTTGACCACGCAGTCTGTTTTTAATTTTCGGGAAAGTAAAGAAATCGTTAGGACTTAGATCGGGAATATATGGAGGATGGTCCAATAATTCCTCGTTTTCTTCCGTTAAATACTGCCTTGTTTTTTAGGCTGTGTGCGAGCTTGCATTGTCTTGGTGGAGGATGATTCTTCTTTCGGGGTTGATTTTTGGAAGCTCGGTGATGACTTTTGGCAAACAAATGGTGCTATACCAATCCACAGTAACAGTTCTTTGCTCATTAAGACGAATTGTTGCACTATGACCCGCTTTTGACACAAATGTCGCGACCATCTTTTTCATAACAGTAAATTCACGATTCATCACCACTAACAATGCTGTACACATTTTTTGGAATTTCCGGAATTGAAACGGTCAAGCGTTTTTTGACACCAATTAACCCTGGCTGCTTTCTGCTCTTCAGTCAACAGTTGGGGTATCCAACGAGAAACTAATTTTCTTACTCCTAATTCTTCATGTAAATATTTTTGAATTGAGGTCTTTGAGATCTTTAAGGACGCCTGATGTGGCGCTTCGTTGCCGAAAACAGACAGTAACTCAGCAGCAAGGCATTCTTGTTGCGAATTATGGCGTAAAAATGTTCTCGGTTGAGCTCCATTTTTCTAATGACTTGGTGACACATAAAAATTCACTGTAGTGAGAACACTGCATGTATTGTTGTGAAACTTTGAATTTAAGTTTACTAAAGAGTGAGGTTAAGATTCAGTACTGACGTTCGATCCCCTCGTAAAGTAGCTTTAAAATTCATGATCAAAGTACAAAATATCAATCATAAAATTGTTACCTTGTTTTCTCCTAATTGTTGTTGTGTACTCTGCTGCTGCCACGTGGTAGTATTAGGAAGTGTTGCAAAGGTCGTTTTCTTTTCGTTGCCATTGGTGCTACCTACTTTGTTAAGAAAACTAGATTTCGAAGGGTACTCCTCTTTGTCGTTCATGTAAACTAGTTGTATTCCTCTATTTTCATTTAAAACCTATAATAAAAATTAATACATGAAAGATTTTTTTGTTCATCAGACGAGTGGTATAAATTACAGAAATACATTAATTTTTTTATTTTGTGGTGCATATTAAAAAGATGGATAGCGGAAGGGACGTCTTTATCTAAAATTACATAATGAGAGAAGCCTTACGCCATGAAAAAAAAGGATCAACGAGGTCAACAAAGTTTATCGTGAGAAACCCGCAGTCGCTCATTTTACACATTTGCCGGAGTGCAACTATGGTGAGCCTTGGAGCAGTGATTTGAAAGTTTCAGTGTTTGCAGTGTCAGTGAAAAGACAAGATTTGGAGCAACCAGACCTGTTAACACCCAAAAATCTGAAGGCACTAAGGGCATTTCAAGAAGATTCCAGTGGACGCTGAATACAGTGTAGAATTAGAAGCAAACACTGATATAGATATAACACGGATCACGGTAGATCTAGACTGTCCATCACTAGAACTTATATCTAGTCAAGGTAAAGATCTAGTTACATAAATATGTGGAACGCCCAGTAAGTTAAGAGGCGCCATGCCCAGTTGTATGACTCCCGAATTCGAATAGATTAGGAGCTAAGCTTATAAGTTTACATTGCATTGTTTGCCGCTAAAATTGAGTTGAGTTAGCAGGGTGGAAATACTATCTGTGATGCGATGTGTTAATGTTAATAAACAGAGATAAATCAAACAAGGCAAGAAAAATAAGAAAGTAAATATTTATCAACGGTATAGCTCATGAACAAAATCTGAAAAATTGTCTACACCAAGCTGCAGCAATGGCAGAATACCTGATATTGGAAATAGTGGAACATTATGCTTGAATTCTACTCGGTTTTTCTAACAAGTTGGGATCCTAGCAGATTCTTGGCTAAAAGCAAATACCTAGTTGAGCATAATATGGACATTACTGCTATCATATGATTACTATATTTATATATAGATATGGAAGTAATTTAATATTCATAGTCTTTTTGTGTGTACTGAGCTTTCTCACTAGAATCTTGTGGCAATGAAATGAAAACGTCAAATCATTATTTATAACATGAAAGTAAAGACACGATTAGGATGGGAGGCCGAAGTCAGGTGGGTCTGTTTTGCAGGAGCATTGCGCAACGGCATCATGAAGAAGAGCTCTGAGGAGAAAAGCCCATTGTTGCAGCGGTGCTATATCGCCGACGGCCCACCGGTGTAAAAGGGTTCCGAGACAGTTTGTTAGAGAAGAGTCATCGATCAGTAGGACATCCCTCCTATAAACAGCATTGAGCATGGATAATGTAGCCCAGGCGGCCGCACCCCAAACATGCGAGCAATAACCGAGGCGGCTAGGTCTGATCTGGACCAAGTATAGAGTGAGGAGGTCATATAAATAAAAGTGTTTCTAAGCCTCAAACAAACAGTCTAGCTTTTTCCTATCAGCTGCCGCTATTGACGAGATGTGTTCGTGCCGGATCGAGTCCTGAGTGATCTGGACTCCGACCAGCCGAAATGAACGGCTCTTTGGAAGAACTCAGCCATCCATCGAAACCGGATGAGTACTGGGATTCGTTCGTCAAGGTACAGTACTGTGTTTTGGAAGCAATAAACTAAAGAGGATTGTTGCGTCCCCAAGCAGTGATGACCTCCAACTCTCTCGTCAGAGAGGAAGTCGCTGTTAGTCTTCTTTTTTGCAGCACACCTGTGGATTGGATTGTTCGTACAGGAAAGGAGGTCGTTGATATGTAAGACGAATAGTGTCGGAACTAGATCCGATCCGCCACAGCTGGTCGAACGCTTTCGTGATACCAAGGACAACGACATGATCCTCACCATAAGGCTGAATGAGTTTACTCCACAATTTCGTGGCGTAAGCTAGGAGGTCCCCTGTATATCGCTGGTGGTCCTGACAGAGACTATAAGACTTTGGAGACACATTTGTTGCCTGAGATGGACTGGAGGTTTCGTTATACACCTATACGTTATTACTGGGGTATTGGTCACTAAATGTTATATTATCCCTGTACGAACCTTCTGCTTCCCCAAATCCGCAAAACTCATCCTCTTGCTCATCTCCCCGTCCACTAGGTCCCTGATAACATTCTCCTTCCCTACTGCGACTTCCTGTCCTACGAGGCTATTCTGTCCCCTTCTGATCGCAGCAATGTCATCGCTGCTCAGCTGTCTCTTCAATCTGGCCATCGCTTTCTCGTTACCGTTGTCCTGTTTTTCGTCGCACTCGCCCGTGGTGAAGTCATCATAGCCTAGTTGGAAGGAGCCCCGTGCGTCTTGGAGGGACGAACGTAAAGGGAGGTTTTCTACGGGAAAAGATGGCGCGGAGATTTTGCGGGTGATGGGCACGGTCACCTCCTGTAGATCAAACTAGTTAGTCAGATGTTGCTACATCATTTGGAAAGAAATGCATTAGTCAAACGTAAAACTCGTACTAAGTATCAACAATTAAATATACGAGCCCCTTCCCACTTCAGTTGGCCCAACTATTGAAATCTTAGTTTTTTTCTTATCAAACACAAGTAATAAAAATGTGGCAGGGTGTTATAGGTTTAAAATATTAACAATGAATATTTTAATAATATATAGTAGAAAACACCAACTTTATCACTGCCTAATCAAATTTGCAGCATAAAAATAACACATGTTGCAATTACAGCATATCAACCTATTTTCATTTCAATGCAAAATAAGTCTATAACGCATAGGTGGCTGTGAAAAATAAAAGCCATGACAATTGTTTTTATTAATCACAGCTGTCAGAATACGTTTAAAATAGTTTTGGGTAGTTAACGTTTTCAAAATGGGTAGAGGAAAAGTTATTCGTGAGAAAATTCGGTTACTGATAATTAAATTTTTTAATTCTGGGAAATAAAACTCAGAAATTGCAACTTTGTTAGACTTATCGCGGTACAGTGTGAGAAATATTGTTAGAAGATATAACGTAACTGGTCCAGTTAATATTAAGCCACGATGAGTGAAAAAAAGTAATATCACAAATGCCGACCGAAGAGCATTAAGGAGAATAATCGTGAAAAACAGGCGTGCCAATTATTTACAATTAAGTGCTCTGTGGAGTGACGCTGTTGGAAGGAGAATTTCGAGGTCCACAACTCATAGAGAGGCCCACAAACTTGGATTTAGCACTTGCAAGGTAGGTTTTCTTATAAAAAAAGTGAAGATAGAACCCTAAAGTTGCACAACTTGTTTATAGGCCAAAGAAAAGCCACTATTAACTCCACTGCAAAATAAAAATCGGCTTAGATGGGCTAAAGAACATAGACAATGGACACCTCAACAATGGTGTGCAATACAATGGAGTGATGAGGCCCGATTCGAAGTTTGTGTTGGTGACAGTCGCAGTAGAGTAATTCGCAAAAAGAAATGAAGTATTCCATGTTGACTGTCTGAAGAGAAAAGTGAAATTTCCAGCATCCATTATGGTCTGGGGCAGTATGTCATCAAAAGGAGTAGGAAAACTTCATTTTATTGATGGAAATGTGGATACAAACAAATATTTGGCAATTGTAGAAGAATCGATTTTACCAGTGATGGAAGAATGTTTGACATCCGGCCAAGATTTTGTGTTTCAGCAAGATGGTGCAGCGTGCCATACCTCAAAAAAGGCTATAAAATGGATGGAAGAAAATAATGTACCACTTTTGAACTGGGTTTCTAGCAGTCCAGATCTGTCACCTACTGAAACTTTGTGGCACGAGATGAAAAAGGTTCTACGACAACATCCTGCTCGTACAATCACCGAACTGAGACAAAAGCTTCAAGAAATATGGGATTGTTTTACACTAAATTTTTGCCAAAACTTGGTTAACACTATGCCCCAAAGAATTTCAGCCATAATAATAAAAAATAAAGGTCATGTTACCCAATGGTAATCTTTCAATTGATGCTTTGTTAACTTCGCGCATTTATTCGCACATTGTTTATTTGTTCAGATGTTCTATTAGTTATAGGTCTAAGTGATTTCAAATATGCATTTTTTACGTCTAGAGTGTATCTAAAATGTTTCTGAGAAAATTAATTGTTTTAGAAGTAAATAGTTTCGTCAAGTTTAGTTTATAAAGGCATATTTTGGTACAAATCTTGAAGTGGGCCAACTGAAGTGGGAAGGGGCTCGTATATAGCCTTGGGTAGTATTTAAATACTCAGTATTTTGAATAATGTTCAGATTATATTTCACTGATATTCGAATACTGTTCAAATACATTTGGGTGTTTGGTATTTGGTATTCGAGTGACTACTTTTTTGGTCTTTATTCGGAATTCTGAACCCCAATATTCGAATACCTATTACGTATTCAAAGCTCGGTATTCTATTCCTGTATTGAAATCTTGTTTTTGAATACTGTGTTTAGTTTATATAGCGCAGCACAGCATTGTCTATTTTCCAAAGAACTAGCAAAAAAATCCCTCCAGAATTGCTGCTTCTCAAAAAATGCCCCAAATGACAGTTGATTAATGGAAAGGAGTAGGTTTGGTTCAAAGAGAGGGGGGATCCTTTCTATCCGCGAAACGTGTGATATCCCCCAGAAGATTATAACCCCAAAAAATTCCCGCCAAGTAACAATCCTCCAAATTTGGGGGAAAATCGCCCAGCATGGCAACCCTGTCAAAGCATCAATGTTACTCCAGACGTCAAGTTTCGGTGTTGTTTTTTACAGCACGAACATAATTGCCTAGTTTCTCCTGGTATATAAGCGCCAGGCTACGAGCAAACGAAAAAAAAAAAGATAAAATCCGCTCAATTGAAGTTTTCTGACGTTCATGGACTCATGTCTTCCGAAAAAAAATGTATTGCTTAAAAATTGGGTTGTGGAAGGTGTGTGGGGAGGTATATCTCAATTTATTGTCGTTAGTATATTTATACGTTTCCAACTCCAGTAATTCTGCGCACCTTACAGATTCGATATTTCGAATATCAAAGGTTACCTGATACATTTTCCCCCAGGGCTTACAATGATAGAGAATTGTGTTTAAAATAGGTAAAGCAACGAACGTACCTATGTAAGCAATATTTGCATTTAACAACCTCAAAATGTCATACAACTATTGTTTGTATGAAAAAGTGACCTACCTTTTTCTCATTACTATCTGCAGTATAGTCATCATCATAGCCTAGTGTGAAAGACCCTCTGGCATCTTGAAGTGTGGAACGAAGTGGAGAATTTTTTTCAACAGGGTATGTAGGAACAGAGGTTTTCCTGCCGATGTGAACTGCCACTTCCTGGAAAGAGACATTTTATATGTTGGATTGGCACAGTGTAACTTTAAGTAAGGATAGCGGCAACACTGCCAACCCGCTACGTGCCCATGCGACTATTGACTACTCTCCCACCAACAGCAACTGTATGCGCTTCTTCCTGTTGGGAAAGGATAGTCTAGTCTTTTATGGTCTAGTCTAGTGTCTAAATTCTGTACCAGTCCGGAGTCCGCAACAAAATTTGGCTGAGAAGTGAACAAGCGGAGTTTTGTTGATCTGGTTGGTATTAGCGCTATTTTCTATTTTCTATTGATATTTTATTTCCACGCATAAGCCAGAAAATTATTTTTTGTTTGTTTTAAATTATATTAATATAAAAGAATCGTGTCTAAAAAAAATGACAGACGGAAAATGGAAATTTAATATAATTTCAATTATGAAGTGTTTGGTCCATACTCCAGCTATCATTATCATGTATGTCTATTTTGTCTCGGAAGTCCCTGTATATAAGCACTTCAGTGCATTTAGTTCGTCCGAGATGGCAAATTATATATTTAGTGTTTTAAAATTGCGTGAACTTAAGAAATCTTGTTTTCCAAACAGAAAAGGTTCTTTGTTATGAGATACGTGAATGCGTGGAAACTAATAATGCCGTTTAATTGACAATATCTGTGTAACTTTTAGTGCTGGTTGATGGCTGATATAGTCAGGATGAGTAAAAGGAAACAGAATACCATCGATTGGTTCCTTTCTAAACAAAACAAACTGTCTGATCCACCGGCACAAGAATTACCGGAAAAAACTGATGCTAATCCTACAATTCAACCTGAGCCTTCCACTTCAAAATTTCTTGATGTTGCACCTTATGCTGAACCAAGTGTTGAACAATCGGGTGCGAAACCTAAAGAAACCAATTTGGTCGATGTTGCGCCATATGTAAATTCCAGCGGCAACTTGTCTTCCCATGAAAAATATACCTTATTGAGGTGTGCAATGATCCCTGACTCTTTCAAATATCCCTATCCCACACACTTGAAAAATCATAAAGAAGTGAAATGTTACTTATCAAAAAAACACTTCGAGAAATTTCCTTGGCTGTAATATTCAGAGGAAAGAAAGTTTCGAAATTGTATGGCAAAACCGGTGATTGTGAGACGCATGAGAACTCAATATATCATACAGAAGCAGTTTCAGATACTACAAACTTTTTTAAGATTTACGAAAATCCAGAGAATGATATGAGAAATATAATAGGTTCAGAGCGAATTTAGCACGTATCAGAAAACCGGCCAAGATTGACTCCTATAATAGAATCTATCACTTTTTTTAGGACGCCTAAATATACCACTTAGAGGGCATAGAGATAGGGGACAACCTTTTTCTAATGACAGCACGAATGACGAGGATGTCCTTAATAATGAAGGAAATTTTAGAGAACTAATACGGTTTAGAGTCGAGAGCGGAGACAATTTATTGAAAAAAAAACTTAGAGAACTCAAAAGCGCATGCTACGTACATAAGCAGCCGCATCCAAAATGAAATTACAGAATGTTGTGGAAAAGAAATCTTGGATATAGTTTTAAGTCGCGTCAGGCAAAGTATTACAGTATTATATTTGACGAAACTACAGACATTAGCCATGAATCACAAATGTCAATCATTGCAGTATTGTTATCAAAAACATATTTACAAGGACTTCATGGAATTTGTGGATTGCTACTCAAATTTTGATGAAGTGACAATGGAGCCCAATTTCACAGGTCAAATTCTTGCTCAAACAGTCAAGCATTTCATTAAAACCAATAACTTAGACTCAAAACTATGTGTGGGCATTGGTACTGATACGTGTAACCTAATGTTAGGTGAAAAAAAGGGCGCTGTAATGGAATGACAAAAATGTTTGCCCAATGCTCTAAAAAGTTCATGCGCAAATCATGCCTTGAAAATTTCGATTTCAAAAAGCAGCAGTGTCCAAGCAGTAAGAAATACTGTAGGTATAATGAAGGAATTAGTTGCCTTCTTCAAAGCATCCGCTAAAAGAAATACAGTATTAAAAAGAAAACTAGAGGGATATCAAATTCATAGAATGTGCCAAACACGATGGATCGAGAGAAATGATTCAGATCTCCAATTTGAAAGCAAATTCGAGAAAATTGTAGAGGTACTAAATATTATATCAAATTGGAAAGACCGCGAAGCTTCTTAAAAGCTGAGTCTTTGAAGACTGACGTTACTGCCACCCAATTTATCGTATCACTAAAGTGTTTGTGTGATATATTAGCTTTAACAGTCAACCTGACTAAGATTTTACAATCAAAAACTATTGACAAACAATACGCTGTCAAACTCATAGGAAATATTATTTCAGTTGTACAAGACCCGCAAATTCCGATAAACACTTTAGAATACTATTCGCATCTATAATGAAATCACATGAAACCTTGGGTATTGAACTGACTGTGCCAAGAATGACAAGCATGCAAATGAACAGACCGAACATAGTTGTTACGTCTGACAACGAAGATCATTACAGACTGAACCTATATGTCCCTTTGCTAGATAATATATTACAGGATTTGGTATACCGGTTCAATGAAGAATCGTTGGATATATACAATTTTAATATTTTCTTTGCGTCAGTATTTAATTCAAAAACTGAATCTGAAGTAATGGACATATTAGAAACAATCTCTAAATATGTGCATGGACTAAATAGTAACGAAAACAAAAATTTAATAAGCACCAAATTAAAAGCAGAATTTGACCTTAGGAAGTCACGTACACAAGATATTATAGGTAGTGGAATGTAACTGTATTTATCATGTGATGAAAACATTTTTCCTTCAATTAATAGATGCCTACAATAAATTATTGATTTCATTGCCGGTAAGTGTTACTGAAACAAGTTTCTCCCATCTAAAGAGGATAAAAACTTAGCTTGTGTTACAAGAGCGATTAGTGGGTTTAGCTCTTTTGTATGTGCATAGGGGTATTAAAATAGACGTGAATACAATCATAGATCGGTTCGCCAGCAAAAAGAATAGGCGCCTTGATTTTGTAATATGATAACACCTGAACTTTGCCTAAGGTTGTCTCTCAAATCCATCTCGCTTATGTTGGCCAATAAAGAAGCAGATGTAGTTAAGGGTTTACTTACATTTAAACCACTACGGTGATCTTTTCCAAAGTATCCAATCAAGATATGTGGTTTTATTTATTGGCCAGCAGATTGATATAAAAGTCTGTTCAAATTCTGTTCAAATCACTTTCTAAGCTAATGTAATGATTGTTTTATTTTGAGTCTGTGACCTGATGTATTTTCATAGTTTATATGTTTTTGTTTTTTGAGACTGGCTAAGAGAATGTAGTTATGCAATGAGTATTTTTTGTGATTAAGAATTTTATTTGGATTTACATTCAGATTTATACTTTATAGAAGTCGTAACATATTTGTTATTATTTTTTTCATGAAGATGTATTTTTTGATGTTTTGTTTGACATTGTTATGGAGAAAAGTCTGTGACAGATTATATTATTTTGCATTTTTGTTTTAATATATAAAGATTGCTCGAGCTGGGTTTGTTTTATTTACACTTTGATTGCATATGATTCAAAATTAAAAAAAATTGTATTTTCTACAGTAATTACTGTATCAAATTCATATGTCTGCTTATGTCCATGCTTTCAATGTTAAATCATTATAACACTTCAGTACGTCACACTGAGAATTTACTTTCCATTTTACCCCTCCCAGACTGAAATCCTGGGAGCGCTACTGGATTGACAATATGATATTCATCTACAATACGTTTTATAAGCTAATGATCACATTTATATTGTCAACAATATGTCATTATGACGTTGTAGCGTAAGTCGGTGTTTGAGATCGTATGTCATCACAAATATACGTATGATATACGATTCACGATTTTTATCTCTGTTTTGTGATCTGTGATGGAAAGAAATAATAGAATTATTGTTCGCTTTTGCACGAATATGAATCGTGAACAAACCCACGCCAAATGCACGCCAAACCCACGCCAAACCCGCGCCAAACCCACGCCAAACCCACGCCTTTGATAAACATTAGCATTTTATTATAATGTTAAAATTACCTTATCTGGATTCCTTCCGATGAAATTCAGATTATCTTGGCTACCTCCAAAGTTCTCAATGGTGAGTTGCGAATCTTCCGACATCGAATTCCGCCTACTACGTCTTCCAGCATAAGTGCTTTTCCTATTTTCTTCCCAATTGCTTGGTCGTCCTGCAGCTATTTCTCCTCGTTCATCTGCTTTGCTGTCGTTGTTGTGCTTCTCTTTACTTACCTATTAAAAATAAAGGATTGTAGGTGATCACATAGAATTCCACTATTAAAAAAAAAGATGGAAAAAAAACAGAGGAAAACATATGTTTCCACCTATATTTTAATCTCTCTTCAAATATGCTTTTATAAACGATTTTCTCTAAGGCATGAAATATTGTATTCAAAACCGTTTTCAATTTTCAATGATATTCATTTATAAAGTAAAAAATAATATATTTCCATCAAGTCTAACTAATTTAACATCATCAAATGTCGACTATCATTTACATAATACCAGAAATAAAGATGACTTCCATTTAATGACCAAAAAGTATAACATATGCTACAAATCTGTATTCCATCGAGGGTTGATTGAATATAATAAATTATACTCGGAGATAAAAGACCAGAAAACTTTGACAAAATTTAAAGTAAAATTGAGAAATCACTTGTTAAATCTACAATTATAGGTTGCCCAGCATTTACATCATACACCATATGGCTTGAATTTACTAGTTCTAAGTTGTTTACAATTATTCTGTTTATGTAGCCAAATGTGCTAAATAAATCTTTCTACTACTTCTACTACTACTAATTATTTATTAAAAAAACTTATTTCGAAGTGATAATGTAGTAACAAAAATAACCTTTTAGTATTCTCAGTTTTCATGACATTTTAAAGAACTTCTTTTGAAACCAGGAACCATACCATCATTAATAAGCCCGTAAAATCTCTTGCACCGAATCTTCACAAATTAGTTCAATGGAATGTAAATGTTTTCCGTTATTATTCATTTCATGGTTTACCTTCAACCTAGCAGGAATGAGAGGTTCATCATTTACGACCGATTTGAGCGTCGGGATATTCTTGCCCCGATGTACGACGAATGACTCTTCAGAACCTCTTCGCAGACTGTCTTCTGTCATATCAGACATGCTTTGCTGCAGAGAGTTCGTTTTTCGCAATGGCAGATGTGAAAGTGTAGATCTCGAAACTAGAGGAAAGGAAATTGTTTCTATAAGGATCACTTTTCATTATTGAGCCGGATAATTTAGATTCAATGCGATTCAATCCAGATATGGGAATGTACATTGGGTTTATTCGGAATTCTTTACATTATTTTAAATACGTAATAATGAGTTTCTGTATGTATAGTTATAGAACGTTGTCTCCCTGACATCTTGCAGATGATCTGCTTGCAAAATTCTTTACAATCTGTGATTTTAAATTATATAGCACACTTATTTTCCTATGCGTGAGAAAAGACTACTGAAGCTTGACTTGAATTTTAAAAAAATATATATTTTTTTAAACGGCAGTATTCTCTGAATTGAATCGGACCGAATGCGTAAACTTATAAAAACGTTGTTCAAGGTGCTGGTGAACACTACGTTAAGAATTTTTGATACAAGAAACAGAATCTTCCAAAATAATGGTGAACAGTGGCACACAAACGGGCATGGAAGAACATTAGCTCACAGGCCCTACTAATGTAAACATTATTCAGGTATGTTATATTTTCATGAGCATCGCTCTAAATTCGATCGAATCGTAGAAACGTTCACGAATTAAAAAAAACTGAAATGATGCAATTAACTGAAAGATTAAATTCAAACGCGTCTTGTCATTAGTTAAATCACCAAAAGTCCGCATAACATTTCGAAATATAAAAAAAATATAAAGCAAACAGCGTAGAAAAGTAATATCAGCACCTTAAACATAGATCAGACTAGTTGCTTATTCAAGAAGGGCAATGCAGCTAAGATGTAGTATCATTCAGGATCTCAGTAAAACGTTAAGCAACTTATCAGCTGACAAATCCTAATTTATTAGTATTGCCGGTAGCATAACTTCACTAAACCTTAATTATTCTAAATATCAAAATCAAATAAACAACAATGAAATTTCATCAAATTCAAATATGATGTAATTAACAGTATCATGAACAAATGAGTATGCCTAAAATATCAAAGATGGTGGACAAAAATAATTCAAATGATGTAGAACTAGTCATCGCTTGTATGACAGGTTTGTGTTTGGAATGTAGACAAATATGTTTTTTTATAACGAAGGATTGGATATCCTGATTTATGCGTGAATTGAACAAAATATCTTTTTCTTAATATTCAACGGTGTATTAGAGTGATACACACTTGTGCGAGGAAGCTCATATGAAATTTTATGAACACAAGGCATATTGCTTGAGCAAACATGGAGGGGTCCAGGTACCCCAAATTCACATCAAGCTATGCAGAAACCTATACATGTAGTATATGTGGAGAATGATACAAACTTTACACAAACAGCTATAGTCAAGGTACAAAAAATATTTATTAAATAAGTAGTTCCAATAAACAAGGTAAATGACGCATTTATAAAAATCAGTGGCAACCGTATAGTTATTGGAAAATAATATACATTGGAGTCATTAGGACAGTGTTATGTGTGGAGTGATTAGAGCTGTGATGGTTATTACAGTTATGTATGATAGTATGATTACGTATACGTGTAGCATAAATAGAATACATGCATGCTGCAACTAAAACTAACAAGCTATTAGAAGAAGTAGTGGTAATTTCAAGAGTTAACTACAAGCAAATATAGTTATCCTGGAAGAACATTACAACTACCTAGAAATTTATATGTAAAAATAATGGTGATGAAAAAAAAAAGATGACCTTTGTACTGCCAAGGGACATATAAGCACAAACAATATGAAGAAAAATAAACTGTCAAATCAAAAGTGAATATATGCTAATGATGGAAAATTATTAGAATATTTGATACATGTATGAGCTTATTATATTCCTTGTCAAAATAATGTATTGCATCCTTATTAATCTATTTCTATATTTTCAATATTCACACAACTCACACAACACGTCGGCATCAGTGACTACCCAAAATCAAAACTGTCTAGATATCAGCATTGGTAATTAATTTCTTGGGAAAAAAGTGGATAAATGTTAGCGAATGACAGTCGAAACATGTTTTGAATGATATACTAGATAAATCTATCGACACTGTTAACTGTCAACCCGTGTCAGTCGGCAGCCAACAACCAAATGATTCTGTTCAAAAAACGTTTTCCAATAAGGATATGTCAACTTTAAAATAGAATAAAACAAGCTTTGTGTAGGGTATTAACGAAATTATTTTTTATTTGAAATGCCCGTATATTAGGATGAGAGACACAATCCTGGCGGGCCCGTTTAACTGGGTCAACACGCGACGGCATCAGGAAGGAGAGCTCTGAAAATTCCGTTAGCATAGCGGTAGAAGAGAGCCAGAGGCCCGGCCGCCCGTCTGTGAGAAAGAGGCTCGAGACCGTCCGTTAGATAAGTTTCATCGATTACTTGGACAGTCCTTCTCTGAAGAACATCCAGTATAGACAGTGTAGTCGGAAGTGCAGTACTCCAAACATTTGAGCATTACTTATCTGGGCCTTGTAGAGAGCGGGAAAATTATGTGTAGTAAATTCTCGTACTTCTTATCCCTAAACAAATAACCCTCATTTTCAGTGGCTCGGATGTAGATTCCAGTTCTGCGCGATGCGGGTTCAATTCTCATGATATTTACGTCAACTCTGCGAAAACTACCCTAAAGTTGTTCATGCAAAGTGAAACATCATATCGCCTACCAACGCTGTTTTCCGAAAAGCAGTAACCAAGGACAGCATCGGTCCAAAATTCACACCAAAATTTTTTCTATATACACAGACACCCATGGTCGCAGGCCACAAAAAACAGCAATACACTAAAGTAAAAACAGGTCATCGTTCAAATCCAAGCGGATATGTGCAGAACGTTATTATTAATCCCCCAAAGAAAAAACGAGGAGTATTATACTTTTGTGTATCTGTGGCATCGTAGCTCCTCGATGATGAAACCGATTTGAGTGTTTTTTTTTCAATCGAAAGTCTTGCCTGTTGAGAAAGTCATGTTGAGTAAAAAACGATTCGGCTGTTTGGAAGGTATGGGAACTGAACGTGAGAGTGGACAGTAACCCAAAGTAAGCAGTCATGATTGAATTGGGTTTGATTTGGAGATTACTAAATCGGCCTTTTAATGAAGATCGGTCAAGCAGCTCAAACGTTAGACCTATTGTAATAAGAAGTATCAACATTTACTTGGAAGTCGGGGGTTTTGCAATCTGTCTAACAAATAACTTGTATTCCATTTTAACACAGACTTTCCTTATTGCAGAAGCTTTTATGTCAAGGGCGTACCCAGCTCAAAACGGAAGGGGGGGGCGCACACATTCATAAAAATTGTTGATGGAAGTTCCACAAATCATATCTACATAACTATGCTTGATATTTTTTCATTTATATAGTCTTCCACGACGATTTGACAATTCATATGGATACTGAAAACTACTAATATGACTTTTTTATATATTTTTGCCGTACATAACCCTTAAAATTCAAACAGGGTGCTCTTTTTTCAGTCAAGCCAATAGACCAGCGAAGTTCTGTAATCGCGAAAAAACTTCAAATGTGAGAATAATTTACAGATATCATAGTAGGTACATTTTTTTGTGGCGTTCGTCCAGTAATCCGTAGCCCTCTATTACAAACAGAAAAATATTTAGGCACTGGATTTTGAAGAAAGGCCTGTCTAATAGTATTATGACCAAAAAATCTATAACTTTTTCTTCTGATTTTTTTTCCGTTTTGATGATTTTGAACGCAATCAAAAATTACCTTAGAGACAAAATTCGAAAAGAAGTCAAACTTTGTTGATGTAATTTAAGACGTTGCCCAACCCTGGTTACGCCCTTGCTTTATGTTGTCCTCAGCCTCTTTGAAATTTTCACGGCTGCCTAGTTGGCGTGGTCATTCTGGGATACCTTCATCTATAGTGTTTTAGCGAATTGTCAGATTCCAAACTAGATCTAGACAGTCCCGACTAGGTGCACATGAGATTAAGTGTTACCTTGAAAGGCGGTAGGATCGTCAGGATCATCGATGCCTTGTCGCAGGTCCGGAATGGGCACCATGACGGTCTGCAGGAGGTTACGCTTGTGCGTCACACCGTGCAGGTTGCATTGCGTCAACGTCGAAGTACCCTCTGCGCCACCCAGATCGCACACACCAACACACAGAAGCGAGCTCGCTCAGTTTTTATACGTTACTTTTTTTATTTTTGTTAGCGGGTTTGATATGGTGTTTTTGCGGTTCATTTTTGATTTTATTCGATTAGACTATATATACAGATATATAAGATACTTTGACTATACATACTTGACAAGCATATCTGCGTTAAGGATCTGTATGGTCATAACAGAAAAAAGTGTAGGATAAAGGTGGTTCCTGCCATATGTGAATGCGAAAGCTATATAGAAAAATTTATAAGATATTTTCAAAGTAAAAGTAATTATTTTTTGAAGTTGTCTTGGGAATCGGTAAATTGTGAGGAAAATTCCCAAGTAAAATGGCTACTGGTTGCGTTCCACTGAAATTGCTTACACTGGTAATTCACTATTTTGTAGTTGTCAATGGGGTCCTACCTAGTTAGAATTGCAATGATGGAGTTTATCCTCGTTTTTTTTTCGCTCGTATGTTGTAAAAACGACTTAGTCATTATTACATTAGAAGAAAACTCTCGGGCCTAAAAGCTAATTAGCTTACAAGTTTTATGAATAACTTCTACTTTAATAAAGTTAAAAAAGAAATCACCCGATAAGGGTGTGTTTTTTAGCTTTATGAAAACAGATGTGATTTATAAAACCTGCAAGTTGTCCTTTAGCTGTAGAGATTTCATGACCCTACGTAGGATATCACACGATTTGGTTCAGTATCAAAAGATAATCGTCAGTGTTTAATACAAATTTTTCCTAACCTCAAAACCCTGAGAACCCCGCCTCAAGTCCACCGTATTTCGCACCAAAGTAAATACCCAGTGGGATTTAATTTTTATTCCGGATTCCGGGAAAACGCGACCACATACTTCAAACAATAAGCTTATTTTGTCACCTCTGACAAAACCTCAATCTCCGTGGCAAAAGTAGAGTCACATTCTAACGATGTGATGTAGAAAAACTCATTACATCACGCCACAGTTCTGGCGAGAAATAACTTTGAATCTTGAAAGGCAAGTTTAGCTCGTTTTCGTTTATATGAAAATGTGATTCGGGATAAAATGTTGATTTTTGTGACGATTCGCTGAGACTTTTTTATTTTTAAATAGGTATATACTTCATCTGAACGATTCAAATTGAGGTATAATGATAATTATGGGACATATAGTAATAACCAACAACTGATTTACTAACATGACTGTAAGCAGTGAAATGCATTTTCGCTCAGTAAAATACTATTTACTGAACATCTATTTGAAAATCTCAGAGATACTAACATATTACACTCAAAAAGTAGGTTATGTTTGTATTAGCTCCATGTTGCATGCAAATATAAAACAATGGAGTCAACGTCTCATATTATATGCTACCAAACTAAAGTGCCACCTAAACTATTTACCATTTACCCCAGAACTGTATATACGTCTAAATTCAAGTCCGAACCTTAAAAACATCATTCCAAACCTAACCTAAAATTATTCCTTACCAATATAATACCACCACCACATTGTCTAGCCGTCACCAAATTAAAAGCAAAAGAAACTAGTAAATAAGCCGACAAAAAACCGAAAATATTAACAACTAAAAGAACAGAAAGAAGAAAAACAAAGTACAGAGCATCAGTAGTGTTGGAAGAGGGGCATATTAGGAACGTAATACTACGAAAAAATCTATAAAGCAGCACCAGCGTTTGAAATGGGGCAATAATACACAAGGTGTTATGCAAATGAGAAATCCAATAGTGACCACATAGCAAAAAGGTCAGCTGGGGTCACACCGGATCGATATTCTTCATATTGCCGCGGTGTGGAGTTATCTTAGATCATAGGAGATTATCCTATAAGGTGTTTTGTCTTAGACACTTATTTTTTCTGGCAAAACTCCCACAATGAATAATAAATGTGAACATTTATAGGATCAATGACGATGAATTTTAAAAACCTGGCAATCATAAGTTAACTATCTGTTAAAAACAACGCTGAATCCATAGTCGTTTCTTCACTTGAGGCTTCCTTATTGTCAGAACGCCTTGCTTGCATTGACAGTCTTGGCACATAGACGTGACAAATGTTGGAAAATACCTCACTCGATTTGGAGCCGATATCACCACTTTCCGAAGGAACGCACGAACCTACCCATTTTGGCTTGCTCACGAGTCAATTCCAAGTAATAAGGTGTTCTCGAAATAAGGATACCTTAATCAATGACTCAAATCTTTAATGTAACATCCGAAACTTATCCTGTGCTCTTCATACTATAAAACTATGTTTTCCTGGTTGCTAAATGGAACCACATATGTAGGAATGACTCTACTGACATTTTGGCTACCTCGGTGACCTTTTCCAAAGAACTGAAAGCGAAAGGTCACACTCCTACATATGTGGTTTTATTTCATTGCCAGAAAGATATGACAGTTATACGGATATCGTTTATCAAGTCAGCAAGTACTATCTAGCTTGTAATAATTAGAAGTACAACGTACTAGCCAGGAAGCCTTACTTAAGTTAAAGATCGCTATCGAAATTCATAACTAATCAGTATAACTAGAGCCCAATCCGATAATAGCTTACTGGAAAAAATGTTCACCTGGCCCACAGTTCAGTAAAAATTTGCTTACTCTAATTCATGATTTACAGATGCCCAGGCTTAAATATAACTGAGCAAAATTAAGTATTGAAAAATTACATCACAGCAATCGTCACATGAAATTCAACTTTCAAAGATCGACAGATATGTCATCTAGTATTCTAGTACATCACGAAATCAGGATTTCCCTCTGAAGTATAATAATGCGCGAGCCCCGCTGTTACATCAGCTCTACAACATTGACGAAAACTGTACACAGACGACATACGTACCTACGTTTGGCAAAAATAACAAAACAAAGCAAACAACATGAATTAAACAAAAGAAAATGACACCGAAGCTTGTCTACATTAAAGCATATCTCAATCTTACCGTGGTTGGCAGGATCCATTCCAGGATATTGAACGCATTTCGCAGGGTTGATTTCCAGTACGTTGAACAGATCGGCCAGAAGCACCACGAGATTTTGTTTCATGGAACTGCAAAAATGGTAAAAATGCTTATCTATCGGCATTCCGGTGAATCAAACATTACTGCAATAGTATGGGGATGGGTACATTTCAATATTGTCTGACCCTGTCCACAAATAGGAAATATACTAACAAGTATTCCTGTGTTGTACACTGTAAGCTACAGTACCCAGATCAATTCCATTTTTTAACGAGTCATTATAAGAGTACGATTAACTGCTACTGACGTATACAGGGTGTTTCAGAACTAGGGGATCAAACTTCTAGGGGTTATTCAGTGTAACCGTAGAAAACATTTCAGTATAGGGCCATATCCGGAAAAGTGTCTCTACGGCTGTAAGACGCGTTAAAATTTAGAAAGACAATGAATTGCCTAAATAGGATTTAATGCATTTAATGTTTGCCTTTTGTACATGATATCATCACAACAATTGTTCAAAATGTCTTCCGCCAACCTGAATACGAGTACACCGATTTAAACGTCGCACATGATTTCGGCGGACTTGACTAAAAATTTGATACTCATTTTGAATGATTTCAAATGCTGCTGTAATTCGTCCAATTCAGTCTTACTCTGTTTCTACTGGAGTTTCGTAAACCAAAGACTGTACATGTCCCCACAGGAAAAAATCTAGCGACGTTAAATCGGGTGACCTAGGAGGCCAAGAAACTGCTCCACCTCTGGCAATCCAACGATGCCCAAACCGCTGAGCCAAATACTCACGTACTTGTACAGCCAAGTGAGCCGGCGCTCCATCATGCTGAAACCACATTTGCTGTCGAACGTTCAATGGAACATTTTCAAGAAGTTCTGGAAGAACTTCCTCCAAGAAACGCCCGTAAATAGGTCCTGTTAACCTTTCCGGTAGAAGGCATGGCCCATACGTTGACAGACCAACGTTGCTGATGTTTTCTAGGGAAAATTGCATGGGGATTTTCTTTGTCCCAAGCGTGGCTATTCCTACTATTAAAAATACCGTCTCTTGTGAAAGAGGCTTCATCCGTCCATAAAACATAGCGTAAAAAATTTGGTTGTGCAGCGATTTGATGAAGAAGCTATTGACAAAATTGAACTCTAGGATGATAATCGGCTGCAGTCAATCCTTGAACTTTCTGGAAGTGGCGAGGATAAAGTTGTTGCTCGTGTAGCACCCGCCAGACGGAAGCGTTACTCGTATTCATATCCTCAGCAATGTGACGTGTGCTACTTGATGGTTCGTCGGCAACTCGCTGAAGGACCTCTTCTTCAAATTCGACCGTTCTTACGGTTCGAGCAACACCAGTATCATGCATGTTGGTTTTAAACTTTTTGTATCCCAGATGCTGTCGTTCGGGATAAGGTTCTTGATACAAGCGCGCTGCTGCTCCTGCATTGCAGCTGGTTGCTCCGTATGCCAAATGCATATCCGCCAATTCTTGATTGGTAAAGTTTTCCATTAGAAACAATTAATTTTTGTTAAATTCTTGCAGACTTAACAAATACGATAGCACGACTAAGGCGATATGGAATGCAGCTACAAGAAACAGTCTCTGTTATCGTTTTTAAAGATAACAACCCACAAGCGCCGGATATGGGTCCCGATACTCAAGTGCTTTCTACTGTTACACTGACTGCCCCTGCAAGTTTGATCCCATCGTTCTGAAACACCCTGTAGTATAGAATAAAACAAAATGATGCTTGGGACTACAATATTTTTATCGTTTTCCCTATTGTGTATTTGCAACAGATAGAATTTTAAGTTACAATTTATCACAGGACTTTTGGAGAAATCACTCCAGTCCAAATCAGAAAAGGGAATAGTAACAAGGATTTTGTTAGAGCTACCCATCTCTAGCAATATGATAATGACTATTTTATAAATATTATTCCAAATGTGCAGGTATAGATATAATTCTTCAAACAGTTATCAGTAATAACACGACTGTGTACACAGTGATATGAATGATATAAATCGTGTCTGCTTAAACTGTTTCTCAACACACGCGGGTTTTCTTGAGAATTGTTGCAAAAAACACGAAGGTAACGACAGTCTAACGGAAGTTCAATTCAGAAGGGTGCAATAAATAAGTTTAAAGGATGTAGAAGTGAATATGTGTATGAACCGTTTTTGCAATATCTTTTTTTGTTTAAGTGATAACATAAAGGGGAGTATTCTTTACTATGATACAAGAAAAGTTGTTCAACTGTTTAAAGTCGGGTGTTTGTTTAATTGTTTTTTTCACTCCTAACCTCAGAAATCACCATTACTCACCACAATGCCTTATTCAGATGATCTAGCATTTGTTCTCTTTTGATAAACAATGAAAGCAAAAACACCTAGGTAAATAATAATGTAATTTGAAATTATATACTGCCAATATTATTGCGTCAGTTTGATAATTAAACTATACATTTCGGTTACGAAGACTAGATATAGGAGGATAAACTGCGTAAGGGATACACGTATTGTATTCATGTGAAGCCAATCCTGTCGCCAAGGATGGTGTGAAAATCTAGTAAACACGGCGCCTGCACTTCGAAAAATATCAATATAACCTGCTGCAATCTTTATGCGCATTTTACTCACGTTTTGTCATAATTTGTAGATTTATTAATATTACCCTATATTTCTGCTTACAACTCGTCCGAACTTTCAAAATTGGAGTTGTTTACAGTCATGGTGACAGCAACATAGAGAGATGTCACATGCACCGAACCTGAAATTCTTTCGGTATGCGGTGTACCCCCACATGAGTTTAACCTATCTCGATTCTTTATGATATATCAATATTTTAGAACGATTGAGAAATAAGTAAATTTGAGACTAGCTCCTCATGAAATTCTCCTTCTTGAGTGCCCCAATAACAGACAATGTTTGAAAATGGCTTTTAACTTTAAGAAAAAGAAGACATTTGTACCTTACTCTCCTTGGCTGGACTGGTCCAAATCAGATCAGCTGGCTTTCATTAATTTGAGTTTGTCAATTTGACATCAGATCATTTAAGTATTTGAAAATTGAGTTGGAAACATCATCGCCGAATCGAATATTTTGTAAAATAAATAAAAATCTATATATACCTAGTTTGAGAATGCCAATATTGGCCCACTTCTCCAGCATATTACGTTGTGTAGAATTTTATTACACATTTCAAGGATGACTATCAGATACTTTAAAGGCATATAAAACGTTCAGTTGACAAATAACCTGTGTCTCAAAATACTCACCTTCTCATATATACAATATCCTCTGGCTGCACGTGAAACACATCCCTACCGGCTCCCAGCAAACACCTGGAGCAAGTTTCTTTCACCAGTCTAATGTTATGTAAGCTGTCCTGCACGGAGGGCGGCGCCTGACCGCATCCGTTCTTTGCGTCCGCCCACCTTAGTTCCTGGGGACAGTAACAGGCTAGGAGAGCGCATAACCGGCGACCACCAGAGAGGTCTCGAAGGTCGGTGGGCGGTGAAGTTGGAGGTCGGGCTGGCGTCGATTGAGACTTCAGCTGTTGAAATATTAAAAAATGCATTGACATGTTCAAATTGAAGCATTATTATTTTGACGCATTCTTCTGACCCTGCTGAAGTTATGAAAGTTTCGCTACATTTAGTGTCGTTCGTGCTGGCAATCTCTATGTTTAGAAAAAGATAGTAGGCCAGTCCTTTTTGCAAAAAATTGTATCAGTATCTCAAAGTTACTATGATTCCACTTGAAAACTGCATCTTGGAGCTTTTCGTTTATACGCACTGTTTTCGAAATAAACATTCAGGCTGGCACAAAAAATCCAGGAGACACTTTTCCTGCAGAATCAACATAGGCTTCAAAAAACCACACGTATTTGTTCAAAAGCCAGTGGCGTACAAAAGTTGTAAATCCCATACCATCATTTACAATACCTGCCGCTCTTACCTCATCCCCCGCATCACCACCGCCATTAACCATCTTCGCCATCCCATTTTGCCCCGCCTCCTGGTTCAACCTCTCGGTCAACGCTACGCAAGCCCCGCCCACCCACGCCAACAGCAGCTGCTCGGGATCATCCGATTGGACATGCAACTCCGCCCCTCTGTCGCCGACGAATCGCTGGGCGGCCGCTTGGACGCGTTCGGGCGTGGCCACCTCGCGAGCGTACAACCGCATCAGGTGGTCGATCACTGCCATGTGAGCGGCCTGGAGCACAAAAGATGAGAAAAATTATTAACGTCGTACTAGCCCGATAGCCAGAGACAACATTGCTCCCGAACCTCCAGCCGCACAGACTCACACAACACACCTAACAGCAACCAAATATGTATGTAAACCGTATTCGGTTAACATAGCAACCGCTAAAAGAAAACAGAAACTACGTTTTTATCAGATTGGTTGCTATATGGCTGAAAAACTAAATTGATGATTACATACAAATATCGAAATAAAGTTAAAGTAAATATGTTTTAATTTCTGTTCATTGTACGACGTTTTGGCCACCGCATTGAACTTTTTCAAGTACAATGACAATTAATGACAGTATTATTTTGGTTAGCCGTCTTCCAAATGACTTCATTTATTTTTTCTTTTCTTCATTCCTATGCAGCTCTTACAATAGATTGAACGATCCTGTAGCATGTCGATATCACGAGAAGCAATCATCACAATTTCAAGAAAAACAAAGTTAGGGAACGTCTGCAGAAACTGAACCAATTTCCAAAACATAATAAAAAGCTTTATCATCCTTGTGTCAAAATTTAATCAAAATCTAATTGTTAGTTGTTAGTTAAAGTGAGCAAGAATTACCGGTAACAGAATGGACGTCACAACAACAAAAAAACAGAATTATGTACATATATTTCAATTATAATGAAATTATTTACATTACTTCCTCGCCAATTGGTTACGAGCTTTGACGGCTGTAATACGTCTAAGAAAATTGAACAAGTCTTTCAACCTGGTCAGAAAACTTACCATCCTGAGGGGGTTTGTCTGTATAAGCGTAGTCTCGGTGAGGTTCCTGTTGGCATCGTCGGACGGTTCCAATACACCTTTCCTGGCTAACGTTTGCAATATGGCCGAATGGTTGAGGTTGTTGTAGCCAGGATCCGAGTAGATGTTGGCCAGCGCAGAGCAATACAGTTCGCAGTTCGCCAAGCCGCCAGCTAGCTGCGGTTTCAAGTGCTCTTGATTCTGAAAAAAGACATCTTGTTAAAAAATGGCGTTAGCTGAGCTGACTGTATTTCTCATGCAAATCTATCAACAATTTTAGATATTTTCAACATACAGAATAAAATGATGTTAATGATACATTCAATTTCTGCTAATACCGAAAGAACGCATGTTTTTCGAATGGGTACTACATCGAGTGGGCTGGTCCCGTGTCGGTGGGGAAGGGCGTGTTGGATAGTGGGAGAAGTGCCGTTTCAGTTGGCAAGATGGTTTGGAACGTTGAGCATCGTGTGTTCACTGTACGTCGATACTTTCAAAATGGCGAGTCTGTCTTTCGAACGCAACGTGAGTTTCGCGTTCACTTTCGTGTTCCACGTCGTGGGACAGTACCAGACCGTAATACCAGTTTTGAGATGGGTGGAAGCATTCAACACAACAGGTAATGTGACGGAGAAAAAACCGCCAGGGCGAAACCGTACTGTTAGAACCCCCGAAAACGGAGACAGAGTAAGAGTTGACACGCTGCAAAGCCCGAATCGTTCCGTCTGTTTCCGTGCCAGTTCCCTAGGGATCCACGCGTCCTCTGTACGTCGCATCTTGAAGAAGGATTTAGTGTTCCATCCTTACAAAATCCAAGTTTGTCAACAACTGTTGGCAGGGGATTATGCACAACGTGTTAATTTTGCACAGCTCATGATTGAACAGTTGGATAACAATGACATGACGTTGTTTATAAGTGATGAAGCACATTTTCATTTATATGGATACGTCAATAAACAAAATTGTCGGTATTGGTCTCCAGTGAAACCCGAACAGTTGCATGAGCACCCCCTGCATAGCCCGAAAGTTACAGTTTGGTGTGCAGTAGGCCCTGATTATTGGCCCTTATTTGTTTGAGGATGATGGAGAAACAACTACTGTGAATTCAGAGCGTTACATCCACATGCTGAACAACTTTTTTCCGAATAGCTAAGGTTTACTAGCCAGTGACTAACTATTCGTAGTTTGTAAAATTTAATGTTAGATAAGGATTTAGGGACTTCCATAATGGGTTTTATTGGAAACATGCACTAAACTTTGATCAGTTTCAATGAACCCTTGATATAGGACTTTGCATATCAATCCATCTTTCTCAAGAAACTTACACTAAATTACGACAAAACACTTTTAAAAGAGATTAGTTAGATCTCTTACCGATTACAGAAAGATTCACTCTCCAACATAATTATCCAGTAATTATGAAAAGCACCATTTGTAAATGAGTATATTTTATCCACATATTCACACATCCACAATGGATGGCTCTCGGTTCGATGAACGTGCTTTTTCTGTTCGGATTAGCACTTTGAAACCCGATTCACATTCAAAGATAATTACTAGGCAATTAGTAACATAGTAACAGTGATGAAAGGGAGGTACTATAGTATAAAGTGGCAGCGAAGATGCGACTCGGTCAGCTATGGAGCGTGGACTAGAATCAGCGCAGATAAATTACTATATTGTGCAGTTCCTCACCGGACATGGTTGCTTTGGAAGCTACTTAAATTGAGTAGGAAAGAGAGAACACTCGAACTGCACGTATTGCTTTGACGGTAGGATACTCTTTGATTGCAGTAGATGGCAGTAATGCTCAACAAGAGGCTCACGGCTGACAACTTTGCTAAGTATGTAGACGATGACAAACGTGTTTAAATGCAAACACTGAGACGAATGATGCTGAGCAAGATACCTTATGAGAAATGCAGACAGAGAAAAAAATAAGAGGTTTCTTTGTAAAATATATTACTAGTTTGTTCAATGGCGAGTAGATCGCCTCTAGTATACCGTCATAATCGACGACATCTAGAGGTCACAACATTCCAAAATATTGAGAAAAAGTCAAGTAGGTTGACCCTGCACTTCCCACGCAATGCCGTTATCGGTTCATAAAGAATTATGTTCAGCACAAAGTAGACCCTCTCAGAAAAAAATCAGTTAAACAGGTCCATACAATGCCCTACCGGTGGTTCATCTAGAAACGTCACACCTCCCCGATACTTAACCCCTGTCAGACGTGGCAGAGTGGTCGAAGCATAGGAAACACTATGCTGTTACGTGGCAGAAATACGTGTGATACCATATCGGAACAACAGAACACTCCGCAGCCGCAGCTGGTAGGTAAAAGCGATCCGTCTGCCGACAATATTTTCTTATTTTAAGGGCTAATGCAGAGAGAAATCTATGATGTGTGAAATATGTTTAACAGGTGTGTAGAATTAGGTACCAAGGTTGGAAGGATATTAATGTACTAACATCAAAAAATCGAGACAAACTGTCACCCCTAAGTTTTTTTACCTATATTTTTTTTTAAAAAAACGAAGTTTGAGCGATTTTTACTTTTTCGTTTTAGGCCTTTTTCTCCGCCGCCACTGGACCGATTTTCAAAATCTACCAAGCTTTTTCATCCTTGGAGTAGCAGTTACATACTTTTTACATTATACGCGGTTATAAGATTAACGGACAGACCGGCAGACAGGCACAGAGACAGACGGAAATATCCAAAAAAACATATCTCATTTGCGAAAATTTTCGTGATTACAATACCAGTAGGCATGGGAAATAAAAAGAGCATTTCTGAAAATAATTAGTACAAACGAGTAGCTGAAAAAATAATGACTAAAACTGAGAAAAATGAGTCGGTGCCGTGGACACTAGGCTCCGAGGTTTTTCGCTGTTTCAATTGTTATTAGATCTATTATAACATGCCGAGTCATTCTTGATTTACTTTTCTCTTGCATGTGAACCATACACATATCATTGAACTCACCAGACCATCTGACGATTGCCATTGTCGGTATCAATGTATAAAAATAACTACAAATAAGCCAGTAAACTATATTAATAGCAATATTGTCATCATCACAACAGCGGTTCTGGGTAAAAATGCGAGGTCATATTTTTAACGATGTAATAGCATTTAATGGGCATCAATGCGAAGCAATGTACATTCCAATCATATGCGAAGAGAAAAATAGCTGTTATTGTTTTAAATTCATTTGCAATTGTTCGCGTATAGTTGATAACTTTCTCAATAAAAGTGGAGCAATTAGTGATTTAAAAGTATATCTATCGTGCGTCTTATGATGTGAGGGCGATTTTCTGTATAGAACGCATTGCAGCTTCATTTAAATTGTGACATGATTTGAAACCATAAGAAGACTTGGGTATTATTCGAACACTATATTTTTAATCCTATTCAGATTATATTTAACTGATTTTCGAATACTATTCGAACACATTTGTGTGTTTGGTATTAGGTATTCGACTGAACACTTTTTTGGTCAGTACTCGGTATTCTGGATTTTGTATACCATTTATGAATCCCAATATTCGAATACCCACTTTGTATTCAAATTTCGGTACTCGAGTCATGTATTGGAATGCTGTTTTCAAATACTGTTTGGCTATTCTCGTGAGCATTAACTTAAGCGTGTTAAAACATGCTCGCGGTGGTTGTAGATAGCACAAGCAAAATATCTAGGCAAACTTATTTTGTTTGTGTGGTGCTTCTATATTCGCGATGCCGACAGGTCGCTTAAGGATAGATATTAGATAACGAATGCATTTATGCAGTAGTCATTCTATATTTAGTAAATTTTAGTACCTGTTATAATTTGTGTGTAACACCAGATAACATAAATATAATTATAATAATAATAATAATTATATAAGTTTATTCACGTATAAACTATTACAATTTATTCAAAATAAATACATATAATTTTCATAACAATTTTTGCTTTGAACATAGTTAATTATAGTTAACACATAAATTCAAGCACAACATATAACCTTAAAGGTAAGTGTAATAACGTTATATTCAATTTCATGTCGATTATTAGATGACAAAAAAATTCTTTATTATTTGAATCTACTTTTATTTGAAATTGATTTTATATAGCAAGATAAAAAATTATAAAATCTAGTGGAGATGTAACTGAAGCATCTTTGACCTACATTTTTTGCTTCTTGTTTCATACGTGTGGTCCAATGAAACGAGGTTTGCTTTATTTTTGAACAGATTGATTACAACATTCTGAAGGATGTTTTTTTATTATACAATTAATTAGTTAACCTCACTGTGACACTGTGTATCAAAATGAAGTTTTTTTAATATAGTCATGTATTTTTTAATTTTTTATATATTTATATCACTCAATTACATAAAGAAATAAATAAAGTAAGTATACAATTTAAAATATAGTATTCAGGCTTCGTGTTAAAATACCGGATTTCAGTATTCGATCCAAATTGAATATAAGTAAAGTTAATCACGAGCCATTTTTGCTTACTACTTATAATACTTGCAGTGTAATAAGAATGCAGCAATAAATTATTCTATTTACTTAGACATTATAACGGATAGACGAGGTAATAGGTGCAAGATAATGAGAACATGAGACACTAAAAACGCCAATGAAACAAAACAATGCATATGGAAAGTAAAAAACGGCAGTTAATTGTTCAGGAAAAACGTCCTAAAAAGTGTTAATTGTTGGCTAGAAATGAATAACACTGACATTCCATAGAATATCTCACATAGAAAGTGATGGAAGCGATGAGGACCGTCCTCTCACATTAGTTCGCATATATCGAAAGAATACATTTCAAATTTATGTTAGTGAAATGTTCGGAATTACTCTCATGTCCAAGTATAAAGCAGATTTCCAGGAAACTACGTGAATTAGACAATTTGAATAACAGTAAAACTGCATTTTAAGTCACTGGAACAGATTATTTACATGCGTTTTTAAAGGGTGGGATGATGCAGTCTATCATTCTTTTTTTTACGATCGTACGTTGGATAAAAATCGTACTTAAATTTCTTACATTTAAATAGATTCATGCTCTGTATTTCCCGCGGAAAAAAACAGCCAATAGAATTTGATTTTTCTCCCGGATACTGATTAGACGTGGCCATACATTTCAAAGGTTAACGTGACAGAATAAATGTAAATTTGCTCACATTTGGCGGACAGCATCCTCTACGGCACAAGGAGAGTCACATTATAAGTACAGGAAGAACTTATTACGTTAGGTTGAAACTTTTTACGTCACAACTTTCGGGAGAAGAATTTTACGTTTAAAATTTGGAGAGCAAGTTTTTTCATTTCGCATAGAAAAAAAACAGGACATGCTTTTTGGGGGCTTAAAAATATATCCCTCTACAACGATATAAATGAGTAATGGACGCATGTTTCAATATATGTATCTACAGATTCTAACTATACTTGACTTTGCCTATCTATGTGTACATATCCAAATACGCACGGTTATGTAGGGTGAGCCATAAGGGTGTTGGCGATTTAAATCTTAAATTTCTCGGAAACGCGGGGCGCGGGTTGGGGGGGGGGGATAAGCTGTTAGCCCCGCCGTTGCCTAGAAATTTAGTCGCCATGGAGCCGTACACGGGAGCGCAGCATGCATTTTGTATCCGAGCGTATTATGAAAACAATAAATCGGTTATTACTGGACGACGTTTATATTGACATGAACACGGTTTACGCGATTTAAGAGAAGTTCCAAGCGTCAATGTGATACGGAAATGGATCAGAATGTTCGAAACAACCGGCTTGACAGTAGCAATAACAGCTCGTGGTCGTCCAATTTCTGCAAAATCAGCCAAGAATGTAGAGCGTGTTCGTGTTTCAGTTCAGCGAAATTCGCAACAGTCAACACGTAAGAGAAGTCAGGCTTTGGTCATCAAAAGAACGAGTTTGCGGCGAATTTTGAAGCACGATTTGCATTTGAAGGCTTATAAGATTCAACTAGTCCAAGAATTAAAACCATATTATGCCAATAACCGACTTAACTTTGTGAGTTTGATGCTCGACCGATTCAACAGTTTTAACAACGTGATGTTTAGTGATGAGGCCAATTTTCACCTCAATGGCCATGTTAAGGCGGCTCCGACGCAATGAGTTTCAAGCCATTTACAAGGGTTCAGCTGCTTCAAAACTGACATTCCATTTTTAAATATTTTTTAATGAAATTCATATAGTATGTTGAGAAGATAATTGCCCAGGGTGCTATAGGAGCACTTTTTGAAATTTTGTTTTTGCACAAGTTTTATGATAGGTTGAAGTGCGCACTTTTTCTGTTCAACTTCGCGATTTTTTTTAAAAAGAACCTAGTGAAAAAGTGAAAAGTGCCTCTATAGCACCCTGTGGGGTTTTGTTTTCAGCACTCAGTGAAAATTTCATCCAAAAATATCAAAAAATAAAGCGTCAATTTCGAAGCGCGCAAACCTCTACAAATCGTATTTTGGACGAATTTTGTCTACTATTTCGTTGCGGCACAATGTACGGACTAAGAATTTATTCAGATTCAGATAATTTGATGGCCCTATTTCATAAAATATCGCGTAGATAAGTCGTTCTGCAAATAGGTACTCATAATCGCGATCGCTGATACTCCTCGGTTTTAAAGCCATTTTGCTTCATTTACGTGATTGGCGAGAAAGTATTGTAATCGCGAAAAATTTCTAAAATGAGATATGTTTTTTTAAGTCATATGACATCTACATCACGAAAAACTGTATCACTCATCATCAACTTGGAAATTACCGCTCTGATTTTTATGAAATTTCCACACGCGGTTACTAGTTTGCCAAAGCTTTGTAGTTTTAGTCCAGTGGCAGCGGTGCTATAGGCAAAAAAGATAAAGTAACAATTGCTGAAACTCCGATTTTGACGTTTCAAGGGGTTCCTAATCATTGACATAAAAAATTGTACTGCTTAATAAGGGGGGGTTGAAATCAGTGAAACACGTTCTATTACTAAGTAGCTTCTGATCCCAGTGATTCCAGGAAACTTAGGTATCGAAAATCCGACGAATAATGTGCTCACGATTTCAAAAAATCGGTACCTGCTCTATAGGTTTGACACCAACAGCCAACAGATCTGCAACGACCGACAGTAGGGAAGGATAAATTTGGATATCACTCCAGTCAAGTATAGGGGAATTTAGCGTGGAACTTTAAAATTATCGATAAGTCAAGGAAATATGTTTTTGAGAACGATCATTTGGTAGATTTTATACCTGAATTTTCATTTGAATTTCATAACCCGTGAAATGTACCCATTTCGCCGTTACCTTTTGTGTTCTGTAGTTTGTGATGTTTTTCTCGATATAAGCAGGCCATAATTGCCTAGGGTGCTATCAGAGCTTATTACAAAATTTTGTTTTCGCAAGAATTATGGTGTGTTGAAATGCTCACTATTTGTGCTCAACTTCTTGATATTTTAAAAAGATCCTAGTGGATAAAATCGAAAAAGTGGATCGCTGGCACCCTGTGGACTTTGTTTTTAGTACGCTGCAAGAATTTCATTTGGAAATAATAAAAACTAAGCTGTGAAGTGCAAATCGGTTTTTGGGCGAAATTCATCTACTGTTTCGTCCTGCCAGTCCAACCGACGCGACGGTGCGTTCCGACTAAGAAAAAATGTATTCAAATAATTTTATATCTTTCCTAAAATAAATTCAAGAACTCAAATTCTAATTCGTTTATTCATGTCAATAAACACAATTATGTTGAACGAGGGTCATAAAAATATCTTATGCCATCAAAATAAGAGGAAACAGTTAGGTAGTTTTTGCAAAGCAATAAACAGGTAGGCTTATACCTGAATTAAGTACATGTCTTGTCTACTGTAATAGGTAGATGGAGGTGATGCTGCCAGAAATGGATGTGTGCGGTCAATAAACAAACCACAAGATTGAACTGCCGTGTCCAATGATTTTTGTATTGAATTTTTTTATCGCCTTAGCCTTACTAGAAAACTCTTTTGGGTATATGATCGAGTTTACTAGAACTTTACAGCTTGTTGTCTGCCTTCTACAAACTTCACCAAATCGAGACGCTGTCAACCTTATCCTCCGATGAAGTCGCCACAAAGCACAGTCCTGTGATTTGGTGACTTGTTCGATATGCAAAATCTCGTCGTCATTTTTTCTAAGTTTCCCTAAAAATTATTGCTTAGCAACCTCCAAATCAATGTCGTTCATGTCAGGTTTTTGACAGAATTCGCCATAAAACTATTATATATTTTCTTTGGAATTGCTATCCGAATTGTTAGTTATTTTTATATCAACTTTTTTTGGTCCGAGTTTCTTTCCAAGATTCTTGCGTTTGAGTCTTTGTTCCATCTTAGTGATAAGCGAGGTTGGACTAAGCTTAGAACGCAAATGTATTTGGACCACATAGACAGGCCGCTCGGTATTGTGGCTGACTACAGCTGCAGCACATCTTCCATGGTATGACCTCTTCTTGCAATAATTTATTCGCTTACCCCAATGTATTTTGCAATTATAGAGTTGAACTGCTCCACACTATTTTTGTCATCATGAATTAAACTCAATGAATTCGTAATTAAAATTGTCGCATATGACATTTTATTGTTCATTATCAGCCTTGATAAAAAATTCACTCAAGAACAATCACACCAACAAGAGTACAACACAACAATTCAACAACACAATATCGACGAACAGTAACAAGGGTAGAACAATACTAAATGATCACTAGCTGAGTACCAAAATAGGAAACGATTTACAGGCTAGATCGCTAATCGAACCACTGTCTAAGACCAGCCCACAATCATTTCCTTTTCACCCTCCCGTTACCTCAGCAGATGGTGCTCGTGATTGTAGGAGCCCCGTTAACAAATAAAATTGTCGGTTCAGGTCCGAAACTAATCCCCGACGCTTGCATGAACGTCCACTCCACAGCCCTAAACTAGTCGTGTGGGCTGGAATTACGCCAACCGGTATTATTGGACCGTACTTTTTTGAGGACGAAAGAGGGCAAGCGATGACAGTTAAGTTAAAGCTATCAATTATTGCAATATGATAAAAGACTTTTTGGTGCCAGCTTTGCAAGAAATCCAAGGCAATACCTCTAGAATGTGGTTTCAACAAGATGGGACCACATGCCATACAGCTAGGGTAATTATATATATATTTCCCGGAAAACTCATTTCGAATGGCCACCACGTAGCCCCGATCTTTCTCCATGCGATTATTTCCTATGGGGCTACCTCAAATCGCTGATCTACGAGAATAATCCAACTAATTTATAGCAGCTGAAGAGGAATATTGTTCGGGAAAGTAACAAAATACTGAGAACAACATTCCAACGAGTTTTCCAAAATCTGCAGCTTCGGTTTCAAGTGTGCCAAGCAGCCGAAGTAAGTCGAACAACATTATTTTCAAGTCTTAAAAATTCCTATCTTTCTACTTTTTTCTTTTATATTGCGTAGTTATATTTTAATTGAATATTGAAATTGCCAACACGTTTATGTATTACATCTACAGACATTGTATCCTTCGTTTCGCTTCTTAAACGATTGGCATCAACAGGTCTATGAGATTAGTACAGCTACAGCAAAAAAGTTTCTTACAGCTCTTCTATACACATTTAATCACGACAGTAACATAATTATCTTCTTCAATGGGTTCGTTCATATGTGCAATTTTGTGTAACTTATATTTCGCAAAAAGTCGTACATTACAAAATATCATCAGAAGAGAATGCACCAAATCTCTCCAGACCATGCACAAAATATAATATTATGTTTTACACCGGATGAGCGCTTACCTCATGATCTCTATAAAATGGCTCCTTCAGATTATCTGGCACCTTGTTGTTGAACGCTTTCGAAAGAAGCCATTTCATGGATGCACGTTGTTTCGCCTGTAACAAAACAAAAGACATTGTATACTCCAATGTTATATAATTTAATCTCAAATGTAAAAGTGTGTGAAAGAACTATCAACGTCATACGCTCTTGTTGCTGTGTTGTTGATACCTGCAAATTAAACAAGACAGCACAGAGTGCCATCTATTACCAGACTCGACCACTGCGAGAGTGAAACAGCAAGCTGTCTGTCGGAACTGTATCCCACTCTAGTCTCCACTATGTTCGGTAGATGCCGCCCATCCTTGAGGTATAGTAGATTCGGTCTATTCGACATTGAACAAACTAGTAATATAGCTTTCGCCGGTCCGAACACAGACGGCCAATAGTGGACAGCTGTTTCGTGCTTTTTGGCAACTCATCAGGATGTCTATCCTCTATTCAGATCTTATATCCTTGATAGATGATAGCACGAAAATCAAATAATATCGCTAAATGACAGGCAAACTATCCGTATACTATGCAGAATACGTTGAACCAAGATCTGAGATAACACATACAGCTTTCCACGAAACAACGATGGCAACGAACCACTTGTTTTTATTTTCACAGTGCCGACTTGGCGCGATAAAAGATCCATAATGCAGCCGCACCTAAAAAGAAATCAACAAATGGACATGTCCTTTCATGAATTCTTTGGTGTGCCTTTTATTTACCGAGACTATCGTTTAATTTATGCAACTACTGTGTATATCTGTTATGTTTACGCAAGTCAGGTGCACATCGCCTCAAACTACAAGATTTATATTTGGTGATACAGGAAAAATGGAAAGATGGATCTCACAACTTACGATGGATTTAAAAAAAATATATTATAGATTTTCCGTCGGTGACGAAGAAAATAAAAAATTTGAAAAAATTCATTGAGGCAACTTCAAATGGCAGTTGTAGTGCTAGTAGTGATGGGGAGAAAGAATAAAATTTCAATTCGATCAGATGATATAAACCTTTTGGGCTACCTGTTGTAGTGTCTGAATCTATACGGGATCGGCAGAGACCCGTATTTAATGTGTACGAGCGAGATAGGGAGAGAGAAACGCGTTTGTGCGAGAGAACGAATGAAGCGTCCACAGACTCGTCCTTGGTGTTAAGTATGCTCCACTCGCGTTCTCGCTCTAATTTACGTGTTGCTCTCTCGATCTCGCTTATACACATGTTTGATCTCAATGATTCTCTGGCGATCCAGTATGTCATCAAAACTACTTGGATGGTATATTTTTGCCTAACGACCTTCATGGAGATGCCCAGGACAAAGTTTTCCTACATGCCTTTGTCCTCTAGGCTTATGAGCATGTTTTGCTCCATTGAATCCTGTCTCCCTTGGTGAAGATTCAATTTTCGGAATGAGCATTCCAAAAAGTAAACTTATTCTCAAACGATGTTTTGTTAAGTGTAGTTTGAAACGAGGTGCAGATTATCCATTGTACGATTATACCCCAAGTGGAAAATTGTGCTAATTTACCGTGACCTATTGTCGCATTGTATATCTCATTTTCGCACTGTGGGACGTGCATGTGTTTGTGAATTACGTAATTCGGATTGTTTATCGCTAATCGCAGATTTAACGATTTGTCCTTTTAGAATAATTTATAGCCGGCGTAACGGTAGTTCTGTTTATTCTTTAAATTATAAACTATTGGAAATCTAGGTTTTATTCATTGATTACCCTTTTAAGCATCTGTTTTAATATCTCTATGCGTCATTGAGATTTATAAACTTGCAAACCACATGATGAAAACAATTCTAAAATCTGCTCATGAGACCTTCAAGCTAAATCAAAATGTGATTGGAGAACTCTTTATCGCTGCATTGTCCACCATCAATCGCAAATATTTTGAAACAAAAACGTCCCCTCCCCCACTGACTATATTGGAGATACCTATCCACCTCAATGAGTGCTTTCCTTGGATCCGCTCTTCCATAGTAGCCTTAATTACTTTTATAACTGATGATCCAAGAGCAGGTTCGAGGTCCAGTAACCTATCACCGGGCTCTCTTGCAAGACTATCTTTCATCTCATTACATATTAGGTATCCCCGCTCACGTAGGCACCCTCAAGAATAAAACCTGTTGCTTAGCTACATGCTCGTCTTAAGCCTTTCCATATTCCAGAACGAAACCCGACGTTATCTTACAAGCACTTGTTGCTATGGCGGTTGTCTTGTGAGGTATTTGATTGATCCCATTTTTCAACTGCCAAGGTTAATATACTAAATGAAAGAAAATGCAACATCGACCAGGACAGCTGTAATTTTACAAGTGTTAGGTCTACTGATAAATAGAAAGCGATTAAAATTTTAACTGGAATTTTCGCAAAATAGTTGAGATATCCCACTGTTATGTTGATAATGTGTTGACGCTCCTCTGTTCGCCACACATTCGTTAAGTCGTCGCGGCATTGATTGGATTAGGTGATTGATGTCTTGTTGGTGTATTGTATCCCAGGGCATCTGAATTTGGTTTCGTATAGCCTCCAATGCGTGTAGAGGGTGCGGTGAATTTTGCAATCATCTTCCCATCATGTCACATACATGTTCGATGGGGGAAAGGTCTGGAGATCGATGAGGCCACTGAATTAGATTTAATCCGGACGCTTCGAAAAAGTTTAATCTAACACGAGCGACATGAGGTCATGCACTTTCCTGCTGAAAAAGTGAATATTGCAATGTTTCCAAAAAGGGAAGTAGATGTGGTTGTAAAACTTCGTGGATATAGCGATGGGCAATCATGCTACCTCGAATCAACACTAATCGTGACCTGCTGCCGTAAGCAATGACACTGGAATATTGGCCGTTCCGTCTTTCACCACGTCTCCTCCTTACTCTTGCACGGCCACCTTGTGTGCCCAAACAGAATCTGGACTCATCGCTAAACACGACTTAGTTCCATTCCATATTCCATTCAAGTCTCTCCCTATTCCATACCAATCGTTGCCGACGATGCTGTGGGGCCAGAGGTAGTACAATACGGGGACGGTATGAAAACAGTCCAAAAGACCTTATTCGCTGATGAACTGTCCTCATTGTTATTGCCCTTCCGAAAGCATCAAACCACTGGCTCGCAACTGACCTTGTTGTGTAAAATCGATCCCTAAGTGCTATTTGCTTTAAATAACTCGTCGATTTCGCCCTTCTTGGAACCACGCTCAACAAATGATCACAGTAGCTTCGATTCGATTCACCCGATTAGCGATTTCTCTAAAAGAAAATCCGGCTGCACGTAACCCGATTATCCGACCCCTCTCAAACTCTAGGCATGATAATGCAATGAAACACTAATGAAACAAATGGAACCAACACAGAAAAATCACTGAATATTTAGTAAACAATGTTCATATTGTTCGGATCCTGATATGACAGAAAAGCCTTTACAAAAAAAGTACCTCTCGGATGCCTTCAACGGTTTATCAGCGTATACTTACACGATAGCAAATATGTATAGAAGTTTTCATCAAAATTCAATAAATAATTTATGGATGTTGCGTTTTATATGTCACTTAGTATAGAACTGAGAAAACATCCTCGGGAAGATTGTTCCACAGCCTCGAGACTTTAGGAACAAAGTGTCTATCGTATCGGCCACTTCTCGTACATAATTCGACAGAGCTAGAAGCTGGAAAGTCTAGCAAGTTCATCTGGCATGCCTAACGTGTAGCGACATCAAGAAAAAAAGTTAATAGGAGCAAAGCAAAAGCCGAAGTGAGACCAGATCAAGCGATAGCTGCATGACCATTACAGCAGATAGTTAATCATCTCCTAGGCCCTAGTCTATCCTATGTGCGGGATACTTGGAAGAACATCGCATAGATCTCTGCCTCAGCCCAAAAGGAAGTAAGAGTGTTCTGAAGAAAAAATGACGTTTCGGCAACAAGCAGTCGAAATGTTAGTATAGTAGGTACTTGGAAGGACCCGTGTTTTATCGAATTTTCATTGCTGCGAGAAAAATTAAAAAAATTGCTGGTGTTGTATAAAAAAGCGACTGAGGAATGGATGACTAAGAAATACGTAGATTTTGATTTTGTATGAATTGTTTGAAATTTGTAGACAACGTATCTAGATGTTTCAAAAATTTTATTTCGGACTTGTCTATACAATTTTTGAGATCTCAAATACTTAATTGCCCTATTTTGTGGTAAATATATATTTTTGCACTGAAATAACGTATATTTTTGGTGTGTATACTAAAAATCACATAAAACTTTGAACTCCACATACGAACATAACCTGAAATGCACTAGCGGCGGGCTACCCGCGCGTCGCGGCTCAAAGTGAAGGAAATTATAGAATTAAAATGGCGTCAAGTAAGATGACTCTGTACTTCCCACGTTACGCTGTCATCAGTTCGTAAAGGATTGTTTGGCGCAAGTTAGCCCTTCTAAGAAAAAAGATAGCCTCGAACATGTATAAAAAAAAATTAAATGACGTTCCTCCTCAACCTTAGAAGAATTGCTGCAGGCGCACATGATCGTTGCGATGGCCAATCGTATCGACTCGACATCCAACTGTATGAGATATTTCTAAGTTTTAAGGGTAAATCGATGATGAGTGAAATATGCCTAACATTTGCGCAGAATTACTGGTGTTGGAGGGATAGAAATATACTAACGTAAAAAATTAAGATATACCCTCCGCGCTCCCTTTCAACCCCTAACCCCCAATTTTTAACTGATACATAAGTGTTTCCGATAATGATCAGGATAGTCTGAATCGTCCAAAAACGAAGTTTGACTGATTTTGGTTTTTTGTTTTGGCCTTTTTCCCCTTCGCAACTGGACCGATTTTCACAAAATGCGTCCTTGGAATAGTAGTAATATTGTGTAAGAATTTCATCGGAATCCGAGCGGTACTTCTCAAGTCATAGGAGATTATAAGATTAGCAGACAGACCGAGAGACCAACAGAGAGACAGACAGACCGACGGAAATAAGTAACATGATTTTTCGTGATGTACCTGTTATATAACATCAAAAAATATGTCATTTTCGAAAAGTTTCGCGATTACAACACTTTCCCGCCAGTACCTATACGTGGGCGTAGACAGCTGCTACGCATGGACAATTTTATATATTTTTATGTGTATGTATATTCACGGTACAACTGAACATTTAATCCAAGCACTGTAATGCAAAAGAAAAGTGCATAGATTGCCGTATCTCTGTACATTTTTTGTCGGACACTAGGACAATGTCAATGACAGAACTAAAAGTTTAGCCCTAACGTAGAATTTTAGATGTTTTGTCGTAGAATTTTTAGTCAGAAGAATATTATTCATCAGGTCAATATTTTTTTTTGGCCCTGCAAAGTGTTTCATACAGTTTTTTAAATTGTTCTCATAATAAAAATCGATAACACGTGTCGAGACTAGTTATTTTTTAAGGCTTGAATTATTGGCCACGATTAATTAACCAGGATAGACTTCGGAGTAAGAGATATCATCCCGATGTATGTGCAATCCATACTTAATCATTTTGAGTGCATAGACTGGCTGCAAAATTGATGGGTGGCAACATTTCATCACAGATTCAGCACGTAGAAAATATAGCATCACATCGGTTTAAATCGGGACGAGGCGACGATGCTGTCTCCTTATATGCATTATGTCTCGAGGCTGAGAAAGTCCAAGCGTAAAAAAGATGGTAATTTCGTATATTAGCGACACGCGTACTGAAATTTGTGTACACACAGGTGGACGTTATGTGCACTTGCAGATTTCCTAAAGATATTTTTTATTACGCAATAGCTAGATGAAGCCGTGGAAGTAAAAGTTATGAAGAAATTGGGAAGCTAAATAATCAGGTTCGAGCAACCCTATGCACACTTGCAAACAGTTTGCTAGTTAATCTCGCAAAGCATACTAGAGCTGCTTATCGTTGTTGTTTGTCTACAGAAGTTGTGTAGAATTTTTGGCATTAGTCCAAATATGTATGTCTCAATCGCATCTAAGATGCCTGGTTTCCCAAAAAATAAAAGAAGCAAGAGAGGAAATAAAGTCCTAAGGGTTCATGTCAAAAATGTCTCATCTATCGCGGAACATCAGTTTAAAACACATGTATGAAAATGACAGATTACGCCAAAATGCTTTAGCTTGCAACTCAGAAATTTAAAAAAGTTATCATTCATTGATCAGAAGCAAATATCAAAAACCAATTACTGCCGACTTCGGGAGAGCTTCTAAATACGTCGTTCATCCAGTTGTCCGCACCAACAGTATTGTTTCAGGGCGGATTTCTTCTGGGTAATTTATTTTTATCCTGAACTACTAGCAACAAGCCGCTTGCATGAAATCTGTATACCAGATCACCGCGGAGGTAGTTAAAATGAACGTAAACAAAAGCATATAAGGATGTATAGATCAGCATAAACACGTGGGAAAAAGAATGTCATGTTGTATGATGCATTCAATAGCAGTAAAACCAGTAAACATAAACCAAGAGTACGCAATAATACCAAAAACACTACAGTACGACCTCATTTCCCTTGGCTACAGATCTGTCGGAGATTCATATAAAGTTATTGTTGACCAGTATTTGTTGATAAGTTGACTATCGTCAGGCATTTCAAACTAGAGCGATGAGGACGAAAATTCACTTTTCTACATTTATTTATTATTCACCTCCCAATGTTTAGAGGTACCTGGATAAGGCACCTTCAATGTAAAACTTGCTAGTTAGTTTGTTGCACTTGTTTGTTGTTCAAAGAAAAAGCTTTCTTTGCATTGCTCAGTATCAACTGTCCTGTTTTGGAATGAATTTATAACCTACAGAGTTTGTATATTTCATAGTATATAAAAATCCTGGTCTATTAATCAGCTTAGATTGCGTTCATCTTCAAGATCGCCATCAAACTCGATCTAGGCTACAGATACATAAATTCTTGTCGGTTAGTTTTACAATTTTTTTATCGGTATGAGCATGGACTATAACAGCATAACACTTTCTTCATATTCAGAACCGTATACAAGGCAACTCGCTTAATTCGTAAGTATACAAAAATGTCCATCGTTTATGCTAAAAGCCGCGATTCATAATCTATCTGTCATTTATCGTATTGTATTTTCTGTATTCAGGGCACTATATTATCATTTATACGGAGAAAGTACGAACGTTTCTCAGTAGTCTAAATGACGCATGTAAAGTTCGGTATTTATTAATAACGATGTCTGTCTAAAATTTAATACAAACCACGTATTTAATAGTGCGTAAAGTGCAGGTAAAAATTAATTGTATATACGAGGTGAATCCAATACGTACAGTAACGAGTAAAAAGCACAACACGAACAGGTGCAGGTTGAAGTCTACAAGTAATAAAGTTTCGAATCAATATCCATATTGAGCATTTACTTGTTGAATGGAAAATTTTGTGAGACAAAAACATAAAGACCAAGTGATGAGAATTGCAAAAAAGTTTACCAAGGGTGTTTCATAATCATATGTTCCTTTCATGTCTGTCATTAAATTTCACCCTAAATATTTTATAACAAAAATAATTAATACAAACAATACTGTGAGTATTCATTACAAGATACAGGTAATGATTTTAATATGAGTTCTTGAATATAAGTAGCAAAACAATATTTTTAGGTGTTTCAAGTATTCACCCCAATATGCCCACGCTCAAATGCTGTTTATAACAAAGATCGTTAGTAAGATGCTAAATCAGGGCTGCTTGTTCTCAATCTATCATAAATGCGTTAACATAATTTTTGGCCAACATCCCAACAAATATCTTTTTGCAATAGTAAATGGTCACAACACTAAATTGGTTGTTACCGCGATGACGTCATTATACCAAGGTAATGACAATGAATAGAAGAACAAAGGTTACAGTTTCTCAAGAATATATCTTCGTAAATACATTTGATCCCTAAGGCATTTTTAGTACGTCAAGCAAAATTATGCAGAAAAACCCTAATTTGAACTGAAACTAAAGACGTCAGATTCAAAGTGGTGGGCAAAACGTATTTCTCTATTAACCAGTTTTAATATAAATTCACTTGAACCATTCACATTCATTAAAGTATTCTACCTGAGCACAGCCAACCTAACACTATATTCGCGCACCCGAAAAATTATCCAAGATGAAATACCATAGCGCTATCTATAAGAGTTTGTCTCAGCTATGTTTCTCCTCTCCGCAATAATTATAAATCTATTTGGAAAATGTAGGTGCTCCATAGATGGTGTTGAAGCTACATGTTTGTAAATAGTTGGCTACAGCGCCACCTATGAGACACCTTCTAATCATCTCGGAGAGGAGAAATATAGCTGTGACAAATTCTCAAAGATGATGCTACGATTTCTCACTCCAGCTCGGACAATTTTTCGGACGCGCGAATATAGCATTAGCTATTTTCAGGAAGAATACGTTAACCAATGCCATGTGTCTGTTAGTAAAGTTAAGGTCCGAGCCTATTTACGATAATATTGATGTTCGGTAAATTTTAGTAACACATATTATTTCTATTAGTGATGTACGACATCGACAGACGACACAAAACAGAACAGGATGACAGGACAACATCACTACCTGCACACGTTTCAACAACGCTAAGACGACTGGACGATGGTTACGGTCAGATACACCAGAGTATCTACGTTGTTTGTATACTTTGGTCATCTTCATTTTGCCCATGTTACGTTTACAACGTGCTATTTCCAATGGATTGGCATCCACCACCCACATCCTAAAAGTTATTGTTTATTGAAATATATCATATACTATTTATCGTATTGGGCCTCATCTTATGAAATAACTCAGGAAGAATATGAAATATATAAAGAAAAAGACGGTTCCAGCCTGTGTTTTTCCCATGTATACTAAGTGACATATAAATCCGAACACCCAGTTTAAATGGTTTTATTTTAATAAAAGTTGGTGAATGTATTTATATTACTGTAAATAACAAGTGAAAAAATTTTCAGCCTTATCAGTTGGACATTCCGGTTTTTATATTGCTTTTTTTTAATTCACTAACGCTCTAAAAATGAATATTTCAGCCGCAGTAAAGAATCAACGTTGGCGGATTTTGGTTCTTGACATCCTTTACGATCGGTTACGATGCCTAGAGTACGGAGACCTGTACGATTTCGTCAACTTAGTGAGTTTGATAGGGGCCGTATAGTGGGACTTCGGGAAGCTGGACTTTCTTTTCGGGCAATTGCAGTTAGAGTGCAAAGAAGTGTAGACACTGTGGTTAGGTGTTGTCAGGTATGGCTTCGAGAAGGCCGTACGCAAAGAGCAAGGGGCACTGGACGCCGCCGTAGAACAACAGACCGTGAAGATCGCAGCCTAAGATTATTGGCCTTAAGGGACCGTTTCTCCACTACCAGGTCCATTGCAAATGAATGGTTTGCAGAACACGGAAGACCTATAGGCGTGCGAAGTGTTTACCGACGAATGAGAAGTTTTGGCTTGTTTTCATACCGGCCACACTGGGTCCTCCCTTTAACTCGAGAACACCGACGTAATCGCCTTGAGTGGTGCAGACAACGGTCACTCTGGGATCAGGAATGTCTTTAGTGACGAGTCTCGATTTTGTTTAGGCATGCACGATGGTCGTGCCAGGGTTAGAAGGCGACGTGGTGAAAGGAGGAATCCACAGTTTTTTGTTGAAAGACATGTTCATCACACTGTTGGAGTTATGGTTTGGGGTGCTATAGCTTATGGTTCCAGGTCACCTTTAATCTTCATCAGAGGTAACATGAACGCGCAGCGTTATATCCACGAAGTTCTCGAACCCCATCTTTTACCCTATCTTGACACCCTGGCAGATCCAACTTTCCAACAAGATAATGCCCGACCACATGTTGCAAGAGTCACAATAGACTTCTTTCAACATAATGATGTCACATTGTTACCATGGCCACCAAGATCTCCCGACTTATCCCCAATTGAGCACGTGTGGGATATGATGGGTAGGAGATTGCTCAATTTGCAACGTCCTCCTCAGACTCTAGAAGCACTTCGAGAGGAGTTGGTGGTTGCCTGGAATGAGATACCACAGGAGGACATTGACCACCTGATCAGAAGCATGCCTAGGCGCGTTGGAGAATGCGTAGCACATCAGGGTTCATCCACACATTATTAAAGGTCAAAGGGCTTTAAAGCAGTGCAATCATTTTGAAATTTATATCATTTACTTATTATGCTTCATTAAGTACTTATACAAAATTTTATTAAAATAAAACCATTTAAACTGGGTGTTCGGATTTATATGTCACTTAGTATACTTTATCACGCTGAACATCAATTTGAAGTAAAACTTGGGGGTCAGTGGACAAATTTTAGAGAAAACACATAAAAACGATCCACATGTCCACAAAAAAATAAGAAGTGGTATGGACTGGGGGTCTCACTATATTTTTTCTATGAATTTTTCCCCTTTGAACACGAATCTGAAGTCAAAGTTGGGAAAAGATGGACAAACAAGAAAGTAATTTAGACAGAGTTAAAAGTTTTGGTATTTTTGGTGGATGTTAATAATAATAAAGAAGTGACGCAGTTCTACCAAAAAAGCCAAAAAGTGTGATATTTATACCTGGATTACTTTCTCATTTGACCACAGATCCCCTAATTTTGGTTCTAGATTAGTATCCAGTACATGGGAAAACATAGTGGGACCCCAAGTACATACCACTTTTTTATGTTGTAGCCCTCTGTTATTGAAGAAGAATGGGGAGTGACAGCTGGTAGTCATGACCCCACCCTAGATTCGCCATTGATAAAGTAACCATTAGATTCGGGAATACTACAAGGTAAATACGGTGCAGACTACACATGTGAGGACCTGCAAGTCCATTACATAATCTTGACGATGAAGATTCTCAGTTAATGCCTGAACCATAGTCGCAGTTCCTTAAATGTTTGTCGCTCTTGTGTCTTGGTTTGGAAAATTATCGAAAGGATGTAGAGCACACCAATCGCAAAAAAAAACTGAACAAAATGGCACCCGAAATGTCAGCAAATATTCATTCATATTCGGTTTCTTTTCTTGACCAGAAAAAGAAGAGTACGGGTCAAAGAGACAATTATACGTTTTCTCACCTTGTATAATAATAATAATAGACAAAAAAAAAGTATAAAAGATAAAATTATAACAAACTACGTCAAATCAATAAATAAATGGCATAAGAGATAAAACTATAATAAATAATATATACATGGTTCGAATAAAAAATCAAAAATATAGCATAAACTCTAACTATTGAGTATCCGTGAAGAAGTTGTGGTCTAGGAACTCGTCAACGGTGAAAAAAGCTGTCGACAGAGCAAATTTTTCATAGGTATTACTGAATTTATTGTATGCTAGAGATCTTAGTTCCTTAGGTAAAATATTATAAAATTTTATGCCGTGGTAATTAACTCCATTTCTCGCTTTAGCAATTCATAGTATAGCTTCCATATACACTGAAAACCAAATACCAGTGACATCGTGATGTGTGCAATACGTGTGTTAGAAAGAGACAGAAGTACCTCGCCGCCTAGCAACCCGAGGACGACGTCACGGATCCCATCGGCGCTCTCTTTCTAACATACATATTGCACGCTTCTCGCGCGGCTCTCTCGTACACAATACGACGTCAGCCAAATTTGAACCTCACCGTATTTGCTATATATAACTTTTCTGGAGAAACGAACATCTAGATCCATATCTGAGCCACCATGGATATCATTGATCTAACAGTTTATAAAATTAATTATATCTCCGACCAATTATATTACCAATTCAATCGGGGAAAGTTATCAATTAAAATGGTCTTTCGTATATATAAATGATAAAAAAAACCACAGAACATCAATGTTTATTACGTACAATAGCGGTAAAGGTGAATGTCAATGAATGATTGATTTGTGACATTCTTTGAAGTGAATTCAAGCAGTAGCTGGAGCATTCAACCTAAGCTTCGCCATAATGAATCGCACTTTAGGTAGCTTTGTTAATAAAGGGGATATTATAATTATTATCAGCTGCCCAGATTAAAATTTATCATATTTGTAATATAATAATTGGTCTTGCAATAATCTGGGTGAATAATCGGTAGATCGGTCAATATTAACGGTAATAGTGGGTGCCAAAAGTTGTTTATCAACAAAATTAACAAACGTACATAATAATTTGGCGCCAAAATTAATGAATATGGATATTTCTCAACCGATGTGCGCTTATGACATCTGATATTAGTCAAAGTTAAAGAATACTTGTGAGATGTGTAAGAAATACGTATAAGTATATGATTGCAAACGTAAAACACATATAGACGCCTACAATGCAAACAAGTATCACCTAGCAAATAGCTTATATCGAATGCAAGGTTGAGATGTAGGCAGCGTTGCGATATTAGGTATTTGACACAAACATACCTCGCGCTTAATGATCGTAGATGCTAGAATATTTTTCATATGATGTTATTGATGTACGTGTTAATGCTGAAAACTGGTCACACTTTAAAAAGGATTCACTTCTGGACCCCTATTCTTGAAAACGAGGTAGTAGAACCACGGATGAGGAAATAGAGTAACTGAGAGGATGTTCAAATTCTGACAGCTGTGGACATTTGTCAAATAAATTTGTGAATGTCATCAAAATACGTTCCTGGGTTCTTCATATTATTAAACGTTCCATCACAAGCTTAACTGTCTTTAGAATTGAGACTGGTGGATGATTTAGGAAGCGGCTATTCAGGCAGTTCCTTGGAAGGTAATAGAACCACGTCCACTTTCCCTGAGTTACTCTATTCTCTTATTACAAGAATCGACCTGATTTCTATTGAAAATCTGATACAGCCTTTACCGTCACCACAATAAAAAAATCTTTTTCATTTGAGTGCAAAAAATTTCGTCGCGATCATGTTTTGTAACTGCGTTCTATTTCATACTCACGTCAAACAGAAAACGGTTAAACTCAAAGCATTTAACAAAGCTTAGTCATAATCAACTATTTGCCAACTTATACCGATTCAGAGATATTTAGCTAAAGCCGCGTACAAGCCGATTCCCAAGATCTTGGCAAGCACTTCCGCCTTGGCTTTTGAGTCGGTTACAATCATTCCATCCTGACACGAACGTGGTGGAAGGCTACTGTGAGAGAAGTTCTTTTCAATCTGCTTGGCCAGCGTCTAGAAAGACCGACTGCCACTGCGCTGACACATTACCCTGTGCCTAACTTTATATCGTGTTGGTTTTTGGCAATGCGAACCGCTTCATTATATTTGTTTCTGGACCCTACGTGGCTGGTCTGTTCTCTACAGTGAGGTTTTGTAAGAAGGTTTTTTGCGCCTTGATCTTCTGCTGGCGAGCAGTGTCACACGATTTGTTAAACCACCCGTTGGATCCTGATTTAGGCACTTGTACTGTATGAGGGATGTATTCCTCAATTCCGACGTGGATAATTTCAGACATATCTCCAAGGAAAGAAGAAGTCTCTGAGCCCCTTCCAATCGGCATGTCCGTAAATCCAAACTTTGCGAGTTTCTGCTGCACAGCGGGTTTTGACCGAAACCTAACCTCCACAACAGGTTAAATCACCGATAAGAACTACCTCTGAAGCGGGATGATTGATGTTCAGGAAGTCGATCTTGACGGCGAGTTATTGAAGTAGGTCATCCCAGTTATGGTTAGAGGGGAGCGATAAAGGCAGCAAATAAATTTGGGGATGTTTTGGAGTTCCCCCCCTTTCCCATGTATCCCCCTATAGCCCCACGGTACCCAATGGGTGCTTAGGCCTTAGGCCTTCGTGGTAGTTGGAGTATAAAAAAAAAGTTGAGGCGAAACCACAGAATGTCCTTCCGGTCTGATTCCAGAGAAAGATCTCTGCAGCAGGAAAGACTGCTGAGGACAAAGGCCACAACTCCCCCGTTCTTTCTCAGATTGGAGTGCACCTTGTAATTTGGGAAGCTAAGATGGTTAATCGGTGTGGGCTCTGAGATTTTTGTCTCCGCCAAGAAAAGCATGGCGGGACGACTGGATTGCAAGTAGTGATGAACAGCATCAATGTTGCTGTTAATCCCGCAGATGCTCGTGAAACAAATTTTATCTTCGATGTTGTTCCCTCGAGTCCACCCTTCACCCGGACATTCGGAGAGTGGAGTGAGTTTACGTCCGGAATTCTTAGTACTCGAGGGATCCATCATCATTAATTTCTTTGTTTTGGATAGCTTAGGTGTGGAAGCATGCGGACATTTATAAGACACCCTGGGGAAAGCTTGCGGGTGGTGCCGCCTCGGTCGACTGGTCCTTGTCTACCACCTTCCTTGTGCGTGTTAATAATATTAAATAGACCTAAAGTGACCCGTTGGCGGACTTGTACCGCCACCTGCAATCGGTACTGAGGTATTCCTTAACGCGTGTACAATCACTTGCCATATCCCCGCTTAGTAGGGTGAAATATGTCTAATAGGAGCGTAGAATTATCAAAGTTAGGAGCGCTTAAAATGTACTAATATCAAAACATTGAGATAAACCTTCCCCACCCCTCTATAACCTCACCACCAAGTTTTTTTTACCTCTTAAATTTTTTTCAAAAATAACCAGGATCCTCTGACACGCCAAAAAGCGAAGTATAAGCGAATTTTATTGTTTGTCGATTTTGGCCTTTTTCTCTGCCGCAACTGGACCGATTTTCAAGGCTTTTGCGCCATGGTAGTAACATTTTGTAAAAATTTCATCGAAATCTGAGCGAGACTTCTCAAGTTATAGGCGGTTATAAGATTACCGTACATACCGATAGACAGACAGTCCGAAGGAAACGAGTGACATGGTTTTCGTCCTCATAACATCCAAAAAAACGTACTCATTTTCGAAAATTTTCGCGATTACAATACTTCCCCGCCAGTAGGCGTGTGAAGAGAAAAAAGTTAAAGCACACAGAAACTAAATAACTAAAGGATATAGCGGAACTTGAGAAATATTCCATAGTTAATCTTACGTCAAAAGAGGACACCGGACAAAAAAGACAAAAGCATTCATTATAAACGAGTAGCGCTCAATTCAGGAAGTTCCAATTAAAGAAATTCTAATAAATAACAAGAGTCGAATAAGGCATGAAAATTACAAGTAATGCATACGATAACGACGTTGGAGCAAAGTTTGATATGAAAAGATGGATTGGACCTTGATGTACGCTTTTATATATGGGGCGATTATACCATCATGGCTAAGAAGATAATTGCGTCTAAGGTAGCAACGTCATTTTCTGTCGCATCAGCAATGCAATTTGCCTCATTGTTTATAAGATGTTTTATGCTTTTTATAGACGATATCATGGTTAAACGAAACAGGGAAGACTATTAGATACCAATAATCAGAGGGCCATAGCCTACTTAGTGGGCCCTTAAGCGCCACTGTCCGCGCTAACTTCAGATGTGTCGTAAGTCTTCAGCTATTCTGTGTTATGTATTGCACAATGTAATTTTTTTGCGATATTTAATAAGGGGGCGTTCCCGTATTATGTAACAAGATTTATTAACCCCGGTCCCTCTTGTGAACAAAAGTAAGCAAATATCTTACTGCCGCTCCCATGCTTACGTGAACCTTTTGATACATTTTATAATTTGAGTATTGGCTTTCGCTCAGATGTTCTGAATATCATTTAATGTCTGGAAAATAAGGAAAATCTGGATCGTCCAACCCAACATACTTTGCAGTAACATAATTCATGATACAATTCCCGCAAACTAGAAATTTGATATTTCTGAATGAGATCCAAAATGCTCATGAGGCAGAATCAAACCGGACAGTTTCCGACCAAGAGGAGCCATTCTTGCGCTCTACTTGGTCATTTACATTTCTACCGAGCATTCATCGCTAAGGTTCTAAGCGAGTAACCATATCCATATGTATGGAACCCTAAAGATGCGTTTCTCTTCCGAGCATAGATAAGCGGGGTTGCTGTATGTGCTCAAAAGAAAATCGACTAAGTTTTGTAGACAATTCAAAGTAAAAAATAAATATTGCTAATCCAGCTAATCACCATCTAGACCCCCCCACATTTTATAAAAAATAACCAAAGCGAAGACCTTCCTTTGGTGCTTACGTAATACTTGAATGGACCCTAAATGCTTTCAAATGCTAGATCTCTGTACTTGTATTTATCTATATATCTGCATACATAGATTTCTAAACTCAAACATGACATCAGCTATTCCCGACAGTTTATGATCATAATCGTTAATATTTCTCCTCATATATCTTACTTTGTAGTAAGTACACACATTAGATAATTAATTCCACGATGCTTCCTGCGGGGTATCCCACAGGTCAACTTGTATCGCGTGCTTTGCCCTGTCCGATATTATGTCATAGACCAAGAGATGAAAGCAACTTTTAACAACCGCGAATTGTTGAAAATACGAAAATAAAAGATGATATCCCAATTGTTACTTCGGGATTGGAAGGGGCGGTGGACTTGGACTTCTCGTGGACTCAATTGGATAATATATTTTTATAGCGAATTATTGGAATTGCCACAGACATGTTTTACTGTTGGCCGTACTACTTTTAAGAATGATAACGTCTACTGAGCTGCGAAACCGTGTAACTTAACCCCGCTTAATTTGTTTGAAGGAGATACTGCAATAATAAAGTCTATCCAGGTTATTGGAGCTGAGGAAAGCATTTGGAGAATAATGTTTATAAATGTTAACTCCGATTCTTCTACATTCAACCTTGTTATTATTTCAAAACTGTTGGCTTTATTTAAATAACAAAATCATCACGTGCATATTGGTGCACTCTTTATATTGTGTAAAAATCCCGCGCTAAAGAAAAGCCAGAAGAAAATTATGAAACTATCTGCAAGTACCTGCAACATGAAAATATCGCTAACTGGATATCCGGATAATATTCTCATATTAAAATGGATGAAGTCTAAGAATTGCAAAATATACACAAGGTTCACTTTTATTTGTATCCTTACTAAGAATTAATGGAAGTGAGCTTTTCATTTTCTCTGTCAACAAACAGCAAGGCTTCGAAGCTCTTATACCTCAGAAAAAAAATTGCACAAACCAGCATTTTTAAAAAGCCGGTTTTAACAAAACAAACAAAAGCGTCAACAATAAATAACAAATTTCAATTTCGGCTGGTGGAGCTGTTCCATCGACGAACTAGTAGTCTGGTGTTTTTCAGTCTTTCGATCATTGTTAGTCAAACTTCTTTCTGTATACTAGTTAGTTGAAAATGTATCTATGAGTTTCATGCTCGCAAATAATGATATTTAATGATAAGCTGGTTCTTCCGGCCCTGGAAGTCTCACAAGTGTTAAGTTATTCGCTTCTATAAAATGTCGGTAGTGGTGTAACATTTTCATTTCCATAATATGTCTTGTGTCTCAGTTTGTTTTATTATAGTTCTAGTTCTAAAGTATATATTTATATGTAAAAATCTCATAGATTCAATCAACTCGGAAGTTTGAGTTATTTTCAGGCCCAAAAAACTGGCTTATGGATCATGATCCTTTTATTTTTGGAAATCCAAGATGCAGATATAAGAATAGCTCTTGGACTACGAACATAACCACACAGAAAAAATATTATGTTGGAATGCAAGAGAACCGTAATCCAACATGCCTTCAGGGGAATTGTTTCTTCCACCTCTTCGTATGATCCGTCCATTCAAATCGCCACAAGAACGGCTCTTAGTAAGTATTTATTCAACATCTTGTGCATTACCTCCATGGGGAATTTTAATGGTGGGTTAGGAACATTGAAACGTTGGAGAGATGTATGTTAATGTGAAAGAACGAATACGCGGTCTGAAGATGAGTTATTACATAATGGCATATTGTGAACGCAGTAAATCGTATGCGGTTGAGTGACTGATGGAAGTGACTGAAAATGTTAAATTCACTGCTGATCATGTTGAGAAAGATCATGATCATGGTGAACAATACAACAACTCTAGAGAATGATGCATTGAATCTCATTTAGGCGTTGCCTTTTATGTTAACGATCATAAGTCAGACTAATGATGTATTTTTGGAGAGTCGTATACAATTTGTAAGTCTTGAAAGAAGAGAGACCGGCATGCCAAAGTTTATTAGCGAAAAATTCGTAACATTTCTACATTATCTACATTAGAACATCAGCTGGATCGTTCTTATTTTTACATGATGCCATAAATAAAAATTAATAGAAAGACCAACGTCAAAGCCACTAAATAATGAAGCATATTTCAAACTATAACAAGGATCACCCAAAAGAACTTGGCAGGTTCTGGAGATAGGTGGCAACACTGACAAACGCCACCTACAAATCGTACGTCAAAGATTGGATACGTCCTTAGCCCATACGCTGAAAATAACAGCAGGCCGCATAATGGAATAAATAGGTGATAACAGTGACAAACCTACCAATGGTTCGCCATATTGGGGTACGTTTCTTATGAAAAATAATAATCTACGAGCCACTGATAAGGAGATTCAGACAACATTTTCAAAGTATATATCGTAAATAGATAAACACCCGGGACAAATTCTCATAGACGGTATTACTGTTACGAGTATAAATCTGGGCCTTACAAAAATAGTGAAGCTCCCTTAAACTATTTAACACGCTAATATTTTGTTCTGCAAGGGTGAAGTGAATAATTTTTGAAAAAAAAAACATGTTTACTTCAATACCAATTGATATATATCTTCAATAAACTTTGAGTATTTGTATGTAATAGACAAAAGTATATCGACAAATATGAATGTTTACCTAAACACCTTCAGAAAACGGAATTCATACTTCATTGCTCCATAAACAAATGCGTAATTAGTAGAAAAACTAAATTCAATGAACACAATACAAGTCTGAATATAAGCACCTTTTTATGAGGGACAAAAATATGTAGAAAAATTCTTTTCAACATTACTTTAGTACAGTTTCGTATCAGAAGAGGATTAGTTTGTGTTCATCAAGTATTGTGGAATAAGTTGAGTGATTTTAAGATCATGCCGCGTGGTCCAGAAATTTCTTTCGATGTGAAAACTAAGATCATTGTGTTATACAAAGATGATCAACGTCAAGTCGACATTACCAAAAATTTGAAGCTGAAGCGTAAAGCAGTTTGGGCAATATTGAACAAATATAAACAAAAAGGTATCTTGGAAGCCTCTAAGAGAAGTGGACGGTCTAGAAAACTAAATGCTAGATGAGTTAGATCAATAATAGTAATTTCGTCCAAAGATCCGTTTAAAACCTCAAGACAAATAAAAGCCGAAATCGAGACAAAAGGAATTGTCAGTGTTTCTACGAAAACTATAAGTAGAAGATTAAATGATTTGAAGTTATTTGCACGTCGCCCGAGTAAGAAGCCGCTAATCTCGAGGAAAAACCGTAGGAGCATCTGTGACTGGAAGAGGGTATGTTTCAGTGACGAATCCAAGTTCAATATGTTTGGATCAGATAGTGTTCATTACGTTAGACGTCCTAGTGGACAAAGATTGAACCCCAAGTACACTTTGCCCACTGCGAAACAGGGAGGCGGGTGTGTTATGGTTTGGGGGAAAGGTTTGGGATGGGACCTTTACATAGAATAGATGGCATTATGGATAAGTTTGTATACACACACATACTAAAGCATGTCATGTTACCCTATAAGGAAGACAATATGCCCTTAAGATCAGTCTTCCAGCAAGATAATGACCCGAAGCGCACTTCAAATCTCGCAAAGAAATTCTTTCTGGATGAAAAAAGAAGTTCTCAAATGGCCTTCACAGTCTCCCGATATAAATCCCATTGAAAATCTATGGGAATACTTAGATAAGCAAATGCGAGATAAAAATTATTCAAACAAGGATGAACTTTTTGCCGCTTTAGAGCAAAAGTGGAGACAGATTGATGAATCTTATATCAAGAAACTTCTACAATCTATGCCGAGACGATGCCAGGCGGTGATTGATAATAATGGTTATGCTACAAAATATTAACACAAACATGGTTGGTTTTCTATAATTCAATGAACTTTGCTTCTTTTTTCTATAATTGTTTTGCTTTGTCTATATATTTTTGTCCTTCACAGTTCCAGTTTTTTCAATTAATTTTTTATTGAAGGGAGTCTAATGAATTTATTTATTTATAAGTGAGTATTATGCTATAACGAATTATGTATACAGGTTGGTGTATTAATAAAACAAGCTAAAAAAGAAATACAGCACAATATTAATTTGTCTATATACTTTTGTCCATTACTGTATATTTCAATATTTTGACATCCGATATTGGCATAGATACATCCAGATATAAAATTGGTGGTCTTTTCCCTGTAGTCACTCGATCGGATTTGATCATATTTTGTGGTCTGCCTCTAGCATCATGGCTGTCGGAAGGTACGGCCGTATTTCTTTTTGTTCTCCACATAATTGGAGTTTATTCTTGGCCATGCAGCCGGTCGAGCATTTAATATCAGGAAGGGATTAATGGTGTTTGGAACGCGCCTGCAACGCGAAGCCGTTGAAGGAAACAGAGAGGAAACATAAAAACACCGCACTAACAAGTAAATGCGTCCCAAGTTTACGGACTACGACTGGTTGGGACAGTAGCAGCAAAACTTTTTATGCTTGCATTTACCTTCCCAGAAACCAGACAGTGTTTTTTGTAAATAACCCCCTTTCCATTTATTTTTTGAACCGGTCAAGTTAGAAACTTCCGATGGTCTTGAAGGAATCGTTTCCGGTGGTTTCAGTTCCGACTCCGATGATTTCGATTCCGATTCCGGCGGTTTTGATTCCGATGGTTTCGATTCCGACTAGGACAGTTTTGATTCCGGCTTCGATAATTGAGATTTCGATTCCTTAGAAATGAGTCCGATAGGATTTGGACGAACTGTTTGAAAAGAACGATAGTCACTGCTCGGATATGAATATTGGTGCTGCCCGCCCAATAAGAATAGTCACACTATAACGCCTTTGATTGCAGCTAAAAGATAATTTGGTATGGAGTAATATGGAGATTTTTATTAGTTGCAATTTAATGTCTTCGGTATTTTGTTTTTAATAAAGAAATGTTATTCCACGCAAATTTCACTCATATAAACGCGACCTTTTCGTATTTGAAATGTGTTTTTTTTTTAGGTCAGTTTGTTTTAACTTGAATCTTTGCCTACGCTGTGATTATTGGCTCATCTTGTTTTTTTGCGTGTCTTCCTACGTTGTAAGGTTAAGTGGTAGAGTAGCCACCCGTGCAGTATGGATGACTCCATAACGAAAGCCTATGTTTGTTTTCAGTTTGTCTGTCTTTTAAAAATGGGAGAAAGCAGGTTGACCCATAGAACGGTGTAAACCTTAAAAGAATGGAGCCAGATTGAATTTTATAATTTGCTGCCTCCTTTAGCTAGTTTCGGTGATATTTGCGAAGAGGGTAATTCTGGAAGATTTTCCACCAGCATCGTTTGAAAATGTAGAAACTGCTTTTTGTCTTGACTCATTTACTTGCAGAAATACTTGAAGAGACGTGCTGTGATCGTTATAATTTTTCCAATCGATGCCGCAAGAAGAGTAAAACCAAATATTGTCGGCATAGAAATCTTCAATGTAGCAGAAACACAATATTTACGAGTATGTTAAGAATAACTAACCACTGTATTTTATTTTCGAACATGAATAGTATTGAATTAAAGTGTTTGAGGACACTTTTTAATCAAAGGTTGGTAGGTTAACTGTAACCTAGTTTAAAAACACAAGTTCAGAGAAATTAGTAGTTATTTAGCTGGCTCTTTTTTTGGTAGAACATATCTTGAAATTCTTTTTCATAAATGTATAGATATGTAGGTAATGAATCTCTTTCACGTCACCAACGATCAACTACCTTTTACCTTTTTATAAAGTATGGTAGGCTCGATTCCCTATTGTATCTTAAACATACCATCGAGCATCAAGTACGCATCGATGTTCCAGGTAAGGCAAAGTCTCGCTCCAAAAACTCCCAACATCGCTAAGGGGTGGTGTCGTTCCGTTGCATCAGGCACAATCAATTTTGCAAAAAAAAAACGAAAAACAATGTTTTTCCGAGAGGATGCGAGGATACTTCCTGGAACCTGATTCTAACTGAATTTCCGCCGTTCAAATTAATTTCGATGTCGGCTTCCCATTATACAGGGTGGGACATAAAGGTGTTGGCAATGTCAATATTCAATTAAAAAATAACTACGCAACATAAAAGAAAAATAAATGTATTTTTAAAAAGTAGAAAGATAATACTTAAAAATAATGTTGTTCAAATGACTTCCTTTGGCTGCTTGGCACTCTTGAAACCGAAGCTGCAGATTTTGGAAAACTCGTTGGAATGTTGTTCTCAGTATTTTGTTACTTTCCTGAACAATATTCCTCTTCAGCTGCTCTAAATTAGTTGTATTATTCTCGTAGAACACCGATTTGAGGTAGCCCCATAGCAAATAATCGCGTGGAGAAAGATCGGGGCTACGTGGTGGCCATTCAATACCCCCCCTTTTCGAAATGAATTTTCCGGGAAAGACATTTTTCAGCAGCTCTATAGATACCCTAGCTGTATGACATGTGGCCCCATCTTGTTGAACCACATTCTAGGGGTATTGCCTTGGAGTTCTTGCAAAGCTGGCACAAAAAAGTCTGTTATCAAATTGAAATAATTGTTAGCTTTAACTGTCATCGCTTGCCCACTTTCGTCCTCAAAAAAGTACGGTTCAATAATAGCGGTTGACGTAATTCCAGCCCACACGACTAGTTTAGGGCTGTGAAGTGGACGTTCATGCAAGCGTCGGGGACTAGTTTCGGACCAGAACCGACAATTTTGTTTGTTAACATGGCAGTTGAGGTGAAAATCACTAAACATACATTGTTAAAATTGTCGGTTGAGCATCAAATTGGCAAAGTTAAGTCCGTTATTGGCATCATCTGGTTTTAATTCTTGGACTAGTTGAATCTTATAAGCCTTCAAATGCAAATCACGCTTCAAAATTCGCCGCAAGCTCGTTATTTTGATGTCCAAAGCCTGACTTCTCTCACGTGTTGACTGTTGCGGATTTCGCTGAACTGAAACACGAACACGCTCTACATTGTCGGCTGATCAAGCAGAAACTGCTACTGTCGAGCCGGTTATTTCGAACATTCGGATCCATTTCCGTATCACATTGGTGCTTGGAACTTAAATCACGTAAACCGTGTTCATGTCGATACAAACGTCGTGCAGTAATAACCGATTCATTTCCAGGCAACGGCGCGGGTAACACCTTATCTCCCCCCCAACCCACGTCCCGCGTTTCCGAGAAGTTTAAGATTTAAATCGCCAACACTCTTATGGCCCACCCTGTGCAATGATCTACTGTGATATTTTCTACATTAAAATACAATATCAAAACAGCGGATCAAATTTATGACACTAAGGCGACATCGAAATTAATTTTAGCAGCCGAAATTCAGTTAGAATCAGGCGCTTGGAGATGCTAGTTTGCGAGTTGAGTGATCCTACTGTTAGTTTTGCGTACACTTTGCTCTAACGATAAGTCAGTCGGTTCTTGTTCTTGTGGATAATAACCTTCCAGCTGTTTATATTACCAGCCTTGATGTTGCTGGGCTGGTTGATATATATATTTCATGCCAGATTGCAATAAGGTTTGCTCTCAGGTTCGTTGATCGCGTCTATTGTGCGGCCAACCGATTTTACGCTGCATCATTTGGTATTCTCTCTAGCTGGCCGTGAAGGCCTTAATGCTAACCATGATAAACAATTATATGAAAATAAAAGCATGAGCCATTTTTCCTGTAGTATCAAATTTTTACACTATTCACGTGGACACATCATAAGAAATATAGATAGATGCAATATTCCTCAACAAAACCATCAAGGGAAAATGAATAGGAAATGAGGTCCAGAAAGAACGAAAATATTCACATTCGCAAGTCAGAGAAACCGGTTAAAATGTCTTCTAGAGGACTGTTCCAAACAGGGATGAACAAACAGAATGGTCGCCCACATTGGATGGAGGAAAAAAGAAGCTCAAAGATGCATTTACAAGGTGACACTAAACACACCAACAGTTAAAGGACCCAATGTGTATCACTAGGCCAAAACACTTCTCCAACTTCAATGATACCCTCAAGTGTACCCCAAGGTTCTGTATTAGGCCCACTATTATTTTTTGTTTATAGTTCTGACATACGTGAAACTGTTAAAAAATCTGTTATTCAGTCATTTGCAGATGATAATTACTGCATTCATTCAAACCTAAAGAGGAACCCTACTACAATTTTCTTTCAGCCACAACTTAAAGATTAATTCAGAAAAATCAAAAAATCTTCTGTTTATTTGCTGATAGGAAAAGACGTAGCTTAACTTCTCGCCTGCAAATTCAAATAAATAATCAAATAGTTCAATGATTCCGCAAAAATTCTAGGGGTTGCTTTCGATGCCAAATTGAGATTCACTGAGCATGTCAAAAATTTAAGTCTAAAATCTTATCTTACCTCGATCGTAAACAGGTACTTAACTTCAAATTGAGAAAAAAACTGAGTGAGGCATTAGCCTATATTAAATTATTGTGATATTTTATATTTTCCTTCTTTAGACCATGCAAAACTAAAAATACAATCCAAATCATACAAAGCAATTGCGTCCGCTTTATCTTTAGGCTACGTAAATTTCATCTGCAAAATACCCTATAATTAAGTAGAATGACCTAGTTAAGAATGAATGACCTACTACTAAAACAAGTAGAAGTCTTTTATTTATTGATCCGTAAATTACTTCCAACGTCAAAACCTGAGTGTCTAAGAACAAAAGTTATTATTAATAATCAGACACATAACAGAACCCTCAGAAACAAAACGATTTGTGATGCCGCAGCATAGTTAAATGTTATTCGAACGTGGGCTCTCCTATAATTTTTTTTTATATATCGAAGCAGCCAGGCAGGCGGAAGCCTAAATGCCGGAACACCGCGGCTGCTATGATGATCCCAAAGAAATTTTATTAATATGATTTTTGAACTGCCTAAGGTTAATAGAACTGGGAAAAGCTTCCTCTTGTAGATTGTTCTACAATCTCTAGACGCTCGGGACAAAGGAGCGGTCGTATCGGCCGGTTCTGGATGTACGAAGTCAGGCGGGTCTGTCTGGCAGGATCATCGCGCGGCGGCATCATGGAAGAGAGCTCTGAGGAGCAAAGCCCGTTGGTGTAACGGTAGAAAAGAGCTAGATCGCCGACAGCCCGCCGGTGCGAAAAAGTCCCGAGACTGTCTGTTAAAGAAGAGTCATCGATCAGTCGGACCACCCTCCTCTGGACAGCATCGAGCGTGGACAATGTAGTCGGGGCGGCAGCGCCCCAAACGTGTGAACAATACTCGAGGCTAGGCCTTATCTGGACCTTGTATAGAGTGAGAAGGTCATGCGGAGAAAAGTACTTCTTAGCCCTAAACAAATAGCTTAGCTTTTTCCCAGCGGCTGCAGCTATTGACGAGATGTGTTCATGCCAGATCAGGTCCTCGGTGAGCCGAAATGAATGGCTCTTTGGCAGAACTCGACCATCCATCGAAACCGGGTGAGCGCAGGGACGCTTTTTGTTCGTCAAAGTACAGTACTGCGTTTTGGAAGCATTGAACTGTACAAGATTGTTGCGTCCCCAAGCAGTGATAGCCTCCAGGCCTCTTATCAGAGAGGAAGTCATCGCTAGTCTTCTTTTTTCCAACTCAGCGGCAGCAATCGGCTTGTCACTCTGAATTCCTGCATGTAGAGTGCTGTCATCAGCGAAGCTGTGGATTGGGTTGATCGTGCAGGAAAGGAGGTCGTTGATATGTAAGAGAAACAGTGTCGGAGCCCTAGGGAACACCCACGTTGACGTTGTGGGATGAAGAGGAGAACCCGTCAATTACGACGGATATCTTGCGGCCAGAGATTAAGTCAGCCACCCATCTGCAACGCTTTTCTGGGAGGCCATAGGATGGAAGTATGCTTAAGAGGGCAGCGTGCCACAACTGATCGAACTCTTTCGTGATGTCAAGAGCAACGACATGTGCCTCACCATAAGACTGGATGAGTTTACTCCACAATTGAGTGACGTAAGCTAGGAGGTCCCCTGTGGATCGTTGGTGCTGGAAACCATACTGCCTGTCGCTAATCAAGCCGTGACGTTCGAGGTAGTCCAGAAGCTCGCGATTTATGCACCTCTCCATCACCTTACTTAAAACAGAAAGCAGAGCTATAGACCTGTAGTTGTAAGGGTCGGTCTTAATGCCTGAATGTGTCCTCCCGCGTAGTGTAGGGAACCCTTTGAATTGACGGCACTTGGGCGAGGAGGGACGTCCATGGTGGAGTTGGCAGCAAAGATCTTGGCTAGCACTTCCGCATTGGCCTTTGAGTTGAATACAATAGTTCCATCCTGACACGTGAGTGGTGGAAGGCTACTATGTGGGAAGTTCTTTTCAATCTGCTTGGCCAGCGTCCAGAAAGACCCACTGCCATTTCGCTGCGACATTACCCTGTGCCTAACTTTTATATCGTGCTGGTTTTTGGCATTGTGAACCGCTGCTTTATATTTGTTTCTAGACTCAACGTCGGCTTGTCTGTTCTCTACAGTGGGGTTTTGTAAGAAGGTTCTGTGTGCCTTGATCTTCTACTGGTCTCTAATACAATCATTGGCAATTGAATTCCACAATCATACACAAAATACCCTTTATCAGTTTTCCGCCAAAAAATTAAACTATTCGTGTATGTCTCACTATTCATTAACCACTGCATCACATAGTGTACTATATATATAATTTTCTAAATCTTAACACCTTATCCTTAGAATATTCTCGATTAACGGGGGCATTATTTTTGCGATTTCATGTTTATAAATATTGTTTAGGAAAAACCATTTGGAATATTTGTGATATTATCACTATGATCCCTTTTCGGTTAAGCGTAAGAGCAGCCAAGCTGATCTTCGCCAATTAGGTTACCTCTAAAGCATTGTTACCATGTAATTGTAACAAATAAAGAAGCCTCTATTATTATTTTCATTATTATTATAATACATACCTATTTCTTACCATATCGGTCCAATCACCGGTATACGACAAGTATTACTCAAAATAAACAAAACACAAATAAAACACTATAATAAAATATCAACTGTATATGCATAAATGACGAAAAAAGTTAAATGCGCAAAAGAGATAGCGATATGCTCAATGTTAATGCAAAAGTCTTTTTGGCCGCTCATGGTATGTTTAGTGTTAATAGTTACTGCTAAGTCTACAATGAAGTTCAGTTATTTGAACTATGCCCTAGATGTTTTTCCTTGACTAGCCAACTAGATGGATGTTCTCCAATTCGGGGGACTTATACTCTGAATAACCAGTAACGAGTCAAAACTCCAAAAACCACTTCGGCTACTCACTATTTTATTCGAACCTTGGAATTCAAATGTTATCGAGAGACAGTGCATACGTAGACTTGAATAGGAAGATCAGCTACTTTTCAGCAACAGCACCCCACTCTGTTTACACCAAAGGGACCAGGCAGGTCTAAATAATTATCTACAAGATGGCAATAAAGCTCGTTAGGATCATTTACAGCATCTTATGAGAAAAATACTGTCGATATGTCCGTCTTCATCCTGGATTGAATAGGGTTTGGACAAGCAAATTAAAAGTTGGATCCTCACCTCGGGTACAAATATTTTCCACACTTGCAAGCGACTATCAGCTTTTGTACTTCTTTATTGCCTAGATGCCCCCGATAAAATCAGTTTCAAAACCACATCTACTCAGAATTCCTATTACTTAAAATGCATTCACCCAAAAGTAGAACATCCGTAAATAATAATAATAATAATAATAGCATCTTTGTACAGAAAGAAGATGTAACGCCACAAAAACCACCAAGACTGCATAGAAGATGCAGTTCACGAAGTGTGTCGAACAACAATTCGGACTAACCATCAAATATAAAACGTCATAGAGCAAAATTGCCTACGATGATTCCATTAGACCATGAATAATTATCGAATAAAAAATTCTAGCAATGACATAAGCCTACCATAATTTCAATACGAGATATATAATTTTCTGATAGATGTATTTGGAAGTTGTCTTTGTCTCTCCTGCTTTTACCGTCTTTACAAGGTGGACCCGTTTAAATGTTGCTTTCGTAACCTATATGGGGTGTTCCAATATTAGGGGATAATAATATCACTAACACTCGGATAATAGGAGTTCCATAGATTCAAAATAGTATCAACACTGTCAAACTGTGGTTGATTCTGGTATGATAGATGGCGCGTTACGCTGTCTTATTTCCTCCGGTATAGAGGATAGTTGCGATACTTTCGTTAGTTCGTCCAGTGATACAAGACCAAGCCTAGACCGTGCTGATGAGTAGCCAAGATGCACGAAACTGATGGCCATTGTTGGCTGTTTTTTGGACATGTTTGGTTTGTTCAATGGCAAGTAGACCACATCTACTTTACAGCAATCTAGCGGCCACTTTACTATTAAACGCGAGCTGAGATCACTAACAGTTCCAACTAATAGCAGCTATGCGCCTTCTGTAGTGGTTGATTGTGGTGTGACAGAAGATGGCGCTTTGCGCTGACTTATTTGTTTTTTATATTATTTTTTTTTATACTCCAACCACCACGAAGACCTAAGGCCTAAACACCCATGAGGTACCGTGGGGCTATAGGGTGGTACCGGGGAAAGGGGGGAAGGGGGAAACGCCACACGGACTCTGGCGAGGGAACACGTGTGCATGCAACATGCACACATTCTGGCCCCGCCTCCGAGATCCGCCGGGTGGTACCTCTGCGTTCGATAGTCAGAGACCGTCTACCTCCTACGGACAATCACAACATCCATAGCCAAGAGAAAAATTTCTCTTTGGACGGGATTCGAACCTGCACAGCGCACAGCGACTGATCAGGAGACCGAAGAGTCTACTACTGCTGCCTAAATCACGATGATTTTGGATTAATGTAACGTATGAAGCTTATGCTGTGAATAAAGTCACATGAGTAGAACTTACTCTATATTGACGGAGACCTTTTTTAGAGAACAGATCAATAACAATCACAATATATTTTACATTTATTATCTAAGAAAGTCACCGTGGTGGCTGGAACTTCGGTAAAGAATGATTTCTGCCACTTCATATTTGTTATTCTAATACGTGATCCTCAAAAATTGGACCTAGCACCTAGGCTTAGAACCGACTCGTCAGCCTCTAGTCATCAATCTAGCTAGGTTCTAAAGAACAGTGATACATTCCTGGAGTAAAGTTGACCTTGGATAGCTATAAAAATATTTGCAAATATTTTATTGTGAATCACTGTGTAGACTGACCGCTTAAATGCTAATTCTATCCTTTCATGAGGTGCTTATTTTTGCGCTCCGTTTCATTAATAATGTATTACAAGAGTAGGTAGGCATTACCATAAGTGAGGGGGTTGGGATATTTTGGCATGATTTCAGCATTGAATGGAACAAAAATTGCTTGGTAAATAAAAAAAATTAATGCGTCTTGATATAACACATAGCATAGATATATTACTATTATCGATAAGGTTAGCTACTCCAACGGAGTTTCTAGGTGTCTTGTGTAGGACAAAGTTAAAACTTCTTGATATAACTCCGAAACCACGAAGCAGTTTGCTCTAGGAATAAAATTTAGCTGGTTTTCTAAAAAGAATTAAAATAAAATGAAAATACAAACACTGTTTGGGAGTGTAGGTATGCAACCACGACGTTTGCTCGATGTCAGCGCACTCCTTCCAAACTTAGAAGCGGATTAAGGTTTTTTCAAGTTTTCCAGAGAGTTCACTAAGTCAAATATTTTGCATCCTATGATTCACTCAATAAGATACATAACAGTGCTTGCTATGATTGAAACATCTCAGGTTCTAAGCGAATAAATCAAAGTTAAAATTGCTTAAAAGACATACATTGCAAAACCACAGGATCCTGAAAGTAAATCTGAATAAACATATAAAATATTAAGCTTGTTCATTAAAAATATGATCGTGATAACAATTACAAACAGTTGCAGCTTTAAGAAAATATTCTTGGCTACATATTTAAATCAATCTCTTGCCGACATGCCACTCAAAAAGATTTACTCTCACTCATCCCACATCTTTGTTGATTATGTAAGTATGATATACCTACATCCTTTGTGTAGAAATCTACGTTCGACGATATGTTTATCTGCTCATGAAATTGTTGTAAATATACACAGTGCATAGCGTACTGTTCATAGGGAAAGCTTTTATGCAAATTCGTACCTTCTTCATGGAAATTATTTACAACCATGGTTAGTGGGTCTTATGTATTAAGGTGCTCTTTAAAATTACAAATTTGTTTATCTATTGCATTACGTTATTTGTCACGTGCAAACGTTGGTAATATAAACTTCTGGAGACGGAGGATGATTTTTGATAACGTGGCATTGCTTCAACCAAAAAATGTTTTATAAACTCATAGTCAGATTCTTACCAGATTTCATTCTTGCAGTAATTGGAAGGTAAATAGTGAATCTCAAGTATCGAACGGTCACTTACACTGGACTAAATCAGTTCAGAGCGTAGCTATTCAACATCATATCATTGAATTGTTTGGCTTATTGTATTTGACATTCCCTGATGGTCATAAAATCCTTGGAATATGCATCTAACCGAAAAGTAACCAGTATTTCAGTTTCATACATTAAACTATAATCCTCGTTGGAGTTACGGAACTGGATAAAATTATCGTCTTATTTCGAGTGACCCTCCATTTAACAATGTACACCTTAAATTTCCTTAATGAGTGTAAGTGGCATTAATTTGGATTAAGTTTAGAATTATACTACTGGCAAAAGGATAATGCAGGGAATGAAAATAGAATAAAGTTTAATGAGAGGCATTATTGTTTTTGTCTTTAGGAGAGGGAAGTCTCTCTTAATTGGCCTCTGGCGTAGCATGGGTCTTGATTTAATCCCAACTGCATCCACACTATAACTTTTTATTACCACTATGACAAGCAGACTAACCCAGAATTTTGCACACAGCAAGCAGACCTAGGTCCGATGGAATATAGGTAAGTGAGATTCTTATCACTGATCGCATACTGATGTTAGAGGGCCGCCCTTCTCTGAATTGCAGGAAGTATCGACAGTGTAGTCGGAGGAAGAGCACTACAGACATGTGAAAAGTATTCCAAGTAGGGATTCACTACTTGACTTGAGTTAGGTTGAAATCAAGTCAAGCTCAATTCAGGTATTAGATATTAGCAATGTAAAACAAGTCAAGTATTTTTAAGTCAATTACTTGAAAATTCAAATAGTCTTGATATTACTGGATACGTTTTGTAATATAAATACGAGTAGATTATAAATACATAACCGAAATAAATAAAATATTGTTCAAAATATTTTGTTAATCGTAAAACAAATGAAAGAACGATAAAACTGTAAACAAACAGAAAGAAAAACATATGTTCATCAGATGATACAAAAAATGAAAGGCTGTGAATTAAGTTTTCATTCGCTAACCACGAGTTAAGACAGATGAGGGTCCTAACTGATGTATCACAGTTGCGGGGTTCCGTAATCATGAGTGCAGCCCTAGAAAATTGTTTTTCAATAGACGCTGATATTGCAGGTGTCGATAAAAACTCTCTGCCATTAAAACGAAGCTTGGGAATACATTTTCATACCTTTTCCGCCAATCGTGATTATTTGCATTAAAATACAAAATACATCAGTTGTACAAATAAATAACACTGAAGGCCTTCAGTGGAACAAAAATATAATCTGCCATCAAGTATCAAGTAGAACAGTAAAAGAATCAATTCAATTCAAGCAATAACGTTTTGGGTTATTTTATTGTCAAGTCAAAATATCAAGTTACTTGACTTGATGAATCCCTAATTCCAGCACAACTCTTATCTGAGCCCTGAAATGAAATCCTAACTCTTAAACAGTTAACTTAGCTTTTTTCCAACGGCTGTTGCGAATGATAAAACGTTTTTACGCCACAAGAAATAGGCTGAGCCAAATCTTGACTATCAATCAAAGCCGATTGTACCATTGGGTGCTTCCTTATTAACGTGATAGAAGCACTTATCCACACTAAATGATTGAGTTCCCAGGTAGTGAAAATATACTGCAGGACATACTATACATAGCAAATTATACGAGTCGCCACTGTCCTCTAGACCATGTGTTGTTGCGCCCACACGCGCTGCATGAGGTCTGTCGAAAGCCCAAAAGCAGCGTAACACGCGTCAAAGAAAACAGACGCCTCCACAGCTTCTTTGGGTATTTGGGTGATATAAGGAAAGAATTCGACCTTCGCTACCAACAAAGAATGGCGCGAATTCTCAGAAATATTCATGAAAGAAATACGTTAACGAACTGTACAGATGTTGAGGATGACTTGCAAACATGTGCTGTAAGAATGAGTTATCTGTCCTCTTTTAAAATCGACAAGATAGCCAGTGCCATTGTGCTTTCTGGTCCTTTGACTTGATCATTTCTAACGGACAATGTAGGCTATTAACGATATTACCCGTGTAAATACTGGAACAGATTTGAATCATAATTTAAGTCTGAATGATCTTGCGCTTGGAACTGTAGAGATGTTTTGCGTTAACACGACGGAACTGTTTGTGATATGCTGCATTTATTGGTTGCTCTCGTAGAATGCGTATCCAACGCTGTATCTCTGAATTAGCAATAGGTCAAGACGAGGCGGTGGTCACTGAAGAGATTATCTACCTTAGGCCAAGTTTCCGATGCAATTCAAGCGGGCCCGAATAACTATAACAAGATATGAGGCAATTCAAAAAGATATATATGGCGATTCAAGACAATTACATTATCCGGTAGTTGTACACAGAGATCAAACAAATCTGAGTCAAAAACGGCGTCAAGTAGGTTGACTCTACACTTCTACGCAACGTCGTCATCAGTTCAGAAAGGACTATGTTCAGCACAAGCTAAACCCTCTGAGAGAAAACTAGTTTTGAACATGTACATTAGACGGATCAAGTCAGACAAACAGGCCCATTAAATTAGTCCACATACATCCTTTCCCTATCCTTCCAGTAGATACCGTCCATCTGGCAACGTTGCCTCCTTCCCATACCGTCAGACGCGGCAGCACCCACCGAAGCACCGCCGCAGTATGACCAGAATAATCAAGCAGACCGTTACGCTGGACGCTGAGCCCAGTCAGCAGAAAAGACGCGTATCGAAAACATTTCTCTATCATTATAAGTTTTGGCGACAAATTTACGGGTAAACCTATGATGTGTGAAATCTGGCTAATAGGTTGCGTAGAATTACCGGGGTTCGAAGCGTATATACTAATATTGAAAAATTGAGATATACAATTCCCACCCCCTACGCCGTAATTTTTTACTCCTTTTCAAAAATGATCAAGAGCCTCTGAAATGTGAAAAAACGACGTTTGATCGACTTTTATTTGTTCCGCCGCCACTGTACCGGTTTTAAAAAAAACTGCAAAGCTTTTTCGTCCTTGGCGTAGTAGTAGTCTTGTGAAACAATTTCATCCAAATCGGAGTAGTACTTTCAAAGTTATAGAGCGGTCAAGGATTATCGGACAGACCGACAGACATGTAAATGAGTGACATGGTTTTCCCTAATCTTATCTTCGAAATTTTGGAAGTAAAAAACTGCAAGCAGATTCGAAGATTGCTAAGCAGTTGCGGGGATCTCCAAGCAAATCCAGTGAAAGCTGAATGAAAACCTTTAGTTCCAAAAAAGAGAGTGTTTATCCCCTCGGGTCGAGGTTATACTGAAGTGTCGCTCTACATTGAGAAATTTTAACGAACGAGATTGAAAAAAATCATCTCAATGTAGCCGAAACGTCAGAATTGTCGTTCGCGGATACCATGTTCAGGACCCCGGTGAACATGAAATCTCTCACTTATACTTCAAATTATCTTAAATTTCGAGGGACAATCTCTACTCTGCTCTTATATTGCTGGCCCCAGTCCGTCATTTCACCCTAGGCGATAGTTTTATTAGCTTCATCGAAAGCCTGCCCACTTTAGAGTGATGTACCCCATTGCCGACTACAATTTGCTCAGCGATTCATCAATTTTATCATAGGAAGTAATGAAATATCTCGTCCAAGTCTAGAAAGTAGCTTGAATTTGCTACCGGCATCGCGACTCAATACTACCATCTAAAGAAGCAACAAATATGATATTCATACTTCTGTAGGGAAAGGGAATAGAAAAATACGATAGGGCACTCATGTGTGTGAATGTACAGCTGTCGTATTACTTCGAGAAAAATTGTACATCAGCCCTAAACCTTGATTTAGGAATAATATTTCTACATAAATTTCTTTGATACCATATGAAGAATAAAGGTCGTGAATTTCACAAAAATTGTAGATAACGCGTTTTAACACGAAGCCCTCGATGTGGAGATGGGAATAGGATTGCATGTCTCCTGATTAATGATTGCTGTCTATGAAATTGAATATCTAACCGATAGAAAATATAAAAAACCATTTACCGAAACGGCAACCACTGTAACACCCATCCCTCCAGCCGGTCCAACACCCTGTTCCGATTTCCTGAATCCGTAGCTGGTAAGATTTCCCGGTACACCGGAAGAAACTGTCAACAGCATGGCACTTAACACACTCCTAACTACCACTCAACATCCGATAACGCCACTACAATACGTCGACCGATTCACACATTTTAAAGATACTATTAGTTCGGCATTATGGGAGCGCGCCACATGGCTTTCGAACATTGATCTTTGGAAACTTGAACGGAAAAATGGAACTTGAGCGGACGGGACATACGCAGAACATCGGCAGCCAACTACAGTGCAACTAACTACTAACTAGATTACATCTTTCAGATGATTTGCCGCGAGCGGCGTTGCCGGGTTGTGAGGCTAGTATTTCCCGGAAAAGTGTTATAAAATTGATGCGATTTTATTGCTCTGAATCCTTTTTGGTCTATAATCGGTATTGTGACATCACACAGACACCCACGTAATAATTTTGTGGTGATAGATAATGAAATAATATCATCCTGAAATAGATAAAATAGGAACTTGTCGCCTAACTGTTGGTACATGTGTGTATCTGGAGTAAGATTGATGGAAATCGAATATTCCCATTATTTCATTGTTTTATTTCGAAAAAACGACGCTGTCGTTTTACGCACAAGAGAAGGAAGTATAATCGTCAAAATTCTCGAATTTCAATTAATGCGTTTTTTTGACGTTTCATATCGTCTACATAACGAAGTTATACAAGGTCTGTAAATTTAGTTATAAGACTGATTTTTTTTTATTAAAATATAATTACAATTTTATATTGTCACCCTCAAAATAAGTTCCTTCTGAAGCCACACAGCGCTGAAGACGGTTCTTCCACTCCTCATAGCAGTGCTGGAACTCCGATACCGGAACAGTCTTCAGCTGATGGGTTACAGCCGTTTGCATGTTTTCGACTGTCGCAAAATGAGTTCCTTGATGTGATCTTTCTACTTCGGGAAGAGAAAAAACTCACAAGGACTCAAGTCAGGCGAATAAGAAGGCTGAAGAGCCACAGGAATGTTTTTACTGGGCAAAAAATCGTTTATTGACATAGCTGTGTGACAAGGAGCATTATCATGATGCAACACCCAGTTGTTTTCGATCTGATGACCGATGGTGTGAGTCAAATTTAACTCTTCCCCGATTATTCTGACTGTCAACCGACGATCTGAACGCGCAAGATCCCGGATTCTGTTGATATGTTCATCGGTTCTTGAAGATGAAGGCCTTCTGCTTCGTGGTTCATCTTCAATTGACTCTCTCCCTTCTGAAAATCCCTTAAACCACCGAAAAACGTGGGCTCTTGACAAAACATCATCTCCGTAGGCCTGCTGAAGTTCAGCAAGAATTTCATGCCCACGTCTGAAGCAAAACCTGATAGCACACTGTTGCTAGAAATTGATGTCACTCATTTTTAGAACACAACAGAAAAAACTTTTTCACAAAAAAACCGCTACGGACAACCAAATGACTCGAGCGAGTTCAAACTTGTACTGAAGGCGGATAACATGTTCCTCTGTCTCTCATCCAAGCCCGGCGCCTCCAGTGTTGCCAGATGAAACGCTACGTTGCCAGTCTCATCACTCAATTCACAGATCTCGTATGTCATTCATTATCATCACTCTATCTTTCTGTCTGTTGGAGTTTTTCTAATCGCGTTAATTCAGAAACGACTGCTTCAATTTTGATGAAAGACTGATACGTTGTACTGTCATAGTAGACAATACTGCTACATCTTCAACAATCCATGCAGTGATAACGGAGTTATAAGTAAAAACAAAGAAGTTTCGAATAGATCATTTACATCAGGTTTGGAATTTTTGAGACATACAAAAACTTAAGAGGTTAAAGTTCTTGAAAATTTGCAAACTTTGTTTTCTTTGTTACTAATATCTCTGATTATTTGGGAATGTAGCTAGAAAATGTTGTAAATTTATAGAAAAATTAAAACAGAAGTTTACGAATGTGTAGGAGGTACTTGATCAGTCTACATGACACCATACCGAAGCAACGCGATTTCTAAAAGAAGTTGAATCTGTCTGATTCCGGTGCTTAAAAAACTTCTCCTATGCTCGTAAATTGAAACTTGTCTTTGAATCACAGACAAAGAGAGCTTTGGCTTCAAAGCTTGATGATGGTTCATAACAAGTAATGCAAAGGGAGCTTTTCTTTTAAATAGCAAGCAACTGCAAAAGAATACTGGCAAGCTTTACAGTGGAGACCTTATTATGTATTTAATTATACATACTAGATATAATTGTCTATTAGCATTCTCATACTGTTATTGCTTTGCTTATCAAGGCGAAAATATCCAGTTTCAAGAGTACTTAGCTTACTCGTATATATTTATCAAATCATTCAAATTTCATATATCCATTTATACTAAAAGGTTTTTCAATAACCGGCGGTTGCTCAAAAAATAAACGATAAAAAGGCATTTCTTATACAACAGGATAACTTCTAGAACTTGATTCCCAGCAAAAAATCACATGCTAAGTTTGACTTAAGTAATTAGGTTTGGTGAGTTGGAGGAACAGAGTATACACAGTGTTCAAGTGGAACCTGTATTGTTAAGAGGGGGCAGAGTTCGAAGTACCTATCAATATCTTGTCGAATTAGAACTTAGCATGGATTTCGTACACAAATTGACAACAGTACAGCGGTTGTTACTGCTACAAAGCCCTGTCGGAGGAAATTCACCTTGACACTCGGAACGCGACATCCTGAAGCATCTCATATGTACACACGTTTTGACCGTTGAAAAAACCGTAAACGGAATAATTTAGGAGCTTAAGCGTTCGTTAACAACCATTACCTATCTGGTTTATTATCCATTTTCTTCTTCGCCTCGTCTTCTTTGCTATCGCGTGCCAACTCGTTAGCCTGTGTCGACTATGAGGAATTTCCCCACCTGCTGCTATGGCCAATCTCTTTGCGCGCTGTTGCCAAACAACAGTATATATCCGGACAAAATGGACGCGCCTTTGTACGGAAGCAGCTGGTTAAGTCTATGTAATATCAAATGTCAATATTATCACTGTGAGATGTGTTCTGCTTTTTACGCATTTATACCATAGATTCAGTCACCTATTCTTATTGAACAGTCGTACAGGACAGTCTAGAGCTTTTCCCATGAGGGAAATCTAAATTGCTATGAAAATGTCGGTTTTATATCTGCGTTTTTAGCAACAATACATGTAGGTGTTCAGAAATATTCAAGAGACTGAATTAGTAGGAAAATTCATGAATAAAAATGTTCTTGTAAAAATAGCTTGGAAATTTGTCGTTTCCATAATACAAAATGCAATATGCTTTTACTAAACTTGGAGAAAGTTGAATCATTGATAGAGGAATAATATAAAGAAAATATGAAGAAAATGTCATAGAATGTGTGAAACATAAAAGAATGTTTTTTGTGAAATGCCAAAAATGCGACACAAATCCTACTGAAACTACGTTTTTTTTACCTAGCGAAACATTTTCTAAAAATGATCAGGGGCTTCTGACAAAACAAAGCTCCTGATGAAATCAGTGATGATTTTTCGTTTTCGTGAGGTACATGTAACATCTTGATACGTATTTTCTCAATTTTGAATTTTTTTAGCTACACTACTTTCCTCTTCTAATATGGGAAGTAAAAGAATAAGCTTTTTTAAAATCGAGTGGAAAAATATAACAATAGCTACTAAAGTGTAGACACTCTCTGCAGAAAATAAACGTCTATATAACGAATTCGTCACCCTAATCGAACGCAAGGACACGTGCCCACGTAACCCCTCATACCTATTACATTAGCAAATCGAGAAACAGCCCTATGATTGACATCCTGCCTACCCTTAACATTTTGAACTTATCACTGATTTTCGTTTCCGTGTCTCTTTAAAATACACAAAAGGGTAGATTTTGTATTTAATGGCATAAGTCATTAATAAGACTGCCCTTTTTGGATAAAAAAAATAAAACCAATGTTGTCATGTCAGGGTGAGCTGCAAAAAGGGCCTTCTGGGTGGCATATGCAAACGAGCTTGTTATCAAAGGAACGCTCTTCCCCTTTAGTTAATTCGTTTAGTCCTTCTAGACAATAAATAAAACAGCAGTAAAATACCACCATAATAGAAGAAATGAATCAACAATGTGATGTGGTGCCAGTTTTGCAAGGAACAAGGTTTTTTGTTCCTCTCTGAATGTCTCACGAGCTAGTAGATTGAAAATCGGCCCTCAGGGGAACTTAATACATATAGGGTGGGTCATTTGCAATCACAAAAACCATATATGTGCACGGGTTTTGAGACTGTACTATTTTTTCTGAAGTTGTCTTTTGTTAGTTTTCAATCAGATTCACAGGATTGTTCCCAACTGATGTGTCGCTGAAAAAAAGCTACATATGAACTAGTTCACAGTTACTATAGGTATAGCAATCGACTATTCTGCAATTTTGTGTTGTCATAAATATTACAGAATATTCAACGAGGGCTGCGCAAAAAATTAGTAGACGGATAAAATGTCCGTAGTGATAAAAAACTTCTCGATACTATGGCCTTTCAAAAAATCTATTAGATAGTAAAATACCCTAGTTAGTTTTTGAGCCAAGTAGATAAAATACTACAGGTACCCCAAATCCGAAAATTCACATTGTTTCAACTTAACCCTTTACCTCCATTTTTGATTTCTACCTTCTAAATATGATAGGGAAACAATTGCTGGACAACAAATCCTCAAATGCAAAGAAATGCCAGGTCTTGAAAATGTACGGGAGGGTGGCCGTGATATGATTTTGGGTAATAGAAGGGTTATGGAGATCCCACCATATAACCTGTTCAATAGGTTAAACAGGTAGATGATATAAGCAAACATCCGTAGGTACTACAACAGGGATGCGTGGATAATGCCCCAGTCATTTCGCTTATGTGACTCTATGCAAGATGCCGTACTCGTCACAGGAATATGTAGCAATGCATTTCACTTACGGATTGTGCTGCCGAAGAATATCGAAACCGATATGACCGTAGAGCAAATTTTTCAGACCATCGTACATATCCGTGTACATAGTGCCTACGTGGAGGGAGAAATGCCCGGGAGAAAAGTAAGAACGGTCGACGGTCGACAGTACACCGAAATCTGCACAGAGCTGCTGCACCAGTTCCACACAAGGTGAAGACTACCCAAAGAGAATCCAGTTTTTCAAAAGGATGGTCCGAGGATAGAAATGGCTCGCAGTTCTTCAAAAAAAATCTTATGGATGGACGAAGCTTATTTTTGAAGCACAGGAATTTACAAAGTTCATAACTTATTTCACCTATATATATATATATATATATATATATATCTAAGCTGATATGTTAGACAGCCTTTAGCCATCCGCCCAATGATGTAGTTCCAACATGATGGGGCCTTTCCACACAACGCACGCCAGGTCAAGGGTCTTTTAAGTCGCACATCTTCAGGCCGATGGATAGGGTGAGTAGGAACCGTAACCTGGCCGCCTCTTTCCTCAGACCTCAACCCCATCGATTTCTTTGAAAGGGGTGATATGAAGGAAGTAGTGTTTCATATTGAAACTTCAACACTACAAGTTTTAAGAGAACGGATTGCTACTGCGAGCAACAGCCTTCGCAGTAATCGACAAATGATGCAGCAGGTTAAAAGAAATTTTCTACGGCGATGCAGAGCTTGTATTAGAGCAGAAGAAAGACAGTCCGAACATTTCCTGTATAGATCGCCTAATATGGACACAAAGAAGGAAGGAAAAAGATCGTCAATGGCAGTTGGAGGGTTAAGTTTAACAAATTGGAATTTCTGGATTTAGTGTACCTGCTTTGCCCAAAATCTATTTAGGATTTGATTATCTAATAGGTATTTTAAAAGGCCATACTATCGAGAAGTTTTTCATTACTATGGACACTTTATTCGCCTACTAATTTTTTGTGCAGGTCTCGTTGAATATGGTGTAATCTTTTTGTTAACAGACAAAATTGCAGATTAGCAGATTCCTGTACCTACATCAACTGGACTAAATTCATCATTTGAGAAAATATCTTGTAAATCTGATTGAGAAATAACAACAGACCACTTCTGAAAAAATGGTACAGTCTCAAAAGTATCGATTATCTACAAATTCTTAAAAATGTCGAGAACTCGAAATCAGTACACAATCGGATAAGGGCATACCTGTATGAGGTTTTTGTGATTGCAAATCACCCTCCTATAACTCCCCGCCGGTTGCTCCATGACTTTTGGGATAGCCTGTATATCAAGGTACTGTTCAATATGAATTTGAAATCCTTTTTCAGATCCCAAAGATCCAGATATGCCTTAGATGACCAAGGCAGAGGTTTGGTATAACTGTGATCACAGAATATGAAGGTGGGATAGTTTCAAAAGTGGACAGTTGATGATTTGATGATGAATATTTCGAAAAGAGCTTTTTTTGGGTATCAAAAATGTTCTAAAATGGCTGGTAAGTTTTATAGTTAAGAATATCGATATCCTTAATTGTGAGGTAGTACGTATACGAAGTTATGTGTGATGTTTGGAAGTTCCAATTGGAGGATTAGAAGGATAGTGCTTTTAGCAATAATGTAAATCCTACACGTTGCATACTGATCACCACCCTCTCTTTAGAAGCTTACGTCGCTATCGTCCACGAACCTCTTCCGCACAAAAAAGATCGATTTGGTGGTCTATTTCTATTTGAGCGACCCATAATTCATTACAATTCCGTTTGCTTATCCTTGCAGCGATATCGTTGGTTTGATTTCAGATATTTATAAATATATGTATGCCACCCAAGTATCGATCCCCACCAACCTAACCATCAGTAAAATAGTAAAGAGGCAAACAATGTCGACGACTTGGTACAAGGCTACATACAATACTATTGGGTCGATATATCAATTATATCTATATACAATATATGAGGTGTTTCTGTAAAAACACGATGTGAGGATTACATGAAACATGTAATTTGACAGCGGAAATGGTCGACAAGTCATGTACATATGTTCGATGATTTTGTTGGGATCGCTGAACTTACACTTTGCTGCCAGAATTAACAAAGAATAGTAGCATAAATGGTGAAGGGGAGATTTTACAAAAGTCAAATCAAAGCTTCTTCTTCTGTCTGCCATGTCAGGTAAATTTGCGTGTGTTCTCATGCCATGACGCTAATCTTCTGCTGACAACTGTGCGTCATTCTATCTTGTCCTTTATTAATAATCAAAGAACGCGGTACCTATCTCCCCCCAGTGCTTATAGGGTGTTTCAAATTCGAACCTTACCATTGGGATCCGGAAAACGGCAAGAGATATGAAGTCGCTTAAATGTATAACATGCATTTTTGGAATCAGAATTAAAAGCTTTATTCATCTACGTAAGAATCCAATATGGCATCCATAAGAAAAAATGAAGTTGATGCTCGAGGACAAGAGGTGAAGCGTCGTATTGGAATTCTAATTATGCCATCTTGTAGAGGAGAAAAAGTGACAATGTTGATGTGCAATTTATTTTAATATCCCACTATCAATACAGTCAGGAATAAATCAAAACAAATTCGTTTTTTTATCTCTCTCCGGAAGTACTTTGAATTTCGTAACTTTCTAAGCGGCATTTTGTTAGTTACCTATATACGCAACTTTGACCCGTTTAAGCGACTACGTATCTCTTACGGCTTCCGAGATCCCTATTTTGAGGGTCGAATTTGAAACACCCGGTATACTGGGACGAGATGCATACTAAATACGACAACTTTCTGCATTCATTTGTAACAATCATACCTATTCAAAGAAATCTACGTTATTCACTCACATACAACATAGAAATAGGTGTAAAAAAGGTATTTCTTGTGCAAAACTAACACGTGTACGAACTAAACTCCATTCGTAGTCCCAGACAAAATGCCCAAAAGCGAGATTGTACAGGTCCGTATTTTCCTTAATGGTCTTGGAATAATCTGACAAAATAAATGATTATTTTTATAGAAAGAAGTGCACATACTTATCACAATTTTTTATTCGCTGGAAGTACTTGAATCATCGTCCGAATGGTTGATATTAATTATTACAGGTTCAATTTGAATATCGATCATATTGTCCAGATCCCACATCTTTATTTCGATTGTCTCTTCAACGTGACGGATGCAATCTTTCCAATGGTTTGCCGTCACTCTGTTGACAGCTTCATAAAACAATTTTTTCACGTCAGAAAATTTGAATGTTCTATTGCTTGAAGCCACATAGTTTTTTATATTTGCCCAAATCATTTCAATGAGATCTAATTCGCAGTGATAAAGGGGTAGCCTTAAAACGATCTTATTTTGTTTTTTAGCCATTTCGTCAATAACATTAAGATTATATTTATATTTGTGCTGCCTGACTAGATGGATACGTTCTGCTTTGACCATATTTTCATTGAAACTAATGTCTTTTGATAGGAGTCATTGTCGAATTTCTGCCTTTCTTGTGAACATTGTGGGAATTTTTCCTAGTTTTCTAGTGTGGTATGCAGAATGATCAAGTACAATAACGGCATTGTCGTCAAGCTTTGGGAAGCGTTTCTTCAAAAAATCGTTCAAATAATATTTATTCAAAAGAATATAAATGAAATTTAAGTCGTGTACTTTTCATATTATAGGCGTCAAGAAAAATCGGAAAATCTACACTCTGTAGTTAGTTACCATTACTATAAATTTCAATTTTTTCTTAGACGGAGTGTCGGACAGTGGCATTCTACGTAGTGACAGCAAGATAGTAATACCACTTTTAGATAATCCCGGGGCTGTAAAGATTATGTACGCACATTCACAAAATCTCGGTGAGTGACATTGTGGCACTACACAATCATGAATTAAAAAAAGTGGCGTTACTATCTGTCTTGCTGTCACTACGTAGACTGACACTGTTCGTCTCTTCGCCCAAGGGTTTGTTCGTACAGTGGTCAGTAACTTGTCGGTGACTGTGTCTGAGATCCGGCCCTGTGAATTCCGTCTATATAGCGTAGAAGAATGAACCAAATTTGAGTGGTGGGATCTTGGACATGATCACGCGATCGCTAGATAGCTAAGATTCTAGCTTTGTAGTTGATGTGGACCGACCAACTACAGCCAACCATGGACAGATGTTTCGAGCTTTTTGGCTACTCCTCCGCATAGTCTAGGACTGAGATCTGTACAGTCCCAACCGCTAGACACTGTTTCGCAGTAGTTGATTCTAGCAGTAGATGACGCTTCGCACTATTTATTTAGATAGATCACACACTTTGGATAGTGTACAGCTTCTGTGTTTTCGTTCGTTGTCCGAGAGACCCAAGCCTAGACCATGCTGAGGAGTAGCCAAAAAGCACAAAACAGCTGTTTACGGTTGGCTGTCTTTGGTCGGACGGACGAAAGCAGAGCATGTTTATTTTATATCTAAACAGGTTCCAAATGATTACCGAAGCCCATTACTCAGGAAAACTTGATTGTTAAAACCACAAATGGAATTTACACACATCTGGCATGGTAAGTTTCACTATAATTTTTCGTTTCAGTTGATTTTTCGATTAAGCTTCCTATAATTTTTACGATAGTATCGATACTTCCTCTGCGCACAGTTATTCGACAGGAGGTACAGGAAAACGAATTTGGAATTATATAAATATTGTGAGACGCCGTACTCGAGGCTCTAGTGCATTATACCCATTCTATGATTATACATAACGGTGCAGATAGAATGCGCTGGGCATTCCAAGTATTTTAATTACCTATTGGTATTAATTTGAAGAAAGTGGACGCTAGCTTCAAGTTCTCAAACGAGAAAATTATTAATTCCCACGCGCTTTTTTATATTATATATATATATAAATATATATATATATATATATTTATTTTTATTTCCGTATCAGCTAAGCTATTATGGCTATAACTGGGCGTTAGAGAATATGTTTATGTCACAACGTTTGGCACTTGGAATCAATCGGAATTTTCAGTAAACCGTTATTTTCAGCGGAGGTGTTTCTAATTACTTATCACAGCCTTTTTGACGGATTTTGTACTTGTCATTTATCGCTTTCCCAACCTTCATTTTATAAGAAAGGACACTCTATGACGACTGTGTCTGAATTTCTTTGAGGCAGGGTTGAATTATGGATTTATTGGCATTGACCTTCGACTTCAAATAACCTGGTAAAAATAAAATCAAATGGTATTAAGTCGCATAGTCTAGGGGAAAAAATATAATCACCTACCGGTAAACCGACCGGCAGGGGTATTCCGTATCTTGAAAAGTGACATTATCTCGGATTTCCTACAAGATGTCAACTTGGAACTAGCTGTCGCTCACTTCTTGCTCACTTGCAGCCAGCTCGGAATGAACTATTTGCACACTAACCTACTTAGTCAACAAGTTGACATTTTATTGTTTTTTATAACCATGCGGTATTTTGTGCGATTGAAGTTTACCTTTTGGTGATCTTCGCAATAGCATAAAGCATAGCAACTAGTCGACAACTCCGACAGTAGATGCCAAATCTATACGAGTATTTTTGGAGATTGGATAAAAGCAATGGTCCCTTATTAGCCAACTCATGTGTGCAAGAGCAAGCGATAGGTTTGCGCAGTGCGCCTACGAAACTTCAAACATGATACAGTTAGCCAATTTGTCTGCTTATTTCAAATTACACTGATGTCGTAACCGTCAAAACACCCTGAAAAGACCTATAAACTAAAGTGTACAAAACCGGTAATATCCCATGAACCAATTGCTCTCCTTGAAAGCACACGTTATCCACACCAATTCTCCAATGCGGACAGAGAATAGCTCAGGGACACATGCATTCATGCATAAAACATTTACATAAAGTGGTCATCGGAAATTTTGGAAGAGGGCGTTTTCGCATTTTCGTGAGGCGATATTCCATACTTAAACCTATCATGTGTACTTTTTGATTCAATAAAGAAATGTGATCTAAGAAAAAACTGTTTCCTATTTAATTCAAACCTTGCATGAACTTTAAGGCTTTCTTTTAATAGATTCAAAAGTGCCATTGTTTTTGCACCATGTGAAGGCACTCAAATTGTATTTAGGTGCCTTGAGCGCTGGTGATTGTGAGCAAAAAATCTCTATGTTTAATTATAGGCAATTTCTTCGTGATATTAACTAACCTAACCATAGAAAGGAACTCGAGTTACGCCCATCGTTCAGATAAACCATCTACTATCGCTTTTATATCATCAAATGAAAAAGCCTCACGAGCTCAGGTGCAAGCTAGGCGCGAATGAAAAATGGACATTCAACGATTCAGCGAGCGTTCCACTGGTTATTGAGCAAGACTTGTAATTCATGAAGGTATACGGGTATCTTAATGGCAATAGAAAATGCAAATAGAATATATACAACAAAATGCTCCTACTTGGACATGGGCACTAGTCATCAGAATTGATGCCACTAAAAAGTCCTTAAATACGTCATAGTCGCCATTGTTTTACACCGAAGCAGCCTCGCAGGCAGAAGCCGCGGCTGCTATAAAGAGATTAAAAAAAATTGATTATCCGATTTTTGAACTGTCCAATGAGCGCTATGGCGCTTCTTGTTCGTCAAGGTACACTACTGTATTCGGGAAGCATTCAAATGTATAAGAATGCTGCGTCCCCAAGCAGTGATAATCTCCAGGTCTCTCGTCCGAAAGGAATACGGTGCTAGCCTACTTTTCTCCAGCCCACTGATAGATATCGGCTTGCCACTCTGAATTCGTGCATGTAGAGTGCTGTGACCAGCAAAGCTGTGTATTGGATACACTGTGCAATAATTAGAAATCTACTTTGAAAAGGTTAATTTCTCACAGATGGCGCTGAAGCCAACTATATTAGCATATATAGTTTTACAGCAGTCAGTTACGCAGAGAACTCAGCACAAAGTTAGCCGGAGAACAGCGACGCGTATTTCTCTTATAATTCTAAAGTTTAGGTGAAATCTAATTTGTTAGAAATATGTCTAATAGGTGCGTAGAATTATCGGGGTTGGAAGCTTATAAATATACTAACGCCAGAAATTGGGATATATTAATAATAATAATAATATATTTATTTCCAACAGGTATACACCCAATCACAGGAAATTAGTGAAATCAAAACAAAATAGTACCATATATACACATGTATACACACACATATATATATATATATATATATATATATATATACATACATATATACATACATATACACATACATATATACACATATATATATATATATATATAGACAAAGAATCAGAAAATAATAACAAAAAAAAGAAAATAGAAAAACATCAGTGATCTGAATGAACACATAATACATAGGTGTTTGAACAATTAAACACTTCTACAAAAAACGAGAAGAAAAAAAAACATAAAAGTGCTCCAATTGAAGAATAACAATAACTGACACCATCAACAAAACGATTTTATCTCAATTGCTCCATGTAAATGTTTAATATTTTATTAAGACTGTCATGACATACTATACATCAGCTCTGTTACAGATTGAATTGAATAAGGTTTTTTTTACCATTACTGGGGATCTGCATAAAATATTCGTCCGTGGTGTATCACAGTAAAATATGTGATTATGCCGACCAACTAATCTGGGATATTCTTCCCCACACCCTACAACCCTCAATACTCAACTTTTCCCCTTCTAAAAAATTTTCCCAAAATGAGGAGTCTATGAATCGTTAAAAAACGAAGTCTGAGCAATTTTTTCATTTATTCTGCAGCTCCGCAGCCACAGGATCTATTCTTAAAACCTTAAAAGATTTTCGTCAGTTTGGCAGCAACCTTGTGTGGAAATTTCCTGATTACAATCAGACTTGGGTAGTATTCGAGTACTCGGTATTTTGATTCATATTCAGAATACATTTGGCTGGTATTCGAACACATTTGTGTGTTTGGTATTTTGCTTTCGAATGAAAACTTTTTTGGTCAATACTCGGTATTCTAGATTCTTAATAACATTTGTGAATCCCAGTACCCATTTAGTATCCAAATCCCGGTATTTGAATCCTGTACTGGGATCCTGTTTTCGAAAAATGTTCATACATTTTCTTATCAAGTTTTATTCTATTGATTTTCTATAAAGATCTAATAAAAATCAAAGATTTTTTCATTGCACAATTAATTTGCCTAACCTAACTGTGACGCTGTGTATCAAAATGTTATTTTAAGTTTTAATATAGTGATGTATTTTTGACTTTTTTAATAAATTTTTAAAAGTTAAGTAGATAAATAAAAATCAAGTTTAACGTGCGCGTATGTTTTTTTTTGGGTTGAATATTAAAAAAGTATTCATATTTAAACGAATCCAGGATTCGGATACAATTTAAAATACAGTATTCGGGATACGTATTCGAATACCGGATTTCAGTATTCGAATACTGGATTTCAGTATTTTTTGAAGCAAATGAAGCAATAATTTTGCCCTGAATTTTGCGGACCAGCTTATACTGGTGAATACACTGGCATCAGAATGGAAAAGAATAAGGTTTATTATGCCCGACGTAGGTCTCGTACAGACCAATGCAGCCGGCCGGTTTCGTATCAGTAGCTACGAGATTATTCTGAAACTGTTAATGGAAGCGACTGATGGTAGCTGCATTCTCGATTCTTTCGCGAATACGAAGAAAGTATTCGGTTAAAGTTTATTAGAAATATGGAGTGCAGTGAACAGGGTATTCAATAAAATACCTGGCCAAATATCAAAAGTTACTCCAAGAAGAAAAGTTGATACAAACAACATAGGTACAGCGGTGAAGTCATGCTTCATTTTTTAACATTCTTTACAGAAAGTTCGATTTTTCGTAAAAATCGTAATAACCCTTTAGCAAGTTTTGCATTTTTTTTTGTAATTTAGTAGGTAAAGAAATACTCACGTATCGCAGTAGGTCTAGATTGTATCAAATAAGGAAAACGTCAATAAAAGTCAATCCCCCCAAGGGGGATCGCCAGGACAACTTCTGGTTTTCATTAAGCATTATTCCCAACTGACTTTAATGTTGACGAGACATACAAACTCGCTATTTTCAGCAAATTTAAGAAAATAGGCTAAATGGTAATTATTATGATTATTATTATAACGACGCAAATTGTTTAACAGCCTATATCTAAGTTTCTTCTTAACATCATAGGGAGCATCGCTCCTAGAAATTTGGTCAGGTTCTTGATTAAGTAGATATGCAATATATGGCTTTAAAAGAATACCTCAAAAAATAGGGTCACAGGGTATTTGTTAATATTTTTTATTATCAAAAAAATATGTTCAACTGCATTTAATAATGGTTAGATATCCAAAAGATGCTCGAAATGTATGTACATCAAATGAATGCAATAAAGTGTGCCTATAACAGCTGTTTTCCTTAGCAGAACCTCAACAAGCTCTACTTTTATTAGGCAAAAGGTATTGAGGATTGTCTGTTGAAAAGTAATCTACCAAAAAAGAGCAATGCCTGAGCTGATCTGAATCATTGAATAGAGTGAATGCTATTAGAAAAGAGAGATATTTCCTACAGGGCACAGATGCAGAGGGTAGCACAAACTTTAGAAAATGAGATGAGGCGTTTTTTAAATAAATAGAAACTGAAAATCACATAAATAGTAATTTTAAAGGCAGAAAGAAAACACCATATGGATTAACACACTTTCAGCTCAATCCATGGCAGTATACATGATGTACAAAAACCACTTTAAAATAAGGTGATCTCAAAATAATCTCCAGGTTTAGCAAGGTTCAAACTTTAGAGACTTACCAACCTCAAAAATTATATAAATCACTTAAAATTTATAATATTTATGGTCGCAAAGTATTTAAATTAAAATTAAAACCTTACTCTAGAAGACTTTAGAGTATTTTGAGATTAACTTATTTTTAAGCAATTTCAGCCTTGTTTTTCAGGCTGAAATTAACAAACTCTTGTTTTTGACAGAGTGTACATGGCAGACTACATCAGTATGATGGTATGATAAGTGTGTACATTACACAGGTACAGTTTGATAACTAGTTTATTATATCAATAAGTCAATAATTACCTCTATCCAACTTCAATTAATTAACTCAGCAAATAGGGGCTTCTATCAGTAAAACCATAAAATGTACATTTATCATTAACCATCACTCTAGTTTGACATGTTATACAAGTCTACCATGTTTCTTAATTTATAGAATAAAAGGGGAACAGCATCTTGTAATTAGGGAGTCAATCAATCAATTGATAATTAATGAATGTAAATCTGCAACAAGTGACCAACAATATTATATACAGTCAAATTATATCTACTAATTCCTCAATTACTTGGTATAAGTTTGTCTAGGTTTACCTATACCTATGTCTCAGAAGGAGGAAGGTAGAACTTTTACTTACATTAAAAAATGAGTCTACATAAAGATTGCATCCATTTATGACCATTTTCAACGAAATTATATTGATATGAGCTGTAATGACAAACTTTTTGAACTGCTGCCTATTGACTCAAGCATGATATGTAATTTTTAGGCACATTTGCATTCCAAATGCTATTTGAAAGATCAGCAAGGCCTCAACGAAACTTGTGTAGATAATAGTATAAAGTAAGACCGAAAAAGAAGCAACAAAAATGCTGTTGAAGATGCTTCTATATGTTGTATGAAGTGCCAATCTACCATTGATAAAGTTAACAGTCACAGTAGGTTACTATTACTCTCACATCTTGATGTTTAAAACATTGTTTCAGGAAATATTTCTTTTGCTGCTTGATATAACATAAATAGGTAATATGTATATGAGTATATGATGAACCTTTTTACCTATTTTGTTTCAAGCCTTTAATTAATATTTAACTTGACCTGTTTGTTAGTATGTATATGTGGGATAAATCTTGAAAGTGAATTGTGAAGCAATTAACCTCAACTAATTGAGCTAAAATTTTATTTATACACATTTGATTCCAGTCGCAATACAAAAGTAACTCCATTTTCAATCCAATATGATGGATGTTACAAAATTTCAATTTATCATTTCTGCAATAACAGCTGTAATATGGGTATCAAATGAAAGGGTTTCACAAGTTAAATGCTACCAGCAAGATGATGTCACACTAAATCCAATAAGACTCAAAATGGCAACTTAACAGGGTAACCCCATCGATTTATGTTTATTTGGACCCAAATTACGTCAGTAGAAGTGGTAATGGCAAATTTTCGTCACTGCTGCCTTTTTACCGTTTCGATCAGAGCGTGATCGATCGGAACTTCAGCTGCATACAGGGTACACAATGAGCTGATGCAAATAAAAAGAAAATGACTCAGTGAGAGAGGAATCATCAGCTTTTATCTGCAACCTATGTAGGAGAAGGAAGAATCCAAAATCAAAACAGGACTCAGTTTCCTTGAGCGCAAGAAAGTTATAACCTGAGACAAGGAGTACATCACAAGCAAGTAAACTCCAGCCTAAAATAAACTGCACAAATTATAAAATTAATTATTTCACACAAATGAAAATGAGTTTTTACAACAAACTTAACCTTCAAATATAATTTTTTTTGATGGAAAATATGTTCTCAAGTTTTTAAGTAAAAGCATATTACACCCCTTTTTATCCCTTGTTAAAACATGACATGCTTTATTTAAAAACTGAGAAAAAGAAGAGGAGATGAAAGAGATTCAATATTCTTTAAAAGTTAAGAAGTATAAAACAGTGTATTTACAATAGATAAGAGATCAAATGATTCTAGTATTTTCTAAGAATTATTTTCTCATTTTCTTGGGTATTGTAATAACCTTGAAAAGTGGTAAATGAATAAGCTCCTATAGCCCAGTAACTAGTTTCGCTTCTTATGGTGACTCAAGGATAAAAAAGAACTTGGCTAAAGTTTATCTTAGTAAAGACATGGTATCTTCAAATGCTTAGGAGGCATGATAGCAGAAGATAAGTATGAATAAGTGTTCTACATTTTCACCCTCTAGTATTAAACACAACACATGCACATGTTTTTAGGCCTAATATTTCAAGCACTTAGATTTTATCAACATCTGTGCATGGCACTCTCAACAAAACATTCTGGCAACATACAGTATTACAGATAAGGCCACTGATATAAATAGAAGTTATGTCAAATAATAATTTACTACTTGGGCACGTCTGTCACTGGCGACAATACCCCAAGTCTGGAGGTTCCACAATTGAAAAAACGGATTGTAAACATGGATTACAAATCGTTTTGACGGAATATAGATATCAGTAGGAGAAAAACAAGATTTAATCGGTGTTTTTGATTTCCAAACCACACTGCAAAATAGGTCACTTAACCCAAATTCTCGAGATGTGCAATTTGTTGCCTTGCAACTCATTTGGAAGCTCTTAACAGCGGATGTATAGCGCACACTTGTTAGTTTATTGGCAAAAACAAAACCTAGGCTGAAAATAAACCACGAATGGTTGTTAAAAACGTCTAACCCTCGACAGCTGATTCATCGCTTTTGTAGACGAGGATATTGAAATCACAACTTTTGGTCGAGGATGAAAATGTATGCGTATTTGTGTATGAGTACAAAAAACTACAGGTAGAAAATGATGAATGGACTCACCAGTCGGGTGACGAACGTATCATCCATGTCGTTAGTGGATCTTCTGTTCATGTCGGGCGGGTGTTGGTCGCCGTTTTGCGCGTCGTTACTAGAGTTTTTTGTAAAAATCTTTGAAATTGCACTCCACATTCAAGACCGTTTCGCACCAGGGTTTTCCTTTACCCTCGGACAATATCATTGCCCAGCCTACGCAAGTACGTGTAGTCGGGTCGAACTGGGCTCTATATTACTTGTTTTCTAGATTTTTACAAATTTTACACTTCGCTACGTACTATTATCACGCATTTCGGGTTATAATTTTGCTAATTTTACATTAATTTACTTCCTTTGACAAATACGTTGAATATCTTGTCATAATGAACGGTACGCTACTGGCGCCACTTGTGAAAAGCGGAATGTCAAAGAACTAAGCAGACAAGTTGAGATTGGCTACACTGACGACTATGACGTAGCGGGTGACTTGAAATTTGAGTATACACTGCCCGACAAAAATTACTAATCCGATCCATGCCCCAGGTATAACAAAAAAGAAACTTGTTTTACATGATACAACAGATACAACTAATGTCCAATGCATCCAGTCGAAGTATTCTAATCACGAAAATTTTTGAAAATTAATGTTTTTTTTGATGCATTGATATCTAAATCACAAAAAACATGTTACTCATTTCCGTCGGTCTGTTTGTGCGTCCGCTAATTTTTGGCCTGTCTATAACTTGGAAAGTACCACTCGAATTTTGATGAAGTTTTCACACACAAGTTCGCGTGTGATCGCCACGGTCACCTCCTGCAATCAAACTATATATAGTCAGATGTTGAAACACCCGATGGACAAAAACCGTTATTAAAACATAAAATTCGTACTACGTATCAACAATTCCAATTCGATTATTGTTCAACTACAATGGTAATGCCTCCTTAAATGTAACCCTCGCTGCTACCGTAGTTAATCGGTAGCTGTATATAGGCTGTCCGAATTGGCACTTCAAACTTTTCTTTTTGCTTCCCACGTCAACTGCCGAACAAGCATTGCAATAGCGAAACGTTTCGAAAATGAGATACTGTTTTTTATGCATCTCGAAAAACCATGACACTCGTTTCCCTCGGTCTGTCTGTCTGTCCGCTAATCCTTGGCCCGTCTATAACTTGATAAGAACTGCTCGGATTTTCATGAAATTTTCATACAAGTTTACGGTACTAGGCCGTGTACGAATAAAAGCTTTGTAGTTGTAGAAATCGGTCTAGTGACAGCGTAGAAAAACAAAAAAACGCCTAAACTTCGCTTTTTTACGTTTCAGATGATCCTGATCATTTTGGATAAATTTTTAGGGGTAAACATTGGAAGTGGGTGGTTGTAGGGAGGTGATGAGGGAGGGTGTATGGTAATTCTTTGGCGGTAGTATATTTATAAAAACTTCTAACCCGTAATTATTCTACAAATCTCTATTGTATTAGGTACATTTCACATTGTATACTACCCCGCATTATATTTGCCCAGAGTGAGATAGAAGATGAATATTTGAACATAAAGTGCACTAGCCCCGCTGCTCGTTCTCGGGCGAACGTCGGCGCGACGGATGTTTTACTTGAACAGCTGAGAAGAATAAAAGTCAACGATGCCTCGGCGATGTAACAATTGCTACTAAATACGAGGGCAATATAATTTAGTGAATATAAATTACTAGATAGGGTGACAACATTAGTTAATAGTTATTCAGGTGTGAAATAACTAATAGACGTTTACCCGTCTTTTCGAATATGAAGATATTTTGGAGAGAACAAATCATATCATCATCAAATTATATTCATTATATTACATGAAGGTAAGGTCACAGTCGATCAGTAATAAGCCTACCACAACATTTTCAAAGCCCCTAATTTCATTTTTTGCCAAATCAGCAAAGCTTTTTTAGACTGATGATATTCACTCTACTTTCTACGGCCTTATGTCAGGGTACTAGGTTCTTCATAGCAGGCAACACAATAAAGATACCAGAACCAACAAAACTGGACTCAGATGATGATGTATAAATTAAGTCCGCATTTATCCAGAATTACGGGAAGCACAAGGTCAACCTACTTGAGGCCATTTTTTTGATTAACCATCAACAGAAAATGTACATCAGCATGTGTTATACGCATCCTCCGTCATGATTTTATACTCATACATAATTAAACATTTATATAAATACAAAAAATACTTGACATATATTGATCAATACGAGGTGAATCGAAATAGTTTACTCATATTGAAGAATGAGCAAGATTTGAAACACTTTTATTCTCTTGCTTTGGTACAAAATCCACTAATGGGTATCGTACTGTTAGCCTCAGAAAAAAGTTATTACTCGAAGGATTTTAGAAGTATCTGCATAGAGAATGTAACAAAAGTGCACAGACGACAATCGGTAATACTAAAAGGATCCTTTCAAAAGGACACCTATTTAGATTCGTTCTGCAGTATAAATCATGAAATCATCTTCATCAGATTTTACTTTGAATAATAAAATAACGTGGCTGTCAGTTATAGCAAAATATAGGTCTATGTATGTTTTTGAAAGTAAAAATAGGTAGGTACAAGTTGAATACTATAGAATATATTGATCAGAATTTCTTAAACTTTGTCACGAGATATATCGGTGAGGATAATGCCATTATTTCCCTGTTTCTCCTTCCCCAGAAGACCTGTCTAGCCCAAAGACTTGAAAACAGCAGTCTCTGATTTCAACAATACTCCAGTTGCAGTGTGCATAGAGGGCTCACATGGACATGTAAATACCTGATAATCTTGCGATGTACACAGATAATTTTATACTTTACGTACTTTTATTAAAATATATAACCATACACAAATACAAACATTTACAAAAATGACATATATAAAAAAGGACTTACACAGACTTACAAACTATGGCCAATAGAAACATATACAGAATCAATTGTCAGTTCCACACATTAACACGTCTTTAGTAGCATTCACGCACACTTGAGAATATTTACAAAGTCAAAGTGAAAAAAAATTACAACACCGAATAATACAAATAATATAACCAAAAAGCGATGGTGAAAATGGCTTATTAGTTTCTACATCTTGAAGAATATCGGCTACAGATATGGGCGCCCGCAGGAATTAGTTTCAGGGGGAACGATCTTCTGAGAAAGATAATTTTTGGGGAATATGTACATTTTTGGAAGAGCGGGGGTCAACATATTTTCTTGGAGAGGGGGGTGGCAAATGCTAGAAATCCCCAAAATTGTACACAAAATCATGCTAAATATGCAAATTTGAAGATCCAACTTGATTCTCAGGGGATGTCCGCCCCTGATCTCCACCTGCGGGCGCACATAGCTACAGAACTACATGTATAAGAAAATGTCTCCTACATCTAAAAGAATCACATTTGTTTGACTTATTTACATCATACGTATCTTCTCCACAATTTTATGGTCTTGGTTAAATGAGGATACACAAAAATCTACCTTTTTTTAGTTTTTGGAGCAACGCATAGCTCATTATCAGTAATAACAAGTCACTGTTCACCTGTGATGTTTGAAAACATATTCAGTCTTCGGCGGTTACCTCTATTAGGTGTATCTCGGATATTTTTTGTCATTATAAGTAAATAGATTACTTATTCCTTAATGTTCAATTTCAACCAGCGTAGTGCCTTTCGATTTTTTTGATATTGAAAATCATTTTCTTCTTTTAAATGAACTACCTAGTGACAGCCACAACTCTTCACTACCATTTTCTTATATTTCTTTAGAATCACATTTTGATCGTCCAAGAAATATAATACTGATATGGGTGACAACTTTGTAGGTGCACAACAGGGCTTCGGGAACCTCCAAGGATTCATCAAGTGGACTAAGGTCTGCACGATAGCGTGGTTTGTGGCGTTCATATGTGCATTCAGCGGAAAGTTGCATTCGCCTGTACAGTAATATGCAGCGTATCCATCGGGGGCTATGATCCAGTCCTAAACGTACATTGGAATTTTAATATAAACATTAATATAATGAAATCAGTTGAAAACACTAAAAAGCACTCATACGAGGCTAATCTGAATAGTTCTCGACCTGACATAGGCATATCGCTACAACCAGCGAATTATGTATGACTCATGCAAGGGTGGGCAATGGACAGGTCATTTACTCGTATACCAATCAACTTTTTATCTCAAGTAGTTTGTCGACAAGAATGTTTGATGTGAACGACTTTTGCGTCTTCGTACTTGAATATGATCCACGTGAAGGACGGCCAAAAACCGCAGTCACACCTAAACCCAACGAAAAGGTCCAAGGTATGGTGTTAGACGATAGGCAGGTGAAGGTAGATGAGGTCTCGGGGATGTCGGAAGAAAGGGTGCAAATATGGTTGCCACCCACCCGGTCTCAGCCGGACACGTTTGACTTTTTTGCGACGGGTCCAGCTAAATTTTTATTCGTGCTGCCTGTCCGGATTTTAATAGGCTTTCTGCTCTGCGCGGTATTTGCATAATCACGCGGCACCTGCAGCTTGAAGCGGCGTAGTAGTAGTAGCATAGTAGTGGGTTGCTAGCTCGACGCGCTAACCTCCGAGCTACCGAGGCTCCCTACAATTATTATCATTACTGTAGTTTCTTCAATTTGAAAACTGTATATTTGTCCAAGGGAGTATCTAGGGGAGGTCAAATTATTCTGGAAAGCGCTTTGGGTTCTATGAAGAAGTCTGTCGTAGACGAATATTTTGACAGCCCTCCACTTCCGAGAAGGAATCCTAATGTTGGAGAAGCGTTGGATCAAGTGTCTTGGAGTTGAAGGGGATTTTGTAAAAGATTATTTTTTACTAAAAATTGCAGTCTTTCATTGTCAGGCCGAGTAATGTTCAACCTACCTTTGTGGTAGTGAAATAGTTATGTAAGGAACTGTTTTTTCAGTACCCTTAAGATAAAGCTACTCACTTGCCACTTCAAGTCTTTGAAGCTGATGTACAAGGTTTCTATTCTGCAGCTTCTCCTGGAGTCTGGTTCATTGTCTGAAAAAGAAGTTATACATATAATGAGGGTCATTCTTTAATTAAGAACCGTTTTGTAATAGAGTGACGGAAACTTTGTTTATGAATGTAAGTTGTATCACAAACTAAAATATGAACATTTTTCCATTTTCCAATATAGTCACCATAGACATTTACGCATTTGTCAATTCATAGCACTAGCTTTTAAATCCCGTCGTCAAATAACGCTGCCGTCTGACCGTGAAATCAGTTACTAACAACATGTCAGTATCTACCAAAAGCTTTTCCAGCAAGAAATTTCTTAAGTTTTTGGAAAAGATGAAAGTTCGATGGTGCTAAATCCGGGCTATATTATGATGAATGATTCAGTAATTCCCAACGAAACGAATCGAGCGTTGTCATGAATCCCAACGACACCGCTAGAGAGCAGGTTGTGCCGGCGGTTTTGGATAGCAGAATAGCGCGCCTAATTCAACAAGCTACTGGTGGATTTCCGCAGGAGGAACTTTTTTGCGTTTAAAAAACGAATTACTGAGCCCACTTCACAATCGGCTTATTGACATGGCGACAAACAAAGCTGTATAACACAGCCAACACCGACAAATACGAGCTACGTAATGGCGGCGTAGTGAGAGACTGCCCAAGAGAGCGTCTGAGGTTGAACACACGTCGCGTGACTCGATGCGCCTTCGGGTCTTACTTTAAAAATGGCCCTCGTACTCTACGATCAACTTTCAGAGTTGACAAATAAACGTATCCACCGGTTGCTTTAATACGTTTTCAAACTACCTAAGTTTTTATCCACCAACCCCTTAGTTCTAATGACAATATGAGATAGTCAAGTACCAACCACTTACTTTTATATCCATGCACTATACTTGAAAAGGTGGTATCTTTCTTCGTTTTTGGTGACCTCGCTGTTCTTGCCTTAACATGGTTCTGAGCTTTCAAGAAAGCGACCATAAACGGCTGTATTTTATCTTCTGCCTTCGTGGTTACTAGTCCGATATCTTCTGGTCTTATTTCATGACCTGTAACGAACAGTCATAACTTTTTGATTACGTGAATTGCGATTTTGCCTTGTTATTTGAGTCCTGAATTATTCATAATTGATAGAAATATGTGGCTTGTTCCTTCCTACGCCGACGCGAAGTACTTCGGAAAATGAGATAGGTAGTATGGTTTTTGAATGTTATATGTACATCACGAAAAACCGTTGATTGAATTTTGACACGACATTACGACTATACCAAGGACGAAAAAGCTTTGTAGGTTTTGAAAATCCTTCCAGTGAGGGCGGAGCTATAGGCAAGAAACTAAGTTTTTTGACGTTTCAGAGGCTCCTGATGATCATTGTCAGAAATTTTTTTGTTGGGGTTGAAAATTAGGGGTTGGGGATTGTAGGGTCTGGGGGAGGCTATATCTCAATTCGATGTTAATAATTATATTTTATATAATATATATTTATATATACATATATATATATATATATATATATATATATATATATATATATTTCCAACGCACACGTCGTAGGCAACACAACGAACATAGATATAACTGAGCCAAGGTCCGACCGATGGTTGGGTGGCGAGTGTCCAGGTTAATCATAGCACCGTTGCCAGATGGTCGGTATTGTAGGTACGGCGGGGTAAAATTTCTAAATAGCAACGTTGTTAAATGGGTGGAAACTATTATGGAGCTGTTTGACTGACTTGACGAAGTTGACTTTTTTGATATACATGTTCGTAGCTAACTTTTTTCTCAGAGTGGCTAGCTTGTATTTGTTTTAAGAATTGATCATAACGTTGCGTGGAAAAGGCATAGTCAGTCTACCTGACGCCACTTTGTTTTGTTACTTTTGATCAAAACAAAGACTGAAATGTTTATATGACCAAAGTATTGTTTTGAGATATGTTTCTTCACAGTTTGAATAAACCGTTTTGTTCCAGAGATAATCTATATAGCATTTCATAAGAAACTTTATAAGAAACTCGGCAATCGATAATATTCCATTATCAACATATCAACACGGTATACCTTTAATAGGAATAGGAAATAGGTCGCGCCCACCATTTGATACTAGATTCGCAATCACGTGTCCGATTTATCTACGGGATGAGTTTTGACCAGCCTGCAACCAAGCAATAATTTGTTCATCCTACTAGGCTACTAGTTTACTTTATCGAGCATCTCAAAATGTTACAGGACTGTATAGTGCCTGTTGAAGTACACACGAAAGTGTTTACAATTATCAATATTCCTGGAAAATAGAATCGGTTCTGTTCCCAGGTAAGAGAGTATTAAATCTCCAAGGAACTTATATTAGTTCTAAGAAAGAAATTAACAAAGATAATATAGCAATTACCTACCTGGTCGAGAGAGCGGCTGAACCGATAAATAAAGACCCTTGTTAGAGGCAGGAAATGCCACCCAAGTAGCTAAACAGGCAGTGACGTTCAGTGTGACCCAATCCGATAAATCCGAGGTCACGTTAAGGGCAGACACATATTCTAGTTCACGTTCTCTAAAAATAAATAAAAGGGAAAAATCAAGAAATGGTCTTTTATTTTAGCAATGTTTAATTATTTTATCTGTTTTGGCCCATATGGTATTCGCGAATGCTTTGATATAAAAAGATGTAATGATAAGTTCTAAATGTTAGTAGCTACCATTGTCTAATATGCATTCTGGTACTGACTTCATATAAGTATACTTTAAATAATTCACTTACCCATTATCAGTATTGATAAGCTGGTATACCGAAATAGTGTAAACAGAATCTGGATTTTTTTCATTGACTTTGTTCTTGAATATCCTTAATTCTGCTCCAACTATATCCTCTGCAATGGGAACCTCAGAGACATTGAACCACAATCTTTTTCCTCGTTCATGTCTTACGTTACTTACATGGTGATCTAAAAAATATTTTTGGTAGCAACATGCTTATTATTCTCCAAGCAGTTTTATGTAGTATGTTCAACAGACCGCAACGCACGTATTGGGCATTTAGAGCTGAACGGATTTTAGAACCGCTTGTGTGTTATTGAAGTTTGTCCACTGATCCGAATCGGTTGGACAGCATATGAGCAACCAAATAGGATTTTTCTAAGGGCCAACTTTTCCGATTTGCGCCAGTAACGTCATATAGATTGCCAGTCAGTAAAACGCTTGTTGATTTGGGTTCGGTTTCCCTAACGTCCTGTGTGTTGAGACCCAGTATCGTTTATCCCACAGAGCCAAGGACTCTCCTTCCATCTTCTATTCCAAAGCATACACATTTGGAATTTTTAGCCACCTCTATCACATATTGTAAGGTGTATGTAGTCGCAATATGAAACGATATACTTTTGAACAGATAGTTTAATAGACTTCAAATCTGCTTCTATATGTTACGCGATTTCTTTGAGAAAAAATGTTATTTCAGCTCTCAAAGATCCAAAAAGGTTCCCATATTTGTATCTCTAAAATAATTCCGTTGTGAAATCGCTTATTATATTTTTTCTTTGATATTCTATATATCCTAATATACTAAGTGACATATAAATCCGAACACCCAGTTTAAATGGTTTTATTTTAATAAAATTTTGTATAAGTACTTAATGAAGCACAATAAGTAAATGATAAAAATTTCAAAATGATTTCACTGCTTTAAAGCCCTTTGACCTTTAATAATGTGTGGATGCACCCTGATGTGTTACGCATTCTCCAACGCGCCTAGGCATGTTTCTGATTAGTTGGTCAATGTCCTCCTGTGGTATCTCATTCCAGGCAACCAGCAACTTCTCTCGAAGTGCTTCTAGAGTCTGAGGAGGACGTTGCAAATTGAGCAATCTTCTACCCATCATATCCCACACGTGCTCAATTGGGGATAAGTCGGGAGATCTTGGTGGCCATGGTAACAATGTGACATCATTATGTTGAAAGAAGTCTATTGTGACTCTTGCAATATGTGGTCGGGCATTATCTTGTTGGAAAGTTGGATCTGCCAGGGTGTCAAGATAGGGGAAAAGATGAGGTTCTAGAACTTCGTGGATATAACGCTGCGCGTTCATGTTACCTCTGATGAAGGTTAAAGGTGACCTGGAACCATAAGCTATAGCACCCCAAACCATAACTCCAACAGTGTGATGATCATGTCTTTCAACAAAAAAACTGTGGATTCCTCCTTTCACCACGTCGCCTTCTAACCCTAGCACGACCATCGTGCATGCCTAAACAAAATCGAGACTCGTCACTAAAGACAATACTGTTCCATTCCTGATCCCAGAGTGACCGTTGTCTGCACCACTCAAGGCGATTACGTCGGTGTTCTCGAGTTAAAGGGAGGACCCAGTGTGGCCGATATGAAAACAAGCCAAAACTTCTCATTCGTCGGTAAACACTTCGCATGCCAATAGGTCTTCCGTGTTCTGCAAACCATTCATTTGCAATGGACCTGGTAGTGGAGAAACGGTCCCTTAAGGCCAATAATCTTAGGCGGCGATCTTCACGGTCTGTTGTTCTACGGCGGCGTCCAGTGCCCCTTGCTCTTTGCGTACGGCCTTCTCGAAGCCATGCATGACAACACCTAACTACACTGACTACACTTATTTGCACTCTAACTGCAATTGCCCGAAAAGAAAGTCCAGCTTCGCGAAGTCCCACTATACGGCCCCTATCAAACTCACTAAGTTGACGAAATCGTACAGGTCTCCGTACTCTAGGCATCGTAACCGATCGTAAAGGATGTCAAGAACCAAAATCCGTCAACGTTGATTCTTTACTGCGGCTGAAATATTCATTTTTAGAGCGTTAGTGAATTAAAAAAAAGCAGTATAAAAACCGGAATGTCCAACTGATAAGGCTGAAAATTTTTTCACTTGTTATTTACAGTAAGATAAATACATTCACCAACTTTTATTAAAATAAAACCATTTAAACTGGGTGTTCGGATTTATATGTCACTTAGTATATATTGTGACAGTACTACTGGCAACTTTTTAGGATGTTTCTATCTACAGATAAAGCAGACTCGTCTACTTTTGTCACTGGGCCCAAAATGAGCTGTCGCGCCTGGCGGTGATATCCAGAGATCCTACTCAGTTTCAGGTAGTGATCCATCAAAATAATTCCTTTATTGTCCTCCTACTTCTTACTAACTTAAAGTATCTGCAGTCTGTGCGCGCGAGTGTTGTTTTTAGCATACGCTGAACCGCAATAATTGTATAAACAAACAAGGCTTAAAATACATCGACCGATTCCTTGGAATAGATTTTTGCGTCGTGCGTTGTGGATTTCATTATAATCTGCAATAGACGATGTTCCGGATACAACATATATCACGCACATTCCATCTATGGATGTTTCTATGAAGTTGATTCTTGAACATTACTGAATTTCGTATGAACAGAGGTGTTGAGAAAAAGTGAAACAAATATGCTTTTCTATTTCTAGCCCGGGCCTGTCGAGAGACCTGAGGGAATCTAATGTGTACGGGACACCTGAAAGGATTTTAAAAGCAAAAAAATTCTTATTTTCAATGCCGGATCTCGCTTTTTATCAATACCTCAGAACCCCAGGCCCGGAGAATCCGCCTATTTTTAATCCATCCCTTTCGTTGGATTTGTTCTTCTCTTTAACATGTTTAGGGATATCCTGAATCTACTTACTAGCACTTTCGAAAGTCATGATGACGTCACTCTCGTCAATTTGTTGCCGTTCTTCTCCGCTGATGCTCAATTCATTGGCTACATCTCTTTTCATCCTATGGTTCTCTTCATTTTCAGACTCCATCAAGGATTTGTAGATGTCTAGTAAGAATCTAGGAGCAGATTTTTCTAGTGGTTGCTGCAGAGATCATACATAGATATGATGGATCATTGGAATTAGATATAATGTTGAAAAACAAAGGACAGTCGTGAGCATGTCCGCAACAGAGAATTAGGAGCAGAAATAGAAGGTAACCCGAGCGACATACGTTTCCGCTTATTCGCTTCATCAGGCCCTAATGGATGTGCATCGAGAACACTGAAGGGAGAACACATGCCCATCACATCTGAATACGGGCGTAACCTGAAGAAAAACAAGAATGGAAAAAGAAATACAACTAGAAGCCGCCAACAAGAGCCAGCAGGCACATTTTTGGCTTCGGTCGGAAGTCTTTGTGTTTACGCGGGATCAGCTATACCACCTGTCGTGGTACTTCAAACTTCAAACACAATTCTTCTATTTCTACTGTTGTTTCTTTATTGCGTAGATGCCACGATCGTCCTTTGTTTTTCATCTAAGTTTTCGCAAAACTACTTGTTTTCATTAGATCAGAATCGTGTGACGTGGAACATACTACTACTTAACTGTCGACTTTATGTGTGCTTAAAACAATACCATATTTACAAAGCGCTATACGAATGCTTGATGTTTATAAACAGAATTTAATATAATCCCAGAACTTGTCGAACTTCTCGAAAATGATGTTTAATATGTATATGGCTGGTGCCTTCAGAATAAGATAGAAGTCTTTCTACAAAAAAATGCTAGAGGTTCCCACAAAATAGGTACCATATGATCGAGTCTCTGAAAAACAATTAACTCATTTAGATCGTCAGAGAGGTGCTCAACGCAATATTGCTAAATTTTCATAGCTATTATAGGCCATCTTTGAAGTCTCTGATCTAGTAAACTACCCCTGCAAGAACATTGCATACATGTGCGCCTGCTTGAATCATGTCGGGCGCGCATCATCGGCAAAGAATAACTTTTTCAAAAGTGTACCTGCTTCTTGAAGAGTGGGGAAAATGTCACAAGATCTTGCTAAACACGCAAGTTTTAAGGTCTAACCGATCTCGGGGTGGGCCATGGCCCTCCGTGGCACCCCTTGCGGGCGCCCATGATTGGATCCATGGTCAATTTTCTCGTACATTTTAAGAGATGTGATTTAAAAAAGCAATTTTTCCCAAAAGTGAAACAAAGTCATTAGGGTCTTTTTGAAACTCCCGACTCAAAAAAGAGTGGGCGGTTAGCAATAAAATATTGATTTAGTACATAACAACACGACTATTTGTTTGTTTCAAATGTGGTCGTACCTACCTTTTATTACTACAGGTCAATCTCAAAAAAGGGAAACAAAACCTCGTAAGAAAATGCACCCACATTTATAAAAATAAATTAGGTATAGGTTACTAATATCATTTCTTCTTTTTCAGATATAAGGAATATTGGTTAAGGGTATACCTTATTGATCTTTCTGGGTCGGTTGGGCAGTCCGAGGAGATTCAGAATCTCCACCTCCATTTCTTTTCTTTCCTCATTGGACATGAAGTCTACGGCTGTTTGGTCGAGGCCATTATCCACATACACACCCGTGGTTTTCACCGCAAACACCACATAACCATGTAAAAGAAGAAAACACAACACTAATAGCATTTTCATCGCGAGCGATTTCTGTACGAATTCTGCCTTCTAGCGTGAGGTGCGTGGGCAGGTATACGCTTAAAACAGGTTGTTAAAATTAACAAGTTCCAGTCGCACTCCCCACTTCTTGCTTATTACAATCAAGAGAGAGGTAGGGTCCAGCAGAGTCGACTCGGTTAGTTTGTGGTAAATACTTCAAGAGTGGTGGGTCATTGTCTTCAGGCATGCTTCAGATGCGTGGTACCCAAGGTACCTTGTTACGAGGGCGTGTTGAAATGTTCTCTTTAGGCTAACCTTCCGTTTCTTCCAGTATTCTAAACAGGCCCTCTGATTAACCGAAATGAATCGTATCATCTTCAGAAAACTGTTTCCGTCCCGACAGCAAACTAAATGGCCAATGGTGTGAACTTTTTGCCCAAATCTCTAAATTGCTAGAAGCCAACCACGAGGATCGAGTCACCAATGTTATTAAAAAATTCAGTCGAAGTTTGCAATTACTAATTTCAGTCGGACGTGGCAAAACATGTTACAGAAACAGGTGGAAGAGTCGACTGAATGTGATTGATGCTTGTTGTTGTGTTTAGGCATGTTTTAGTGCTACTTTTTATTGCAACGTACTGAATGTTCCACTATAAAGAATACATTTTTTTAACATGTTGTCTACTAACAATATCTTTGGAGGTCAGAAGGGTGTTGACTTGATTTTCTTTAAATCCTGTATAGGATGATAAGGCGATCAAAGAGCAAAATTTCTATTGGTGACTTAAGAAAACCTCCAAGAATTCGCACATGCAATGTTTTAATCTACATTTATAATTTAGCGAGTCTTGGCATTGATTAACGTATTCCACCAGCTGGAATATATTAATCAATGGTTTTAGTAACAAATATGTACTAATAACGATTGCATCTGACTCAAAGGCTAAGGCGGAAGTGCTTGCCAAGATATTTGGCTAAGGCGGAAGTGCTTGCCAAGATATTTGCTGCCAACTCCACCACAGACGTCCCCCCCTCAACTCCCCGAATGTCGTCGATTCAAAGGGTTCCCTACACTATGCAAGAAGTAACATTCAGGCATGATACCGTAAAACGGGTGCTTGTTACGCTCGACATCAACAAAGTTTCTGGTCCGGACTTGATTCCTGACTTTGTGTGTGCAGTGGAGCTTGCTCCACTTCTTTCGCGTCTCTTCCAGATATTTTACGAATCCGGCACTTTTCCAGAAAATTGGGAAATTGCTCATGTTCAATACATCCCAAAAAGTGATTTATAACTGACCTTTACAACTATGCAGGCCTATAGCTCTGCTTTCTGAGGTGATGGAAAGGTGCATAAAATGCTTCTGGACTACCTCGAACGCGCTTGATTTGCGACAGGCAGTATGATTTCCGGCACCAGCGATCCACAGGGAACCTACTAGCTTGAGTCACGCAATTGTCCATCCAGTCTTATGGTGAGGCTCATGTCGTTGATCCTGATATCACGAAAACGTTCGATCAGCTGTGGGTCGCTGCCCTCCTATGCAAACTTCCATCCTGTGGCCTCCCAGAGAAGCTTTGCAGATGGGTTGCTGACTTTCTCTCGGGCCGCAAGATATCCGTCGTAATTGACAGGTTCTCCTCTATATTTTAGAACGTCAACGCGGGTGTTCCCCAGGGATCGGTGATGGCCCTGATAATGTTCCTCTTACATATAAACGACCTCCTTTCCTGCATGATCAATCCAATCCACATCTCTGCTGATGATAGCACTCTACATACTGGAATTCAGAGCGACAAGCCGATCTCTGTCGGTGAGCTGGAAAAAAAAAGACTAGCAGCGACTAATTATTCCTCTTTGACGAGAGACCTGGAGGTTATCACTGCTTGTGGACGTAACTGTCTTGTACAGTTTAATGCTTCCAAAACACAGTTATGTACCCTGACGAATAAAAAGCGTTCTAGCGCTCATCCGGTTTCGATGGTTGGCCGAGTTCTGCCAAAGAGCCGTTCATTTCGCCTGGTTGGTGTCCAGATCACCGAGGACTTGATCTGGCATAATCACATCTCGTCAATAGCGGCAGCTGCTGGGAACAAATCCACACTACCCACATGACCTCTTCACTGTATACAAGGCCCAGATAAGATCTAGTCTTGAGTATTGTTCACATGATTAGGGTGCTGCCGCTCCGATTACATTATTAATGCTTGATGCTGTCCGATGACAATCAGACAGTCTCAGGATCCTTTCGCGCCGGCGATCTAGCTCTCACCTACCGCTAGACCAACGGGCTTTGCTCCTCCGAGCTCTCCTCCATGATGCCGCCGCGCGATGTGCCTGCCAGACAGACCCGCCTGATTTTGGCCTCCCATCCTAATTAAGTGGAACTTTGTACATCCAGAACTGGCCGATACGACCGCTTCTTTGTCCCTAGGGTGTCGAGATATGAAAAAATTTACAACAGGAGGCTTTTTCTTTGGGGTCCTCTTGGTAGCTGTGGTGTCCTAGCATTTAGGCTACTGCCTTCGCGGCTGTTTCTGTGTAAAAAACCGACATTTGTGCAATTTCAGCAAACTTCAACCTAGCTAATAACAACTAATCTACAGGTCAGATTTTAAGCTGTATTATTGCAAGGTTTTAGTGAAGTAGGGCATCATTTTGCATAGTAGCCAAGCCGATGAAAGACAGTTTAATGCCTCAATAAATACGAATAACTGGAACACATCTCTAAAAGTTTAAGGTGAATACTGTTAAAGATTTGAATATCCAGGGTATAAGGTTTACTTAAAATATTTAAGCAGTTGGCGACAAAAATATTCATCAAAATGAATAGACTTAATTTATTCACATAACTAAGAAAATATACAAATGAAAGAGATGTGTACAAATGTCAAATATGACTATTTTAAAAGTAGAATCTTATATTATACACTATTTTACATATTTCTCCATGAATTTCTTATGGAACTCTGATCTCAATGAGTCATTAATGAATACATTCATTTTCTTCTCAGGTTCAGATTTTGCGCAGTTCTTGAAGACAACATCGTCATCCCACCTTCGCTTAACTTTATGATCTGTTTTGGCACCTCCAGCTGAATAATGTGTCAAAAGTGGATTTCCACTCAAAATATTTTCCATTCTTATCCTTTCTTCTTCCTGCCTCCTTTCTATTTCCTACAATCAATTAAGAAATTATAAATATTTTACAACCAGGTTTCTCACTTCATCATTTTAATGACACATTCTTAGCTGAATCAAACTGTAGTCATGAACCTTAGCAACTGTATTGATTGGTTCATTCTGACTGTATACAGAAACCTTTCTATTACTTTATGCAAAACAACACACAAAAGTATATCCGTGACTATGAAGTATAAGGCACCATGTGGATCCAATAGAGTTAAAATGTGATGAAGTGTTGTAAAAAATAAATTAGACAGTATCCAAGCCTAAGGCAACTTTACCTTCTTTGCTTGTTCCATAGCTCGTTCCTTCTTGATTTTATTTAGTTCAGCAATTAGTGCCTCAGTATCATCCTCATCATCACTGGAATCTGATTCGTCCTCATCTAAAGGATCATCTGCATCTAAACTAGCTGCTGGAACTTGGTCTAATTTCAACCTTTTACCATGTTCACCTGATCTGATAGCTGGCCTCTTTTCCCTCTCTCGCTCTTCCAGTTCTTTGCGGAAGTCACGAGTGCGGGTTTCATCAACTGTACCCTGACCATGTTCTCTGTAACAGAAGGATAGTTAGCAAACTCTGAAGACCGAGTGCTTAGGAGATATTGAAAAAGAATGAAGTTATACAAAAGAGACTATTGAAGGGGCAAATTGTAGATACCTGTATTTTAGCTTTGTGTGGCTGGGCAGATCCCTGCTAGAATACTGCCTGGACATAGCACTGAGGTCCTTTTCATTCCTGCCTGAGCCTCCGCGGGCAGGATCGAAAGTTGGACGTGCTGCAGTCGTCATGATGGAAATTACTTTTTAATCACTGAATACAAAAATTCCGAGCTCTTTAATGTTCTAATTTCTCACAATCTTCTCAATCTCAAATAAACGAAAATTTTGGAAAAAATTAGCTTAGCTGTACATATACAACAATTAGCAAATGTCAATTTCACAGTTTGACACTTAACCAAACCATACCTAACTGCCAATAGTGCCAATCCACAAAACATAAGGCATATTAGGTATATTCTTTAATTCACCGGTTGATTCCATCACTGATGGATCCGGTGAACTTATGGTTGACAGCTAATGTGATGACGTCAGTAACCGGTTCCGTTGAATGGCGGTTAATAAAAAGACACATTTTTAGCCTTCAGGTTGCTGTCATATACCAAGATAAGTATCAGTCTAATTTAAATTTAGTAATAACACAATCTTACATCAAGCATTTGTTTGCATCGCCTTCTTAAATAAAATGCAAAAAATAGGAAAAAACACGTTTGTTTATAACTTAAAAAAATAAATGCAACATGATAAATCGTTGAAGTCGTAGAAAAAGATGCTATTAGATACAGGGTCGTATTTTGTTAAATGTCGGGCACATTTAAAAACATGATCAGGTAGTGCCATTATTTTTTTGACATTTCTTAAAATAAAGTCAGACAAAAGTAAAAACGATTTGGCAAAATTTTAGATTTTTCCAAATACCTCAGTATATGACTAATTTCTCGGTGTATGCAATGTACGCAATTGATTTAAAAAACAGGATGTCAACCCTAACAGATAAGTAGATGAGTATGCAAGGCTCACCTAATTTGCACATGTATCCTGTTTCCCTCAGAAGAGTTGGAAGTAGACCTAATTTCCACTTTGGGGACACTTGACACCCACGTCACAGCACTAAAGCACCACTGAGGCACAATCGAAAACCCTATAGTGAACACAGCTACTAAAAAAAAGTAGAGAGACTGAAGCGTGCAAGTGGTGTACCTCGCTGCGGAGATACGGTACGGCCGGGTAGTACGTTGACCGATAGCAGACGCGCGGAGTGCTCTATTTGGTTTAGCTACTTTTTTTAGTAGTGGTGTTCACTATAGGGTTCTCGATTGTCTCTTAGTGATGCATAGACGCCAGGTGACGCAAAATGTAAAGAACAGCTTTTGTTTAATTTTTTGGCAAACATTGCTACGCCTCAAATTTTATATATCTCCATTGGTATTCCTCAATATTTTATTCAAAACTGCTTTTTTTATATAACATTCTATCAAAAGAATTTTTTCGCGAGATCCCGTAGTGAACCGGAGCGGGAACAAATGGAATTTCCCCTTCCTCTCGAAGTTTTGACAGTTTCAAGTTCAACCGGAGAGGTTAGATGGTGCATGTTGTGTAAAATGTTTGCTTTAAGTTCCTTGATAAACTTGGCTTGGCCTTGTATGAATCAGAAATAACAAGACCGATCGTTTTTTGTGATATATGTATCAATGAAATCAATCAATCAATCAATCATTTGATATGAAAAGTGCGGTTCATATATCTTCGATGACCTTCTCCCTCGTCATTTAAAATCAGGTGGACGTTTTCCTCCATTTATGATTTAATAATTTAACTCAATTTTCAGCACTGCGAAGACAAATTTTCAATTAAGATGCCTGTTTTTAAATGACATTAACATAAGACCTGTCACCCGCTATTACCTCACAGACGTTAGGAGGGGAACCGTACCACGTAATTTTTTGACATTCGGACGACGTCAAATCCGTCTTTCCCTATTCTCGTTCGTCGCGAAAATTTGAGTATCGGTTCCCGGTAGTGCACTGTGCTACACCGTGGACTCGCGAAAAAATCCTTAAAATAGCAGAGGTAGCAAAATCGGTCGATAAGCTGGCAACGCCGCAATATAGGTGGCAAGAATGACAAGACGGATGTCTATCCCGGGGTTCCGACAGAGTCTTTAAGAACGTCAAAGCTTCAATTTTCCATTTGAATTTTTTTAAGTGTTGCGCAACGATTGACGGTAGCCTGAAGGCTAAAGATGCGTCTTTTTATTAACCGCTATTCAACGGAACCGGTTGCCGACGTCATCACATCAGCTGTCAACCATAAGTTCCGGTGAGTTCACCGGATCCACACCCACAGTGATGATCAACCGGTGAATTAAAGAATATAATATACCTTATGATACTAGGCGTATTTTTTAATTCACCGGTGCAACCAATTAGCCAATTTTACTTCCTTTAATTTCCGTCTGAGCGACCGGCTGTACACCAAACTTGTCTATACAGTTCGCTCAGACGGAAATTAAAAGAAGTAAAATTGGTTGCACCGGTTGCTCAACCGGTCAATTAAAGAATACGCCTACTTTACACTGACGTTCTGGCTACCGAGTCAACTATGGTCAGCGAGCTGTATCACTGGATTATGTTTATATTTTTCCTCTGACAACACCGATTGCAGGAATCTACTGACAGCTGTTGAACAGTAGCAAAACTACAGCTCCAGTAATAGGCCGGCATATTATTACAGATCCTTTTTCTATATTACCGATATCTAGTGTATAATGATTTAACTAAGATGACCCTGACAAAATCATATAACTTACATATAACCATAACCTCTTTTCCGGAATTGTCAACGTGAAAAGTAAAATGAGATTATTTCAAGCATTATTTCGCCGAAAACACCTACCAAATGGCAATATTTACACAGGGAAGCATAGAATTGTCCGAGAACCAACAATAAAGGATCTACAAAACTTGAGAAACCACTTTGAAATTGAAGAACGTAACATGTTCCTTCTGAGGCACCCATACCTCACACCAGTAAGCAACTTCTGTATTGAATCTATGAAGTATTAGTGGACTACGAATGCAAAGTTCATAAGGTATTTTTTAGTAAGTATTTATAAGAAATTTGTTTCAAGGAACAATCATCAGGTCATGCCAGAGCACTTGGTAAAATTGAAGCAAACACAATAAAAACATTAACCAGGCCAAAACCTTACAAAGACCATGTCACCATTGAATCCAGATTGGCACACTTGAGGGTGAATGAAGCATGGGATTGAAGGTATAGAATATAAAATAGTATTTTGTTAATAATAGGCTTGTAAGTAGATGAAACTTGGATATTAAAAATGTAAAACATAAAAAAACGGAATTTATTGACATTCACTTTATTCTCTATGGGAGGTAACTGAACCATAGCAGCCATGTGGCATCTTAGCATATCCAACAAAGCATATTAGGGCAATAGTGGCATGCCAACATCTATGAAATAATATGCTAACTTCTGGAATGTTGTCAGAGCACATAATCATGTTTTTACTGAAAAAACAGCACTTTTGGAAAGGTTGATACACTCATACCCTGCCATTTGGTATTCACCATGATGGAAAAAATTAAAATGCCTTCCTACAGGTATTGGTGATCTGGGCTAATTTTCTGCCTAAATGGGGTGCATAAATTTCATACCCATCTTCACAGAAGATCGACAGTACTTCACGACTTTTTGCAGTCACATTAAAATTCAGCATCCTAAATTATCCAAAGTGTATGTTTCATTGAATTGTTACAAGAGAAGATAGAATTTGATCTTTTACCTTAACAAGTCCTAGAAAGTTTAGGACTTATAAAAAACAAAAATCCGCGCGTATCTGCGATCTAGATTAATTTCCTGGTTACATTGAATGTATAGGTTTCCAATCAGACATCAATTTGAAACTGGAGGGTCCCAAACTACCCATTTTTCACCCCATATTAGGTCCCTTAGTACTTGTGATTTCTTGTCAAATTATGTAAGTCTCATTCAGATGTATCAATGGAAATCGAACATTTTTCCTTACAAATTTCTAGAGTATTTAAAGATTCTCTATGTAAAAATTAAAAAACCCTGCGTATTCGTGATCTGGAAGAAGAGCCGTTGCTGAGCTAAATTGTGGCGTAGAGTCAGAATCTGAAGCCAATTTGAGCCACCCATTTTACGATCTTTTGATGGTATTGTTCAAATGCGGCGCTCAAAAAATAAAAAACCGATTGTACCGAGTAAGAAAGGACTCAATGGTTGTCTCACCAATTAATTACATCTGTGCGAGTTACTTCTTTACTGATGTTTCAGCCACCATGGTGACCTTTTTCACAGCACAACTAATAATATATTTTATGTAGCAAGTAACATTCAACTGTAACAATGGGAGACGAAAACGTAAAATGTGCCTACAGCATATGGAAAAATTTCATAGTTTTGGAAACCTGTGAACTGGATTGTAAGCAAAAACGGGCGCGAGTACTGCGAAGCTGACATTGATTTAACGCTAGTACCCATGGAAGGTCCCAAACGACTCAGTTTCTGGCTGTAATTCGGCCCATCGACACTTTACGATCTTTTGATGACTAGACTTGAACTGTACCAAAGCGTAGCCGAGTGTACCATTTTCAATCAATTGTAACCATAAGAGACGAAAATAGGAGTTTTTTCGTACAAAGTACTACGATATTTTGAAATGGGTGTATGATCTGGATGAAGACCTGTTTTTTGGCCAAATTGGGCGCGTGTACTCCAAGCCTGACGCTAATTTAACGCTAATGCCCATGAAAGGTTCAAAACGACCCATTTTCTAGTTCAAATTCGACCCCACCACGGTACGACTTTTGGATGATTATATTTGAATTCAACCCCCAACACTAAGTGTACAAGTACCACTCACTGGTTGCAAAGGAAAACGAGAACGGAAATGTTGCTCTGTAAAATCCTAGTACATGCTGAATAACAAATTTACACTGCGGGTATCTGTGGTGTAACTTCCCGCAAGGCTTCGTTCGTCCGTGCCTTAATACCACGTTGTGTTAAGATGAACACAAGAGACAGCACTTAGGCTTGTGTGGCTCTTCGAAAATTATGTACGAAATACCATGTCTTGGAATCGTCCTACACCACAACTATCTGCAAACACTCGCACTTTTAAGAAATAATACTAAATATATGTATTTAATAACAGAATTGTCAAAAAATTGACATATCAACTGCACTTTGATCCTCACTACAGACTACGAGAATAAGAAGATAAACAAATTCTTGCCTGATCCTCCTACCTAGTCTCTCTTCATTGGCTGGAACTGTATCAGAGTTCGCATTGTCAGCCTGGTCACTACTGTGGCCGTAAGATGTCGACGATTCTGGCGCGATAGATACGGCCTACTCGCCATTAAACAAACTAGTTGCCAAATAGCACGGAAACACTGCTCATTGTTGGCCGTCTGTGGTTGAAAGAACGAAACCTATGTAGTATGGTCAGGTACTGCGTTAAGGGTTTAGCTTAATGCCCAGCATAAATAGGCTGATGTTGGGCCATCTTTTGAAACGGTGAGGTGTTAACCCACGGAACAGCACGGTCCTGCAGTTAGCTGGTAATGCCAGAAATTGAATCTTTTCTCTTTTTTAGTATTTCTTCCCTGTTCAACATTGCATTTAAAACATCACATTCCGAGTAGAAGTAGTGATTATGCTACTCCATCTTCAAACCACCTCAACTTCAGACTTCAGTACAAATAATACAAACTTTGAATTTCTGTTTATATTTTTTCTACACAATTACACATTCAAAATATAATCTGCATCGGAAAATACTCGTATCATGCACAGCATCATCTAGTACTAATAATTGCTTTGGTAACCGTCTATTTCATTCATAAAAAACTGGTACATATCATATAGATAAAAGTTTATCTTACTGTTCATTTGGTTTAAACTTTAAACAACTACAAGTAAAACAACAAATCAGGTAACAAAAGAAAATATTCCAAGTAATAGTTAGCAAAACTGAGTGTTTAAAAAACCGCTTAGTTTTTACACAAACGTAAATGTGATATAAAAAAGGGACAAGCTCACAGATATATCTCTCGGTATTACATTTTTCTTGTACTACTACCTAAAATCTAAATCGGAGAGGCCAAAAATAAGAGGCGTACGCTATTCCTTTTTGTTTCCATCAAAGAATACCTGACAGAAAATCCAGTCCTCCATGAAGGACGGTACGAATGCTCTGGATGTAGTAAACTTGACAGGAGGTTCAATATTATCCAGCTGAGACTTGAACATATCGACTGATTCAGATGAACATATACCATTTACCTAAATCAAAGAAACATCTATAAAACAACCGCATCAAATGCTTATCAGCTCATAAGCAGTGGTCACAATACGTGCAGATTAGTGATTTGATAGTGTTTCTAGGTACTGCATTGAGCATTTTTGTGACTTTCCAGAACTTCACAGGAACTTAGGCAAATCAATGGGCAATAGATTTCTCTTCTTTATACAGGGTGTTTCAGTTTATTGTTGCATAACTTTAAGATTCGATAGAACTTTTAAAATTAATGCATAAAGTCTATATAAACATGGGTCGAAAAATGCGTGGCTTCCGAAATACAGGGTGTTTAAATTTACTTTCTAAAATAGTTTTTTTTAAATATTTCGAACAATATTTGATGTATAACAGTGAAAATTGGTATACAAGGGATTTTTGGTACGAAAAAACGAACTATGGGCATAGTTTTACTGTAGCCGCTAGAGGACGCTCTCTACTGTACCTGTAGTGTATAAAAATGACCGAAAATTTTTTCTTAGTGCAATTTTTTGCTTTTTGAATAAAAAAACTGATTCTTCGCACTTTTCAACATAATAAAGCTCTCCTGTGAGTTTTCGTTATAGTTAGCAGTTTTTGAGATATTTTGATTTTTAAGGTTCGATGCATTTTTAATTATTTATGGGAAAATAATATTTCGAACAATATTTGATGTATAACAGTGAAAATTAGTATACAAGGGTATAATATTTTCAATTATTTGGCGATGCACTCTTACAAATACTGAGCGAGTTGGATGTCGTCTGTTTGGAAATCTTCGTGCGTATTCTCTGGCTGCTTCTGCTGCGTTTCCATTTACAAAGCCATACACAAAATGAATATCCGCTAACTCTTGATTGGAGAATAAAAATGGCATTTTTATAAAACTTACAAAAAAAAACAGGTAAAAGAAACTAAATTTCGTGCATTCACAATTGCAAAAAAACGTTTCAGGTTTCAACAGACAACAAAACTAACTGTCAACTAATTGATGTTTAACCTTATTCTGCTTTCAATTTCAAAAATATTAGCAGGCACAGCCTACTTCTAAAAATTATCGAGATACTGACTTTTTAACGTTATTTTATCATAAATAATAAAAAATTCATCGAACCTTGAAAATCGAAATATAATAATAATAATAATAATAATAAATTAAATAAATTTCCAAACAGTTTTCAAAAAAAAAAAAATCAGAAAGAGAAACATGAGTATTAACCAAAAAAAAAAGGAAAATATAAACAAAAAATAAATAAAACAAATGTCGACTGTCTGAAAACCACAAGGGGGAGTTCACTATCTAGTGCTCTTCCACTCATCCCTTGGAATTGTAAGAAACATTATGCCAGTAGATTCATCCATCAACCATATAAAAACATCAATATGAACAGCATGTAAGTTTTTTAAAAAAAATAAGATAGAAAAGTGAGACATGTAATAGATTTAAAAAAAAAAGAAAGTCTAGAATAATATATATACATACATATATATACATACATATATACATATATACATACACATATATATATACATACATATATACCCATACATACCGCATAAACAAACGCCAATATGAGCGACAATTAAGTTTGAAAAACAGAGCAAAGAGAAAACGTGGTGGTAAATGTAAAAGTCTAGAATGATATACAAATACATATACGTACATTTGTGCATCATATGAAAAAAAAAATATAAATAAAATAATGGAATGCAAACAAAATATAATTGAAATTCCGCAGTAAGAATAATTCTACTTTATACATTCAAGGTAAGAATCACGCAAAACCGCTTTGAACTTGTGAATTTCATATGATTTGAGGTAATGGGGGATAGGATTGTATAGCTTATATATATTATACGTAAATGATCTTTCATAAAATTTAGTTCTGTGGAATGGAGCGGTAATGTTTTGTTTCGAACGAATATTTATATTATATCTCAAAACCGGCTAACTAGGCAGCAGCGGTGGCCGCAGTAGTAGACTCTTCGGTCTCCTGATCAGTCGCCGTGCGCTGTGCGGGTTCGAGTCCCGTCCCAGGAGAAATTTTTCTCTTGGCTATGGATGTTGTGATTGTCCGTAGGTGGTAGATGGTCTCTGACTGTCGAACGCGGAGGTACCACCCGGCGGTTCTCGTAGGCGGAGCCAGAATGTGTGCATGTTGCATGCACACGTGTTCCCTCGCCAGAGTCCGTGTGGCGTCCTCCTCTTTCCCATGTATCCCCCTATAGCTCCACGGTACTCAATGGGTGCTTAGGCCTTAGGTCTTCGTGGTAGTTAGAGTATAAAAAAAAAATATAACGAAAATTCACAAGAGAGCTTTTTTATGTTGAAAAGTGCGAAGAATCATTTTTTTTATTCAAAAAGAAAAAAATTGCACTAAGTAAATTTTTTCGGTCATTTTAATACACTACAGGTACAGTAGAGAGCGCCCTCTAGCGGCTACAGTAAAACTATGCCCATTGTTCGTTTTGCCGTACCAAAAAACCCTTGTATACCCATTTTCACTGTTATACATCAAATATTGTTCGAAATATTTAAAAAAAACTATTTTAGAAAATAAATTTAAACACCCTGTATTTCGGAAGCCACGCATTTTTCGACCCATGTTTATATAGACTTTATGCATTAATTTTAAATGTTCTATCGAATCTTAAAGTTATGCAACAATAAACTGAAACACCCTGTATTGTGCTTTTCAAAAAGGTCCCCAACGGATCAAGTCAAAACATGATGAGATTTGGGATGATGAACTTGCATTGATACTAAATTTTAACGTGAAAATAACAGTTGATAATTTCAAAATGGCGGATAGGTGCAACATTTTTTAAATAGAATGGGAATACCTTATTTTAAAGTCCATTATGACTAGTTTATAACCTAAGAATGTAAAATTTACCTCAAAATATAGTCATTATCTTTCAAAATGGGGGCTGGTAGGCTATCAAAGTTGAGCATTTTTATACAATGAATTGTTTATAACTCCGCAATAAATCTTCGATATGAGATAGGATATGCTATATAAATCTTCTTATCCTGGAGGATTCTATTGATATATTAATGAAATATGGAATATTCTGTTTAGTAAAAATGCCACAATTATAAATTACTTTTAAACAGAATGTCACATATTTTACTGCACATTCAGATAAAGACGCCCCAGAAGAAAAATATTCATGTAACATACTATAGATTTCTATTTGTTGTTAGCACAAGAAAAATAGTCCACCTCTATGTGAAGCCTACCGAGAAACATCCCATATGTTATACCCTCTCACAGGGATGTTCTAGTTCCAGGCGTTGAATATTGGATAGTGGATCGATATGACTGTCGTATATACAGATGGTTCTGAACAACCCGATGAAACGGGCGGTGCAGCCTTAGTCCCATGTCAGGGACTCGAAATGAAGTACAACCTCCCCAACTCATTTTTTGTCTTTTCCTCTGAGGCATTTGCCATCTTTCAAAGTCTAGATCTTGCACAAAATAACAATATCATTATCTATTTTCAAATCGTTACAGTCTGGCTTGCCACGTTTATCTAATATAAACTCAATATTAGGCAACACTAAACAGAAGGTTCGAGTACTGAGAAGTCAAGGTAGGGAAATTGCTTTCATCTGGCCCAAGGCACACACTGGCATCAAATATAACGACGCTGTAGATACTTTGGAAAAACAAGCAGATCGTGAACAACATTTGGCGCATACATGTGTTGACGATTGAATCACAAGTATCAAATAGAATATCCGGAAGATGTGTGATTCTTATAAATAATATGTTTCAAATAGCAGAACACAGTACTGCCGAGCGCAAGAAACAATCCCAACAAAGCTATAGTTTAAAAATCGATGCGATGGTAGACATCTTATCACTATTTAGATTGAGGTTAGTACATGGCTGTTACCCTTCATTGTTAGCAAGACTAAATATAATTCTCTGATGTAACACTCCTGCAACTTTAGATCATATTTTTTGAATGAAGAAGATATTACGAAAATGGAATGGGGACTGTTGGCATCTACTCCCTACTCCCACTACAATTTAGTATGCATTCTATCTATGAACCGTTTATATATACGTATATATATACACAGTGCTTAAATTTCTTGAGACCAACATACGAATTTAGCTGCCTATTATTACTATTGGTCTTATCTCTCATATTGAGACTGGCTGCATGGACTCTTTATGTCCTAATGCCAATAAACAAAAAAGGGCTATAGAATACGTCCAGCCGCCACCTTGAAATTTTTAACTGCCAGTATTTATGGATGAATTTCATCACCCAAAATTTTAGCCTGCTAACTAGACCCGTTAAAAAGTTTAGAGGAGAACCCCCTTTTGGGAAGCAATGTATATGTTTAGATACTAAAGGGACATTCAAGCGCAACATACAGAAATGAGGGTACCATAGTTGCGTGAATTCCACTCCAAGAACATCAAATAGTTGCTTAGTTCAAATAATATACGTACATGTGTCATAAACTTTCCATCAGGACGTAATAGTTTGAAGCACATTTGGAGCACCTTCTGATAGAAGGTCCATAACTGCCCTGAATGCTTTTGAGATATAGGAACATCTGTGAGGTCCCCAAAAATATAGTCAAACTTTCTTCCTTCTTTAGTGAACTCCTCTAAGGACTTCATACAATCTCCAACTATTATCTAGAAATTTAGCAACGTTAAATACTCTGCATAAGAAATCTTGTTAAGATTTGTTTACCTTATAATTTGGTCCCTCGTACTTATCTAGAACGTCGCCACAAATAGAACGCATATATTTTGCACACGCTTTCATAACCATCTCATCTATCTCCAACATAACAACTTCCTTGGGTTTCTCTTTCAACAATTCATACAGTAAAGCGCCATCTCCTCCACCTTAATAGACAAAAGAAAAATCATGTGTGTCTATTTTCTATGTTCTTTGAGCATTACTATCAATAAAAGTAGCTCAAAAATTCAGGATATCGGCGTTTATGCTCAAGAAAATTAGCAAATGGTTGAATTGAAAAAAGCGTTGAAAAGAAGTAAGTTGTAGGATGTGATTGAGCATATATTTAGGTAACAAAAAATAAGAACATATCTAAGGCGCTCTACGGCTCGTAATGGAGATGCTACATATTTGGACAAAAAAAAAACAATGTACAGTCTGCGAAAACCAAAACTTCGCCAATTTTGGCCTGATAGATGTTAAAAATCGCTTTGAAGTAAAATAATCTCAAAATACTATTCGGGGTCTTGTAAAGCAAGGTTTAAATTTTGATTTAGATACTTGGCGACCTCAAAAATTATAATTCTTAACCGAGTTTTTAGGCATTGAATATACCAGCTTTTCAGACATCAAATCACTTATAATATTCTAAGCTGGTCAGCTTCAGAGAAAAGTTAATGGATTCTTTTTTTGTTCTGCATGCTCCAAAGAAACCTGAACAAAAAATTGTCCGGGCAAAAAAATTATAATTAAAACAAAGGTTAAACAAAGTTGATCTGGGTCATTGTGCGGGCATATTCAATGCTCACAACTTTATTAAAAAATTATAAGTTTTGGGATCGCCCAATCCCTAAATTAAAGTTTACGCCTTGTTCTACAAGACTTTGAAAAGTATTTTGAGATTAGTTTATTTTAAAGCGATTTGAGCCTTGTTTTTCAGGGCAAAATTGGCGGACTTTTGGTTTTCGCAGCCTGTACATATTTACAGCTAAAGAAATACTTGTGGGAAAAGTAATAATTTGCTAATAAACAATATTTGAATGAACTTATCGAAAATCCCCAAGGTATTTCTTGTTCATGTGTTGCGTTTAAAGTTTTGAAATGCATCATAGACATGAAAATGCGTGTCCATTCAGTACAAGTGTTGACTCAACACGAACGAAATATTGATTAGAAATGCTTCTACCTGAACATACATGCCTTAAAATGACATCTGTTAGTATATTTGAGGATATACAATTGAAAAGGTGCTTTCCCAGGTGTCATTTCAGAGTAGTCCGACGCGCTGTGAGAAGAGCTCGCAATTACAAGAAAACAATACTTTTAGGTATGAAATATCTTCCCTCATATTCTAAAAGTCGTCAAGTATTTTTTGAGCCAATTAAAAAATCGATGTTATGAAAAAATCACACAGGTGTTACCCCTTAACCAGTTTGCACTACAAACCTAATATCACAATTTCTTTATCCTTGTAATTTTCTTTTCCTCTAGCCATGAGAGTTTCAGTGTAAATCAAATCTGATTCTCCTATATCTGTAAGGAAACGTGATCAATTAGTCCAATTAAATTTAACTCGGACCAGTTTATAGTTCATGTGACTCGATCTTTCAATTATTGCAACTAATGGTTGAGGCCCATTAGAAACATATGTCATAAGCAATTCTTAAATATACGTATACATCTGATGATAAATGTAATTAACAAAATATTCTACTGGCATACGTTTTACAAAAATATTTACTATTTCTCGACAGAGACTGATAAGTTTTGTGACAATCAGATCGGAGCTGCTCCTTCTAAATAAATCAAATTCATGCCGATTGTCAAAGGCATGTTTGACTAACGCGATCGACATATTTTTGAAATAAAAATGATATGTCCACCGCGTCAGCCATTATATATATATTTGTGGGTAATTTTAAAATCATTTTTTATCAATGTAATCTTGTAGATACTTAATAATGTCGTTCAATAACTTACTTTGGAGATCATCTAGCACCAATATATTACCCAGACTTTTCGAATGCACTATTTGTACTTTCTGATATGGTGATGTTTCTTCAAATAAAACCTTGTCAATGTCGTACTCCAACAATCTTTCATCTGTAATTTGCAGAATAATTATATTTGAGTTCAGCATTATTATTCCAAAATAAGCAGAAACACACACAAATGACACTGAAAGCATTTTTGTCATAGCTACGCCAAACAGTGTTGCATTTTGTAGCGGCAAATAAAGTATATGTTGAATTCAAATGAAAGTCAAGAAATCAAGCAAAACATGGCGGTGATAATGATCTGAACGAAGCGAATGACAGAATAAACACACTTTTATAATGATCAATAAAAAAAAAGTTTTTTAAAGCGTACTGAAACTAAATATGAGTAATGTTCTCAACTAATTAAAATGTACGCTAATCAAGTACAGCTGATACTATATGCAATTTCTATGAAAAACATACATTATAGTTTCATCCTAAGGGAGGGGGGTAATCAATGAATATTAATGATATCAGACCATTATATGAATATGTTCATTCGAATGAAGCTATTATGAATTTGGATACAACAGAGCACATGAAAACAAACCTGATGACACGAAATAGGTACTGAATGTGCCCCGTTTGAAGAAAGGGAACGCCTGAGCTTTTCTAACGCTGACCATTTTCTCGCTCACGTCCTGTTTCATTTCCTTACATCGCTATAACACACGTCACCATGCCATATTGCCATCAAACACTGGATGAATTTGATAAAACAATTTCAGAAAATTTCAAATATCGTTTTCTAGTTTTGTCCAATTCATTGCCTAAATACTGCCAATTCAAAACAAGTCAAGCAGTACAGTATGTTAGCAAGGATGCTATACAGGCTCGGTAATGTACCCCATCGTTGTCGTTGCCGATTATGCTCCCTATCGTGTTTAAGCTTGTAACATACTGTATAAAAATCAGCCTAGTATTTCGTGGTTTATTTACAATATTCATTGCTACCGGAAGTTACATGTCCAGTACAGTTCATGAAGAATTAAGAAAATACAGTACTTTTCAGAAAGGTACCCCCTTCTGTTTTCTTTAACGGGACAAGTAAGCAAGCTGAAATTCCGGAGGATCAAATTGACACATTAATACATCAACGTAAAAATAACATGTTCAACTTTCATAAAATGAAAAAGAGACTTCTAGCAAATTATAGTTTGTCTTTGGAAAATCAGTACAAGGATTATCGTAATAAACTAAATAAATTAATACACAAAGAATAATCACTATAGAATGCAAATTGAAACAAATAAAAATAACATGAAAAAACTGCATGACGTCATAAAGGATGCAACGTACGAAAAGAGTTACAAAGGTGAATCTTATATATCTATAAATGATAATGATGGCAACCAGTTTACTGATTCTATTGAAATGATAAATTTTTGTAACGAACATTTTATTGATGTGGGTGTTAACATGGCGCGGACAATTCCCACGCCTCAATCTAAGTGTAAATTAGCGCACCCCGTCAAGAATTCTATTTTCTTAAGTCCCACAAGGAATTAACTAGTAAAACACATCGCATCTTTGAAAAGTAATAGTGCTCCTGGCTATGATGGCATACAGGTTGAAACTATAAAGCAAACTCATTTTGAAATTTTAACACCTTTGTTACATATTTACAATTTAATTTTGCTAACTGGAATTATCCCAAAAGAGTTTAAAACGTCAATAGTTATCCCGATGCATAAATCAGGGGATACTACATCCATTGGAAATTACAGGCCTATAAGTTTAATAACAAATTTTGCAAAGTTATTTGAAAAATGTCTTAAAACTCGATGAATGGATTTTTTTAAAGCTAATAATGTATTATCAGATAATCAATTCGGGTTTCTGGAGGGTTACAGTGCAGTGGATGCTATGCAGAAATTAATAACTGAGATTATCAATAATCTGAATAATGGGAACAAGAGTATTGCTGTTTTTTTGGACCTTGCCAAGGCTTTCGACACAGTTCCTCATGATAAGCTAAACGAAATTCTTCACAGCAATGGTATAAGGGGAGTGGCTTATGATTTACTGAGGGATTATCTTTCAAACAGACCACAACTGCTAAAACTAAATAACATAACAAGCAATGAAAAAATAATAAAGATTGGTGTTCCGCAGGGTACTGTTTTGGGACCGCTCCTTTTTATACTTTATATCAATAAGATGCTAAAGCTGGACACGAGGGGTTTAACTATTTCTTATGCTGATGATACTGTACTTCTCTTTGCAGGTTCTCGTTGGGAGAATGTAAAGTGTAAAACAGTGTATGGTAAAAGACTGGTTACAAGAGAGTAAACTAACATTGAATTTATCTAAGACAAACTATATTGCGTTTTCGTTGACCAATAAAAACAGACCAAATTATGTTGGATGATAATTATTCTGTTCAGGAAGTGTCTCAAACTAAATACCTTCGAATCATTATTGACCAACATTTAAAGTGGCAGCCGCATGTTGATTATGTATCGAATAGAGTTAGAAAATTAATCCGTAAATTTTATCTACTGCGTGACTTTCTCGATAAAAAAAAATTAATAACAGTTTATAAAGCATTTGTTGAATCTATAATTAGATATGGGATATTTGTATGGGGGGGATTGTATAATAATGCTCTACATAAACTCATTATTATTCAGAAATATATTATTAAAATTATTTTTAAGAAAGATAAAAGATTCCCCACTAAGTAATAAACTTTTTACAAAGGATGTGTGTAATATTAGATCCTTGTACGTGATGACAGTATCTACTTTTATTGATAGAAATGAAAAACTACAGAAACAGTCATAACTACTGTACTCAGGCAAATAGAAATTCCGAAGAATAACAATAACCTAAACTTAAGATACATAACGTATAACGTATATAGGACCAAAGATATATAACATTCTGCCAGAACGCTTGAAAAAGTTGAAAAATATTAAAACATTTAGCACCACCTGCAGAGAATATATTTTTGAGAATACTGCACAATTTGAAAGGTTTTTCTAATGATTTTTTGTATCATAGTATGATTGAACTATTGTTCGGGATATTGAGGTTGATTATTTTTTTTTTATAGTTTTTTTTTATTGTATTTTATAATCCAATAAATAGCATTTTCTTTTCTTTTGTAAGTCCGGATGATGAAAGCACATACAGGTGGTTTGAACCATCTAGGTGTATCTTTCTGTCATCAGGATGTCCTTGATTAAGAGGAATTATATTGTTGTGTTATATATTTATGTGTATTTATAATTTTTTGTATATGGTCTTTGTTGGATATTATTATTAAATAAATAAAATAAAAATAAATTCAAGATGGCGGCTGGCATTTTTTAAATAGAATGGGGACGGATGTGATACCTTATTTTGAAACTCCTTATGATTTTACAACCCTAGAATATCAAGTCATTATCCTTCAAAATGAGGGACTAGTAGGCTGTCAAAGTTGAGCGTTTTTGTACTTTGAATCATTTATAACTCAACATCTGATCATCAAAATGTATCAATATTCTGCTTTTGAAACGGCTATCTGAAAGTGCAATGAAATATGCGATGTTCGGATTAAAAAAGTTTCAGAATTTGATAATTCTGTTAAATGGAATTTTCGATATTTTATTACAATATTAGCATAGGCACTATCAGAGAAGAAGATTAATATGGCATACTATAGCGTTTCAAAGTTTGGTTGTTGAGTTATAAGCAAATCAATGTACAAAATACCGAACTTTGACAGCCTGCCAGCTCGCCATTTTGAAATACAGTGATTTTATATTGACCGCGCATTCTATTTAAAAAATGATCCAAAATCGCGTCCAGCCGAAAGCCTGAAATTCAACTTTATTATCCAGAATTTTGGCTTGCTTACTTGAACTGTTCAAAAAAGGGGGAACCTTTGTGAAAAACACTGTAGATGGGATGATCCCAAAAACTTTGAACTATTCTCTAGAGTTTAGATGATACTGATACACTCACAATCTGACTGTACATGTTAGAGCTAGGACTCCTATACATTGTCTGTCCTAATGACAATGAAATGGGTTACCATGAATAAAATAAAGTAATATATGAGGAAAACGCTACAACAGTCGAGGATGTTTTTGAAATATGTTTCAGGAATACTTCAAAACAGTCTCACTAGACCCCAAAATCGATAAGAATAAACAATGTACAAATATTTTAGAGCCGACGGAAAAAGTAGGTTCGTACGTGTTATGGCTGGCAGTCGAGTATGCAAAGTTTAAGCACCGATTAACAATTAATTGTACCTGTACCTAAGGCCCGTATCGTCAGTCGTCCCTACAATTGTAGGGCACCTTCATGGCCTCCTTGATTGTCATAGTTTTCTACTTCTCCCTGTCAGCGCTCTATTTTGAGGTTATGTCACAAACATCTATTTGCATCAAATTGTGCTTGCTTTTGAGTTATATCATGTTTTATCAGCCTGAAATTTCCTACAAAATTAAAAAGAAAACATATCTTCACAATAGGAGAGCGCTGACGCTGACACGGGACAAGTGTAATCTAGAAATTTTTGAAGGAGAGAAAGGAGTATGACAATTAAGGAGGCCATAAACGCGCCCTACAATTGTAGGGACGACTGACGATACGGGCCTAAAGATAGCCAGCCCAATATTATATTCCAGAGACAAAAAATTATCTGTGATGAAATGAGATACCATAGTGTTATCTATGAGAATAAGTCTCAGCTATGTTGTTCCTCTACGCACCAGTTCGACTAATTAGAAACCTACTTTGAAAAGGTTAAAATATATGTTATATGCTAATTTAGTAGTGCCATCAATGAGACACTAACCTTTTCAAAATAGATTTCTAATTAGTATGGAGAGGAGAAACATAGCTGTTTCAAATTCGCATAGATTTATAACTAGCAAGAACGTCCGTCAAAGTAAACTGCTCTGGTTGTATAAAATATCGCGTCGCTATCGAAATTCTGGCACGTTTCAATAGTGTCACGCTGATCAAGTGACTTGCTAGCACCTTTCTATTGGCATAAAATAGAATAAAAACAAAATAGCCTTGATTGATCTGAAGGTAGGGGTATTATGTAACTTTGAAAAGTTTGACTAAGTACAAATTTTTTGACACTATGTATAAATTTTGTGATATTACATTAGATTTCTGACATAATGTCATATTCTTCCTACTAAAGGTCAACTTGAAACTAACTGTCGTTGACTTCATGTCCTCTTAAGTATTAGCAGTATGCATTAAATGATCACTAGCTGCTACCTCATATGACCTAGTGACAATTTGACATTATGTTAAATTTTTTTGACAGTAAGTAAGATTTTTACAAAACACCCCCGCGGATCAAAAAACCAAGTAAGGCTAGCAGCTTGATTGATCCGGCTCGAAGGAACAAAGGATGTTATTGATGAGGCTGCTGATAATGTTGCCAGTTTTTGGCGGAAAGTGAACTGTGACGCAAACTAGTAGTCGTGCAACTCAGTCCTACCCAAAGATGCACATGTGTACTGGCAATAACTTTCATAGATAAGAAAGCTCCAGATACAAACTTAGACTCGCTACATAACTACTGTAGAAAATAATCTTGAAAAACGGTATTGATTATTTAAAAAAATAAATTTTTAGTATTTACTCCTACACCTTAAAATTGTTTTCATGAAACCTTTTTACACCATATGTCTAACTTTTCGAACGACTGTCTACCGGAGGATTGATATTCAAACATACAAATCAGTTTCCAAAGGCTCTGTTTCAAGTATTCCTGAAAAAGGAGAGTCTAACGCCTTTTATTCTGAACAGAAGTAATCTAAAACATAAAATCAAAGATGTGTGCATCTATAGCAGCCCATATAAAGAAGGTCAAAGGGGTGCATGAAAATAGTAGAATGGACAAAAAGAGAAACCGGCCGCTAACCTGAGCTCGACAGGTAGACGTCGAGCAGACCCCCCCTTTTAATTGGGGGGAACATTTTTGATCTGAAAGAGGCCAACTGCACCTGCAATTTTTGCTCTAATACTTTGATCAGCTGGAACAAACATAGTCAGTGCCAGGTGGAGGTCTCTGTAATGCTAATATCAACTGCATTTTTGGATCTGCTTTATGAATCTATAGTGTATGTCCAGCATATCTAATATGATACAGTCACGCCACTAACGACGAGATGCGGAGGTTGCGCATCACTTAATACGCATCCGTCTTATTGTACACAGCATCCCAGCAGCACAGATTCACTGCTGAGAAGTACACACTATTCAAAAAAGTATTTTGAGATTGACTACTCAGTCAGCCATCAGGCATGATTGCGTGTGCGCTAACTTTTAAAGGTAACAAAAATGTCTTCAATAACTCAGTGTATTTTTCAGGAAGATGCAATGCAGTATTGTATAAAAGTTGCTGTGGTATTTGTGCACTGGTATATGCATATCTTTTGGCAAACTTAAACTTTACTGTGCCTATGTTGAATTGTAGGAACTGCACTTAATTTTATATACTGAAAGTTTTTACAAATATCATGCTAGCATCCCCTTCATATAGATTATCTAAATGCTTTAACAAGGTTAGCTATCTCCTTGACTTTGGTATGAGTGAACATATATACAGAGAAACCCTCGCTGATGAGGTAATGTGTATGAGAAAGAAGTGCAGAAAGGGTACAATATATATGCTAGAAAGAGTGTGCTAATGGTAATGCGGCAAGCTGCAGCTGCGTCTGTGGCCTCTAGGAGATGTGGTGCCTCTATTTCTTTCTAACATACATATTGCACACTTCTTGCGCTTCTCTCTTGTACACATTATGTCATTAGTTTATGGATTCTCTGTACAAAAGAAGAATATTATCATATTTAAAGACTGTTCAATTATGCAAACCTTTGTTAGCTTTTCAGTACCTTTTAGTATGCATATTTATGTATTTTAGGAGTAGAATGAATGTTCAATGTAATAATTTTTGTGTGCTAGTACTGCACTAATGGGGCTTTGTGTTGGATTTCTGATAGACACACACATAGGGTTTTTGAAGTATCATTAATCAATGATACTATTTTTTGTAGGTGTGATTATTTGTCTTTCATCCCTTGTATAGTGTTTCTCTGTAATTGGATCTTGTATCTGTTGATAAATAATTATATGAGTTAGACATCAAAAATAAAAAAGATTAGCTATCTTGAACTTGACAATCTGAAACTGCAAAAGGATCATTAAATCAGATGTCAATATTTTGAAGTCAAATGAAGATTTTGTGAATTTGTTCCACCAGGATATCTTTCACCAATGATTGGCCCTTCTGGGGAAAAATTCCTCGGGGCACAAATGGTGAAACATCAGTGTTTTACTGTGAAACATTGTACAACAAATTATATTATTTGATCACATTATGGAAGAGCTTTACCAAATAAAGGCATCTATAATCTACAAAAAAAAAATGTTATGGATCTTTAATTATGAAGCACTAGGTTTGACAAGAAGTATACCACAAAAACATTACTGCAATAAGGTATACCTATAAAAGATTAGAGCTACACTCCCAAACTGGTTTAGAAAATGTGAATGAGAAGACAAAGTGCCTAGAAATGATTTAGTGCCGAGCACTATTGCGTTACTCCAGTAACTCAACTGGGTTATTGGAAAGTAGCTCAGAATGGAGCCGTAAAAGATTATAATGTAGTTGACATCAACGTTACTTTATATTATTATGAGAAGTATCTTTTCCTAACCTATCAGTCTAGTAAAACCTTACCTCAAATGTGAGCAAAGGATTATCTTTGTCCCCCTTAAAATACTCCATGTTGATGGTGATCAAACCATTACCGTAAATTCTAATAAATACAGTAACACCAGGATCTGCTGTGTACAATCTCAATAATCCCCCCTGGAAGGGTAAGCCTTGTACTTGCTTGAGACTCGTCAGATAGTCTTTCAGGACGTTTTCGATATTTGTGGCCACCACTTGCATTTGATTGTCGTTTTTCACAGCAGCCGGCTCTACCGAAAAGTCTAATAGGATGGTATTTGCAGCCATTTCAGAGCCCAAACAAGTTGGAATTTGCCGGTACGGTGATTTGAATTTTACGTAATGTGTAATAATCGTTACTCATCGACCACACCACATTCCACTAGGGGATTGGCAGTTTTAAAACATTTTGATAAGGTTTAGTAGATTAATTTGATAGGTGCCTGACATAGAACGATAAACGAGAAAAAGAATGCAAGTGCTACCAATCTTACAAAATAAAACAGCAGTGCCGCGTAAAGCTAGCCACACATATTTCATGTTAGGCATGACGGCATTCTTATTGTACAAAAATTTCGCCTTGTGATATGTTCACACCTCATTTACTCCATGTCGAAATAAACATGAGCACTCGATCGTCGTTTCTACTCGCTTGTCGCTGCATGCCTAGACATTTATGCCAGACTATAGGTTTTCCTACAAAGCGTCAACTTGGAACTAGCTGTCGTTCACTTCACTTGTGCCAAACGCGGAATGAGCTATTTCCGCAAAGTATTTAGTCAACAAGTTGACATTATATCGGTTTCTTTAACATTATATGGGTTTTTTACGTATTAGCCCTACTGATTCATGCAAGTCTGAAACATCGGATTTGTGTACATGTAACGGAATGACACCGAAACCATCGGTCATGATGTTAGCAACTGTACTGCGAGATTGTCTTTTATGTTTTACCTCGAATATGAATGAAGTTGCGAAAGAAAATTTTCGAAGAATGATGAATATAATTTTATTGAAAAAAATAAAACCAGTTAACGGCTAGTAAGGCCCGTATCGTCAGTCGTCCCTACAATTGTAGGGCGCGTTTATGGCCTCCTTGATTGTCATACTCCTTTCTCTCCTTCAAAAATTTCTAGATTATACTTGTCCCGTGTCAGCGTCATCGCTTTCCTATTGTGAAGATATGTTTTCTTTTTAAATTGTAGGATATTTCAGGTTGATAAAACATGATATAACTCAAAAGCAAGCACAATTTGATGCAAATAGATCTTTGAGACATAACCTCAAAATAGAGTTCTGTCACGGAGAAGTAGAAAACTACGACAATCAAGGAGGCCATAAAGGCGCCCTACAATTGTAGGGACGACTGACGATACGGGCCAAAAGTACTCAAAAAATGTGTTTTTTGTGTTTCATATTTCTTATCGACTGTACTAATTAATTTCAGCTTTTTAAGCAGTGACGTTAATGTACAATGTCTAAATTTAAACGAAGTTCGAAAGTATAATGAAGTTGGTCATAAAATAATTCTATACGTGCCTCGCTTGAGGAAATCATTATTGTCCTCTGCTCCCTCGTACCTTAGGCAAAAGCTTGTGTATAGGAATTTGATTCACAATTTGAATAAGCGCAACAACCATCTCCTCACATTGCCACAATATAGGACAGCCTTATTTCAACGTACAATGCGGTGAAGTTGATTAATTCCTTTGATCAAAACTTTATTAGCAACTTTTACAAAAAACCTATAAGATCTGTTTATTAAATGCTTAATTGTTTTTTTTTCTCTCCAATATAAATTATGCCGACTAGAGGATATACTTCTGGATAACTTTTGTCAATTTCGGGTTATTTTCCTAAGTTTTAGATTTAGCCTTTTACAATAAAATCAATTGAATTGAATAGTCCTAGCACAATATATCCATCGATGCTACATATAAAAGTGCTCCGTCAAAAATGCGTACTTCTTAAACTTGGCTAGGTACAAAATGTGCTATTAGGTGGGGTAATAGTAATAATAATTGGTTTACTTTTAGGTTCTTGATACGCCACTGTCTACACTCCGTCTATCTAACTGTTCCGTGTCATCGCTATCAAGTACATAACCTAGAATCAGATTTGAATCTGACTCTGACAACAAATAATAAACACATATACTCACTTCACTAGTACAATAATCCTTAGTTTTAAGTAATAATGTGTAACGACATTCACACAAAATCAATTTAGTTTTTGAGTAATAGTCGAAATACATTATGAAAAACAAAAAGAAACGTGATACTTTCAAAATAACATACATATATTTAGCTGTTTTGCGGATAGTTTTGGTGTTTGTGCCCCAACTTGGATACATTCATCCTGATGAGTTCTTTCAGTCTGTGGAAGTCTTAATAGGTAAGTAAAAAAAAATGTGACCTCGCCCATGTTTATATAGGTTGTTTAAACTTCATATAGTGTTAATAATGCCAATTTTAATTACAACTGGCAGCATTTATACAAAGTAGGTTCTGAACAAAGCCATCGCTCAGGGTAAAAACGCTCTAGAGACATTGACAATGATAATTAAAATTATTTTTTCTTGGGTATAGTGAGCGTTGCACAACTCAAAAGACTGAGAGACTTTAGGTTCAGATACATCAGAAGCACAAAGATTGAGTATGAAGGAACTGTTATTATTGGTTATATGTTTAACCTGTCACTGCAACTGCAAAACATTTTTCAATTACCCTTTGAGTGATGGGCCATTTACTTGATGAATGCATTCAACTTTCAGGAAAATTTTTGGCAGTGGAAAACAGTCCACCATGGGAATTCGACTCAGCTTTCCCTATAAGAAGCATGACAGTACCTTACTTCACTATAGGAATGTGCATAAAGTTCCTCAGAGATATTAGCAATCTAGGCAAAGCATATTCACCAAATTTTACACTCCTGACACCCTATTCTCTGTTAGTTGCACCTAGAGCTATCATGTGTATTTTCTCATATGCAGTAGATTTTTGTTTGTATAAAATTTGTTCCAACAACAATGAAAACTATAAATCAAGGTTAATTATACTCTCTAGTTCATATCTCATGTTAGTTTATGGCACAAGGACATTCTCAAATAGCATAGAACTTTATTTGTTTGCAGGTCTGCTATATTTTGTGAGTGAGAGCATGACATTTTCAAATATTTTGTTGAGAAAAAAGGAGTATCTTAATTTTAGATATGAGAAAAGTAAAACTGTAGTTGAAAAAGCTAAGTTTCATAAATTGAAGCTCTTTATGGCCTCAGATTCTTACAGAAATTGCTTTTATATCAGCACAATAACAGTAATAGGCTTCTTCAATAGGCCTACTTTTCTAGCATTTGCAGTTATTCCAATATTTTTTTGGTTGTACAGAGGTATTGGCAGTAAAACTGTCACTGTACTACAATTCCATTCTAGAATACTGGTTTTAATATCATGTGCTATTCCAACCATACTATTCTGTATCATAATTGATTCCTTTTACTATTGTTATATAACTTGGGGTGAAATTGGTGTCCTAGATGTTTCAATCAATAATTTTGTATTCACCCCATTGAATTTTGTCAGATACAATATTGATCCTAAGAATCTAGCCAAGCATGGTTTACATCCAAGGTATTTGCATCTTTTGGTAAATGTGCCTTTGCTTTATAATATTTTGGGACTTTGTGCTATGGAGACCATCATCAGGTACATCTATCTGTAAGTACACTTACTATAGCCTACAGAATGTAAGTATAACAAATGGATTAGAGTCCAACCAAAGTATGATGATTTCAGAAATTATTGGTACATTTTTGAAAATAATTTAAATTATAAAATATGTACAAGTTCATACATTATGATATATCAATATGGTAACATAAAACATTCCTTCAATTAAACTATTTAATTTAACTCAGTTTGTACCTCTTTCTCTTCTCATTTTCGAGATCACAATTATATTATTAGGAGTTATACATTATTTTTATTCCTACTTTTATTAAATTATCATAAGTTTTTTACAATTTTAACACCATGCAATAAAACTGAAGTAACAACCCACAAGAGACAACCAAGAATACAAAAGTTCATTATTCTATCACTTTATGATGCAACCTACATTTTTCATTTACTCAATATTCGATTTTGGCTTGGCCAAAGGTTTTGCTGGAGGCCTAACATCGGCTTCGGCAAAAAAATTGAGTCGGATCCTAGCTAAGATTCCTACCACTTCAGAATATCTCTTTAGTCATAACGCGCCTCAAGACAAAACACCGGAAAGCTATAGTTTTTTTATGTACCTATTGTTATTGTTTTAAGCCCTGTTCGTACAGCTGTCGCCAATCTGTCAGTGATCGTGTCCCACCACACAAATTCCGTGCATTGTGATACGTTATATAGATGGAATTCTCACGGCCGGATCCCAGACACTGTCTTCGACCACTGTATGGACAAGCCAATAATTTCTCTTCATTGCACGACATTTCGGCACCCTCGGTGGCCTTTTCAAGTACACCGTGCTGACCGTACAATAAAGGGAAATTAAAACATACATATGGTTTTATTCAGCCAGAAAATGAAGTCTTATGAACATGAAAAGTGCAGGATAAGTTTTAGGAGTTTCAGTGTCTGTTTTAGATTCTTTTTATATTCATTGTAAATGAAGGCATCATGACTCTTACTTTAAAGACTTTAAGATTCTATTTACTGAAAACGCTAATTTGCAGGTGCTACAGAAAAAAATTCAACCACCTCCCAACAGTACGCAGCATCAAATGTCTAATGATCTTTTCTGTAATCTCTCCATTAGCCCTTCTGTCAATCTTCCCTCATCAAGAGCCCCGCTTCCTGATTCCTCTTATTGTTCCTCTAGTCTACCTTCATTCCCACTTTTTGCTTCCCGAACCAGAAAGTTCGATCATCGAGGCTCCAAGGATTCACCCAGCGCATTCTCCAAAATCAACGCCTCCAACGTATCGTGCGCTCAAGTTTTGGATTATCTTGAATGCGGTTTTTACTCTTTTTTATGGTTTTGTGCATCAAGGAGGTGTAATACAGGCTACCTCCTACTTAGCTCAAGATATGGGAGTGACAGCAAAGACCACTGAATTTCATGTAGTGACTAGTCACATATATTCACTGCCTGAATCTTTTTTTATGCAACCGTCTACTAGTAAGCTTTATAAAAAGGGTAAAAAACAGTTTAGTGTAGCAAAGAGGGTTTATTTATATGAACAAGGATCTCAGGATTTGGATTATGTCTTACTTCTTTTAAATACCATCGTAACTGGTTTAGATGCAAGTCCGAGAAAAAAAGCTAATGTATATTTACTGATATCTAGTAGTTTAGAAGATAAATTGAGGCACTTAATTGGTAAACAATATTTAAACTTCTTTCTAGTAGAAAGTTTTTATCCACACTTGAGTCTAGAGTCATTCCCAGATTTGGGGAGGTACTGTACCGAGATAACAGAGGTGTTTTATAGCAAATGTGTTGTTTCATCTAGCAGCCAGTATTTTTGGCAGATTTTGCAATCATTTGGTTTGAATCTCTATCAAGTAACATTGAACAAATTTTAAATTTTTATAGTTATGGCTCTTATAGAGCTCGAATATGTAATCTCTCATATTTTGACACGTTTTTCTAGAATTCATGGTTGTCTGGAGATTTGTTTTGATATTTAAATAAGAATATAAGAGTAGCCTTTGTTGGGCTACCATGTAAAACAGCATGTATAACTTAGGTAGTTCTATACTGTGTAAAAATTTCAATCGAAACAACTTTGATTGTAATTAATATTCAAATACGAGGGATTTGCGAAACTTATACATTCTCAGATAGATGCAATAATAATATTTAGTTAAGTTATTTTATTCTAATGTGGAACTGTGATCATTACATCTGAGCATTATTTTTTTTATAATTTATAGAACTCAGTGGGAATAACTATTGTCAAATGTCTAAAAGAATTTGGAACATTTCTTGTAGACAAAATGAATTTCTATATAGTCAGTTCAATGCTACGTAAATCTGATTTTTGATAGTTTATTACTGTTCAATCTCACTCTGCAATGTTATTTTTCTTTCACTGATCAGTGCTTCAGTAAAACATTTTTTCCGTTATATAACTTCTGTATATCAAACAAATTTTATATTATACATTCCCTAATAAAATATTATTTACATGTTGGCATTTCATGTTGTCTTCTTTAAAAAAAAGCAGTCTTATGTACCAAGTATTAGAGGATAAACATTGGACAAGCTGTGTAAACAACCTTTAAGCCATCCACGAAATTCTTTTTTTTATTACTACTTTACTATTGCTATACCATTCCTTTTTATTGATCTCAGAGCTTTACTTCGGAATACTGGTTTGTTGCTGTTAAATTTTATATTATACATTTCTTAAAAAATATTATTTACAACATGTTTTCGTTTTATTTTGACTTCTTTTCAAAAAAATAGTTATGTACAAAATATTAGTGAGAAATATTGGACAAGCTGCGTTTATAACCTGTAAGGTAACAATGAAATCTTTTTTTTATTATTTATCGTTCAAATCTCCGACTTAATTATTTGGGTGACGGCTTGGGTTATAATGATTTGTGACTCCAGGAAGCATTGCATTCTCAAAATGCTATTGTTTGGAGCGGATTCTAAACCGGCAATGCCATCGTTTCGGGCAGAGAGTGATGCGACGTGTATTGATGTAACATTTCGTCCCTTTAGATCAGAACTAGCCTATGTCCATTTTTGTCAAAATTGAGATTTTAGACTATATGATGCAGTAAGGTGTCGCCTATCAAGTGCAGTACTAATCTAAGTCCTAACGTTTATATTTTTCACGTACTCATTAAATTAAGAATAAGCCTATGTCCTGAAGCAAAATAATTGTTAGTGCAGAACTATCCTTTTTTAGAACAGAAATTCTATGTCCATATTTGGGTAAATAATTTTTAATGCAGAAGTATCCTTTGTTGGGACAGATTACCTATACTAGTGAATTGTGTGGACTTAAGCTAGTTCTACTTTGAAACAAAATTTTATGTCCAAGAAAATGTGGACTTAGGCTTATTCTGATCTATAATTTTAATAAACCCTCACATCTTTTAGTGGACATAAACTAGTTCTGCACTGTACTGGTTTCGATTTGTTAGAAATCTAGGCATTTCAAGGCGCCACCGTACACGAATAACGCAGATTACCTCAGTTTAAAGCAGTTCTTAGTGTATAGTGATCGAGTTTGCGCAACGTAATCAAATTAAATATGAGTTCTAGAAGGAAAAAAATTTTTGATCTTCTGGCCAGGCACTGTGATGGTAAGTAGTGCTTTTCTAGCTATACAAATATTCTTAAGTAACACGTTAACATTGGAAATACGTTTTTAGCTACTGGTTCAGGATAAATTCTATTTATTTTTTTAAGCAAATCTTATGCCGCCTGGTTATTTACTCTCTAAGGAAACGGCTGCTTTTAACAAGAGCGATAATGCATTTTGCAGTATGAACCTCGAAAATATAAAATCAGTTTTGAGTATTGAATCCAATAAAGTTACACCGATTGTGGCCGATAAAGGAGACGCAAATGCTAGTGAAGAAGTAAGAAGTGTTCTCGAAAAAATCATAGGTAAGCAAACTAACGAGTAAAAAGAATCGACTATATTAAGCGGTGATCGATTGTTTTTTCTTGGAAGGTCACGTGACGTTAGAGTCAGGCCGTGCGACGTCGACGCGGTTTTCGCGGTTTTTTAGGAGGTTCGCGGTACGTTCGGAGGGAAAGAGGTACTGTTTCGGAAAGTAGACAGTCGGCGCTTTACGGGGGAGCGAGAGCCGTCGCGGCGAGACGAACGGATCGGATCGAAAACGGCCGGTAAAGTCGAAAAATCGACCGTTTTTCGGACGGTACGCGGCGTTATTTCACACTGGTTTCGCCGTTTATCGAAATATCGACTCGAGATCGGTCTCGTTCGATAGCTAAACGAAAAATACGTGCCTATTAGCTAAATCTGTTCGGTTCCGCGTTTCGGTTTTTTTTCTAGAAATGTTATAAAAAAATGCGACAAAAACGACGAATCGCCTGGAAAAGTACGATATCTCCCTTATGCCGAAGAGAAAAGGAATTTCGCGCACCACGTTTCGTACATCTCGGCGAGCGCTACAAATTATGCGGAGAGACGTTTTTTCGTTTACGGTACCCGTTTCGAATAAACGAACCTCGAACGTCGTCAAGAATGACTTTTTTGCGTATAAAGCGCGCTGCTTCGCCGTATATCAGCTATCTCCTCCGAAGATAAAGGAGCTACGAACCTGACGATTTTTGCGTGAGAAAGTCCATGCTTCGGACACTCTTTTAATACTATTTTCATCATTATTATTCGTTTACGTTGAAAAGTTTCGATTTTTTAAAAATTCCTCGACAATACGCTACTTTTCGACGCGTGAAAAAGTCATCTTGTCATCCGGCTCTGTCCTCGCTTATTACTACCGTACGTGAGCGAGTAAAAATTATACAGCTATCGAAAAATAACGATAATGAGCTGACGAAACGATTCTGACCGTCAGAATTACCGTCAAATTTCGAAAAAGTAAACTTTGAGCGCCTCAAAAGTACCGATGACAACCGTTTTTCGGCGTACTTTGTCTTCGTCGATACGGACCTGCGTTACGGAGCGACGTAGCTACGATTTTTTTTCGCAAAACGAAAGACCAAAGTCTCCTGATTAAACCGACATACGACACGTTACCCGATCGCATTTTTTAAACTCGGCAGATTAGAAAATTCAAAGATATGCACACATTTTTAGTTTGAAGTTTCAATTTTGAATTTCCCCTCCAGATCCCCGGATTCCTGTTAGGCGGGGTATTGTAGATACGATCGTATTACGAAAGCGAGCGAGTGCGAGCGGAACGTCAAAAACGTGCCATTTTCGGCTTCATGACTATCGCTTCATCCAATATTGGATCACGCCAAATAGATTTGTCCTTTTTTACGCGTGAAAATCAACATTTTCGAAAAGATTCAAAATTTTTATATTCCATTGTCTAAACGGACCGGACTAGAGCCATTAAAATCGGATGAATCTAGTAGTTTTTTTATGTTTACAGATTGCGATGTCTACCGCCAAAGGCTGCAATTATTCTTTGACGTTCATCAGTTTATTGAAATCATCATCGGTTTATAAATACGATAAAAATATGATTGTAAGCCCCTATTCATGTTATAATTTTACAATATGGCATAAAGCTCCGCTTTTCCAACCGATTGATATACAGCGTATGTCCGATTGCATCACCTCCGATTTCTAACCTACAACGTATATGAATGTAAACATTATCGAAATCTTAATAATGAGGCTCCCGTTAATAAGGATTAATTAGAAGCTTAGAACAAGCAATTGCAACTACAAATAGTGAGTGTTGTGAAGTGTTTAGTGTCCGTGCAGAAGTAGATATTTCTATGGCAAACGTAAGTTTGAATTTATCACTTGTTGATTTAACTTGAGTTAGGGTCTCTGTTCTCTAAACTAAATTAAACAATCATTCAAAATATGTAATAGTAGTGTCGAAGTACCCAACTACAAATTTGTCAGAATTAGAAGGTCTTCTTAAATTCTTAAACAACAGTTTCCTATTTCTAACCTACAACGTATATGAATGTAAACATTAGCGAAATCTTAATAATGAGGCTCCCGTTAATAAGGATTATTAATTAGAAGCTTAGAACAAGCAATCACAACTACAAATAGTGAAAGTGTTGTGAAATGTTTACAGTGTCCGTGCAGGAGTAGATATTTCTATGGCAAACGTGTTTGAATTTATCACTTGTTGATTTAACTTGAGTTAGGGTCTCTGTTCTCTTAACTAAACTAAACAATCATTCAAAATATGTAATAGTAGTGTCGAAGTACCCAACTACAAATTTGTCAGAATTAGAAGGTCTTCTTAAATTCTTAAACAACAGTTTTTAACTATATTTGAGAGTCATCATACAGATTTTTGTAGAAACGATGGATACATTACATGAAATGAAGAAACTCGCAGTGTTATTGAATTGCTTTGTGACTACTAAAGCTTATTTTTGCCAAAACAACAGACACTATTACTTGTCAAAAAAGAATGACCACAGGAGTGCTTGAACTGTTCAAAAAAGACATGAATGCCTGGTCGACTAATGCTGATGAAGTTTAGAAGCATACGCAAAGACCTAAATTGTAATTTTCAGTACCTAATTTGCTAGCATAGCTTCATCAGCTTTTTTCGTTTCTCTGTTCGCATAAGGACTAGGTTTTGAGTTGTAAATGATCTAAATACGAAACACACATACAGAATTAGAAGGTCTTCTTAAATTCTTAAACAACAGTTTTTAACTATATTTGAGAATCATCATACAGATTTTTGTAGAAACGATGGATACATTACATGAAATGAAGAAACTCACAGTGTTATTTAATTGCTTTGTGACTACTAAAGCTTATTTTTGCCAAAACAACAGACACTATTACTTGTCAAAAAAGAATGACCACAGGAGTGCTTGAACTGTTCAAAAAAGACATGAATGCCTGGTCGACTAATGCTGATGAAGTTTAGAAGCATACGCAAAGACCTAAATTGTAATTTTCAGTACCTAATTTGCTAGCATAGCTTCATCAGCTTTTTTCGTTTCTCTGTTCGCATAGGGACTAGGTTTGAGTTGTAAATGATCTAAATATGAAACACACATACAGAATTAGAAGGTCTTATTAAATTCTCAAACAACAGTTTGTAACTATATTTGAGAGGCATCATACAGATTTTTGTAGAAATGATGGATTCATTACATGAAATGAAGAAACTCACAGTGTTATTCAATTGGTTTGTGACTAGCAAAGCTTATTTTTACATGATATTTTATTGATTTGACAGTTGTGAATCTTCAATTAGCGAAAGTTCAACAGATCAAGTTACTCAGCCATTCAAGGGGATGTGCCATCAAGATAACATTCCTGATGTAAAGAGGTAAATGATCATTCTCATATCAAAGCAAATAAATATATTCAACTGAAGCTTGCAGAATTATGCAGAACTAGATACTTTATAGTAATATAATACTTGCTTTTTGTTTCAGGCTGAAATTTGATGACCTACCCAACATTTCTGGCTTGTCTACCAGTAAGTATTTTTGTTTTGAATATTAAATTACATGAAATATTTTATATAATTTAATATAATATAATTATATTATGATATTTTATTTTTATAGGTCAGCAACAGGAAAAAAGCATCAGTTTCCAATCTTGATCAAAGCTTTGGATCTTCTTCATCAACAATTAGCGTCTCAGAAACTGAGAACCAACCAGAGCCTGATGCTGGGTTCAAGGATGTTTCTCTTGCAACTGCACGTAAAAATAGGTGAGAAATATTGAGAAAATAGATGATCTAATAAGATTTTAATGACATATGCTTCACATATATGATGAATTCCAATCATATCTCATTGTTTCAGAAAAAGAAGGTATGTGGGTGACTTATCTTCATCAGACTTTTCTACACCAGAGAAGGCGAAGAAGAATTTTCATTTGATGAAGAATACTATAACTGCTCTGAGAAAGAAGAGTCATAATCTTCAGGCTAGCAATACATACTTTAAGAAAAAAATCAAGACATTAGGAGGCTTGATGAAGCTGCTTAAAGAAAAATCATATATAACTAATTCGTCAGGGACTGTTCTTGAGGTAAAAATCTCTAAATTAGATAATATAGAATAACGGACAGAAGTAAAATTATTTCAATTTTTTTCTTTGGTATCAATCATACTGATTTTTGGATAGTAGTAAAGACTCAGTTTAGGGTTCATGTTTTTAATTGAATGTGTAATAAATTTACTTGTTTCATCAATTCCTGTTTAATTTAACTAGTTAAATGTATGTAAATGACTGGAGAAGGTAGTCAAAATCAACCTTTTAAGATGAATGTGGTGATTTAACTCTAAAATAATGAGCAGCAGTGCTATTACACCTTACACCCATCTTTTTGTTTTTTCAGGCCTCTTTATCAACCTCAGGGCAAAAAATATTCGAGAGGATGTTGAAAGGCCCATCTTTACAAAAATATGACCCATCTATTAGATGTTTTGCTTTGACGCTATCTTTTTACTCCCCAAAAGCATACCAGTTCGTAAGGAATACTTTTAATAAATCTTTACCTCATCCATCCACGATTTCTAAATGGTATCAGTCAATTGATGGCTCTCCTGGTTTTACTTCAGAAGCACTAAATGCTTTGAAAGTAAAAAAGTTAGCGTCAAAAAATCAGAACATCCTGTGCAACCTGGTCTTACATGAAATGTCTATCAGGGAGCAGGTCGAATGGACTGGGACAAAATTCACTGGTTATATTGATATTGGAACTAAATTTGATTCAGATGTTCTACCTCATGCCAAAGAAGTTTTAGTATGTATGGTTGTTTGTATAAATGCTTCATGGAAGTTACCTGTGGATTATTTTTTTTTTGGACGGCCTTACTGGTGTTGAGAAACCAGAGTAGTTAAGAAATGTCTCACATTTGTACATGAGTCATGAGTCATAGTTACCTCTATAACTTTTGATGGTGCTCCTGTAAATTTTACGATGTCATCATGTTTAGGTGCAGATTTCAAGGACATTAATAACCTTAAAACACATTTTGCTCATCCAGTAACAGGTAATAAGGTTTTCATATTTTTGGACCCTTCGCACATGATGAAATTGATCAGAAATACATTTGGCTCACAAAAATATTTGATAGACAATGATAATAATACCATAGACTGGACTTTTTTGGAAAAGCTCGTAGAAATTCAAAATTTTGAGGGACTACATTTAGGCACAAAAATCAGAAACCGACATTTACAGTGGACTCTAGAAAAAATAAAAGTGAAAATTGCCACTCAGACATTAAGCAAGAGTGTGGCTGATGCATTGATGTATTTGAGTCTAGATTTGAAAATACCATCATTTAGGAATGCGAAACCTACAGCCGATTTTATCCTGAAATTTAACAATCTATTCGACATTTTTAATTCCAGAAATAGATTGGCGAAATACATATTTAAGCGACCATTATCACAGGCCACTGCAAAAACTTTTTTTAGTTATATGGATGAAATGTGCCAATACATTAGCAATTTGAAGTTGGCTGATGTTCCAGTAACTCAATCCCCTAGAAAAACAGGTTTTCTAGGATTTCTGATAAGCGTCACTAGTTTGAGGCAATATTATTCAAAATTTGTTGAAAAATCAGAATTAGAAGGCAAAGAGGTAGACTCGGAACAATTAAAGTATATTTTAACTAACAAATTTTCTCAAGATCATCTAGAGCATTTTTTCGGAGCTATAAGAGCTAAGGGTGGATTTAATAATTACCCTTCAGCCAGACATTTTGAAGCGGCTTATAAGCGCCTCCTTATACATACAGAGGTCACAGGACCAGAATCTGGTAATGTGTCCATCAAAGATCTCACCATTCTGACTTGTGGGAGTGGACATCAGGTTACAGTGTATGATAGTGGCAATGATTTGAAAAGTAGTGAAACCTATTTGGATTTTGAAAAAAAAATTATGAATGATATTGCTACTTATAAGTTTTATTCATCACAAGCCTGGAATTTAACAGATTATGTTGAAGATGTAGTTGGCTATATTTCAGGCTATGTGGTGAGAAGTTTTCTGAAATGCATAACTTGCAGTCAATGTACTAAGGTACTCGAAGGTGATAATGTCAAATATTTACAAAAAAGAAAAAAATATAGAGCATTAACTACTCCCTCAGACATAATACTCCAAATTTGTGTAGCTGCCGAAAAGTATTTCAGATTTTTTCATAAACCTAGAGACATATTTAATAAACATGTGCCAAATCTTCCTGCTATTTTGATTAAAAACACAATGGAAACTATATAGTACCTACAAAAATTTTAGATAAGTTTGAGCATCACTTGTTTGAAGATGATTTGATAGATGGATATTCATTTAGTATTATAAAGCTAATTTTACAAAAATATTTCAAAATTCAGATTCATTATGAAACGATGAAAAAAATGGATCAATTGAAAAAAGAAAGGATAAGATGTATGTACACAAAAACAGTGCTATTTAGACATCAGTGAAATATCATTCATCGCACATTTCTCATATCAATTTTTCAATCAATTAAATAAGTTGCTTTATTCATATCAGAATAAACTAGTAGCATAAGCTGGAGTTTTAGGTCAACCTAGTAGCGTATACATTGGTGCAGAATTAGTGCTATTTTTGTCAAAATTATCCCGTTTAACACCTAGACCTTGCGGAACCGCTGTATAACATAAAGATCGAGTAGTTTGTAAGAACATTTTTGTAGCATACCTTTTTAGAAGACAGTTGTTATTTTCTTGAATTGCTTTGCAAAGGGTTTCGAACTGGTGATGTATTCACGAATCATGTATCACATGCTCTGTAATAACTTAATTTCTGAATCACAACATGGCTTTATAAAAGGGAAATCGATAAATACGGCTATATACTCCTTTAGCCACAGTATTATAGAATGTCTGGGAAATAATATGATATCATTGGGTTTGTTTTTTGATCTCTCCAAAGCATATGATTGTGTAGAACATTCTGTCTTACTGTAAACTTGAGGCATTTGGAATCAGGGGAAGTGCCTGGAACTGGGTCAAGTCTTATTTAACAGACCGCCAACAAAGTGTTTCCATCATAAAGAATAGCAGGACAGCAGTCTCATCGCAGTTAACAATAGATAGAGGTATCCCACAAGGAAACGTCTTGGGTCCTCTCCTCTTTGTGATGTTTATAAATGATCTGAGTGATAGTATAACAAACCCGAACAATGTATGTACTATTCAATATGCAGATGATACTAGTGTGATTATAGCTGGCCAAGATTTCAACCAAGTAGCCGAAAATACATTGAGCATATGCGAGAAAGCATTTTGGTGGTTTGCTCGCAACGATCTATCCTTGAACACATCAAAAACAAATGCGATAATATTCAAGTTAAAGAAAAAAATGGAAGCTACGAAGATCCACTTAGCTGATAGGGTAGAAGTCAAGCTGACAGACTGTGGTAGATTCTTAGGCGTATATATTGACCAAAGACTTTCCTGAGCTACACAACAACCCCTAATAAAGAAGATTACTTTTTACAGAAATCTTGTTTGAGTGCAGATATTATAAGGAAAGTTGTAGAGATGACTATTGGTCAGTCAAATAATGCAAATTGGCAAGAAAGTACAGACTGACATCCAGCAAGTTTGGTACAGTTTTATCAGCTTGCCAAAGGAAAAAGTACCTAAAACCATTATTCAAAGTGTTATTAGATGGATATGAATTGAGTGGTGTTCGGGCTATTCAGTGGGGAAGGGAGAATGAACATACTGCCATAGAAAGATTTGGAGATATTACAGGATTACATGTAGAACCTGCAGGATTCTGCTTTGGTGAATGTGGTTTTTTAGGTGCAAGCCTTGATGGATATATAAGTGAAAATTGTACTATTGAAGTGAGATGCTCTTTCAAACGTAGGAATGAAGAAAATTTGTCAGAGGTGCTCACTAAAAATAAAAATTATCTTGTTTCGTATTATAACTGTTCCTGGACCATTCATCAAAATTATAATTATTATCACCAAGTGCAAAGACAGTTACACATTACAAATAAAGGTATATAGTGATATAGACTCCAAAAGATAAAGTAGTTATGAGAATTTCAAGAAACGATGAATGGGAAAGTAATTTAAATATTTTAAAATCATTTTACAGTGAACAATTTCTGACAAATATTTTATCATGATTGAAAATAAAACAATATTTATGCAACTGGTGTTTTATTTGCCATTGTTTACAGACATTATCTTCTCTACCAGCTGTCAAATTATTTTGTCCACAATTATGTGCTCTAGACAATGGAAACTATATTTGTACATAAAGGATGTTTGATTAGGTAGCTAGTAGAGCAGATGAATTATAAAGCAGTATCATACTGATGTGTGAATAAAACAAGTGCTGGACAGTTATTTATTGCTAATTCATGTCACTAGTATTATTATACTATAAACTAGATACACTATTATACTATATACATATCAATTTTTATACCAAACTACACTTTATGCAGAATAAAACTGTTCAACTTCTCTTATAAGTGGATACTGTAAGTTAGTCAAAGTACCTATAACTTGAAATACTACATCTGCATGTGGCGACAAAGCATATGGAATAACATCGAATATACTGAATGTGTTTATTCTTCTTATTGCACGTTCAACATGAATCGTAGCTTGTGCAATACATTCTGTTTGTCTTACCTGTTCAGTAGTGAACTGTTGTGTTGTAAGAAATGATGGAATGTTAATATTGACACCAGAAGGCATCAAGTCTTTTATTAAAAAACCTTTATCTTCCAATACTAAATCTCCTGCTTCAAGCTGATTGAGTATTCCACAATCCTTAATAATTTTTTTGTCTGACCCAGGATACAAACTTGACATATAAGTAAGTGCTCCATTAGGAGATACACCAATTAACCTTTTGCAGGTATTTCTGTATTTGTATGAGCTATATGTTAGTTTTCATGTCGCTATACTTGACCGACATACAGATGTATATACTTCAGTACAATCTATGATTATCCTATAATTTGTAAAACTACTGAAAATATTTTCTTGAAATAAATGTATCCATGTTGTTATAACATTTGATACTGGACCCTGTGATACATTGAATCAAACAGCTAAATCATCATGAGGGAAATTTTGTCTTGGCTTAGTAAGAGTCATGAATAACTGATCTATTTTTCTCATTTTTTTAAGTTTCCATTTATAATAATAATATATATCAATGTCCTTCAACAGGTTGAATAAAGAAAAAAATATTTTCTCTGATGGTAAGCCTGTATACACCAGTACTAGCCTGTCATTTCCTTTCACAACATCAAAAGAAAACCTATCAGTGAGATGCATAAGGTTCGCTGTAGCTAGCTCCAGATCCTGCCAAAGATAATAGTTTTCAGCATCTAGTGATGCATTTGACATCGAACCTTTTGTATGAGGTTCATCAGTTTGTATTGAGGTGGATGGTTGTGGCTCGCTTTCAGATCTGTGAACACACTGAATTTGCACACACGTGAATGAAATTGATATTGTATAACTAACCTTATATCTACATCAATATTAAAAGGTTTATCAATGGTCTTTTTACGGGTTCTTCTTTCTGGTGATGGAAAGTTTAATTGCTTCTCCCTATTATACCTAAACAGTGTAGGTCCATTTTCTTTTTTACCATCCACAAAATGACAACTACATAAGTATGCACCAAGACCTGGTTCAACTGTTCTCCTGCAATCAAATGAAACAATACATGTATTACTTTTATTGTATTCAATTGTACGTTTCGCATGTTCCTAACAAATGATAATTCCAGTATGGTCTTTGTGGTGTTACCTTGTAAGTTTTATCCAATGATTCCTTGTTTTTGGATCTTTGGGAAACCTGAACATCTTACGTGTTTCTCTAACATTATACTGCTTACAGTCGGGTGCCCAGCATTGCACCATTTTCTGTAATAAATAGTAACAATAAGACAAAAGTTCAATTTGAAAATATCCTATCAAAGAACGGTAGCTTATATGAATAGCAATGATATCTAAATACAGCATTTTTCATAAGCAAGATACCCACACATTAGCGGATCGCTTAGTTACATACCTGCTTGTAAACTAACGGCCTTATTTTCAACAAAAATAGTTTTAAAACTCCACTTTAACCACTTGATACGGAAGAAGTTTTCTCAAGGTGTTTATGTTTACTTTTTTTTTAGTTTTACGGATTTCCTTACTATGATATTTAGGAATTAACTTTCAGAATCTTAATTTTTCCTTTCATTATGTTGTAGATGCACACATCTCACAATAGGAGTTATTGAATTTTAATTTTAAACAAAATACATTTCATTTTCCAGGTTAGAAAAAATTACCTATGACAATGACATTGACATTACAAAACAGAAAACATATACACTGAAGAAAGCATAGTCCACTGCTATCCGTAGACGAACACGGTTGACATATGTCAGTGTCAAGCGCCATTTTTTTGCAAGTCGTGTTATAGCTAGATTTATGCGACGATCCTCATATAAATCTAAGTCTGCTATACAATTTGCTACATGGAAGATTTTATAACGCCATGTATGGTATTAACAACAACACATGCGACGTTGCCGGCATCTCACATAAATCTGAGTCTGTTATACAATTGTATACAGGATATTTTCAATGCTATATGGAAGATAACAGACAACAGATAACAGGTAAAAGGTGGTAACAGGTAACAGGTGGTAACATATAACAGATAACAGATAACTTATAACAGATAAAAGATAAAAGATGACAGATAACAGATAAAAAGTAACAGATAAAAGAAAACAGGTAACAGATAACAAATAACTGATAACTGAAAACTAAAAAATGAAAACTGAAATCTGAAGAATGAAAAATGAAAAATGAAAAATGAAAAATTGAAAATTGAAAATTAAAAATCAAAAATCAAAAAATCAAATCGAAAAATCGAAAAAGCGAAAAATCGAAAAATCGAAAAATCGAAAAATCGAAAAAACAAAAAATCGAAAAATCGAAAATTGAAAATTGAAAATTAAAAATTAAAAATTAAAAATTAAAAATTAAAAATTAAAATAGAAAAATTAAAAATGAAAAATTAAAAATTAAAATAGAAAAATGAAAAATGAAAACTGATAACTTATAAAAGATAACAGATACCAGATAGCAGATACCAGAAACCAGATACTAGACACCAGATACCAGATACCAGATACCAGACACCAGATACCAGATACCAGACACCAGACACCAGATACCAGACATCAAATACCAGACACCAGACACCAGACACCAGAAACCAGATACCAGATACGAGATACCAGATACCAGATACCAGACATCAGACACCAGATACCAGACACCAGATACCAGATACCAGATACCAGACACCAGATAACAGATACCAGACATCAGATACCAGACACCAGAAACCAGATACGAGATACCAGATACCAGATACCAGATACTAAACACCAGATACGAGATACCAGATACCAGATACCAGCCACCAGATACCAGACACCAGATACCAGACACCAGATAAAGAGATAACAGAAACCAAATACCAGATACCAGACAACAGACACCAGATACCAGACACCAGATACCAGACACCAGATACCAGACACCAGATACCAGATACCAGACACCAGATACCAGACATCAGATACCAGACACCAGATACCAGATACCAAACATCAGATACCTGATACCAGATACCAGATACGAGATACCAGATACCAGACACCAGACACCAGATACCAGACACCAGATACCAGATACCAGATACCAGACACCAGATACCAGACACCAGATACCAGACACCAGATACCAGACACCAGATACCAGACACCAGAAACCAGATACCAGATAAAGAGATAACAGATACCAAATACCAGATACCAGATACCAGACACCAGATACCAGATACCAGATACCAGACACCAGACACCAGATACCAGACATCAGATACCAGACACCAGATACCAGATACCAGATACTAGATGCCAGACACCAGATACCGGATACCAGACATCAGATACCAGACACCAGATACCAGATACCAGATACCAGATACCAGACACCGGATACCGGATACCAGACATCAGATACCAGACACCAGAAACCAGATACCAGATACCAGATACCAGATACCAGATACCAGATACGAGATACCAGATACCAGCCACCAGAAACCAGATACCAGATAAAGAGATAACAGATACCAAATACCAGATACCAGACACCAGATACCAGATACCAGATACCAGATACCAGACACCAGATACCAGATACCAGACACCAGACACCAGATACCAGACATCAGATACCAGACACCAGATACCAGATACCAGACACCAGATACCAGATACCAGATACCAGATACCAGACACCAGATACCAGACACCAGATACCAGATACCAGATACCAGACACCAGACACCAGATACCAGACATCAGATACCAGACACCAGATACCAGATACCAGATACCAGATGCCAGACACCAGATACCGGATACCAGATACCAGACATCAGATACCAGACACCAGATACCAGATACCAGATACCAGACACCGGATACCGGATACCAGACATCAGATACCAGACACCAGAAACCAGATACCAGATACGAGATACCAGATACCAGATACCAGATACGAGATACCAGATACCAGCCACCAGAAACCAGATACCAGATAAAGAGATAACAGATACCAAATACCAGATACCAGACACCAGATACCAGATACCAGACACCAGATACCAGACATCAGATACCAGACACCAGACACCAGATACCAGATACCAGATGCCAGACACCAGATACCGGATACCAGATACCAGACATCAGATACCAGATACCAGATACCAGATACCAAATACCAGATACCAGATACCAGACACCGGATACCGGATACCAGATACCAGATATCAGATACCAGACACCAGATACCTGATACCAGATACCAGACACCAGATACCGGATACCAGATACCAGACATCAGATACCAGATACCAGATACCAGACACCGGATACCGGATACCAGACATCAGATACCAGACACCAGAAACCAGATACCAGATACCAGATACCAGACACCAGATACCAGATACCAAACACCAGATACGAGATACCAGATACCAGCCACCAGAAACCAGATACCAGATAAAGAGATAACAGATACCAAATACCAGATACCAGACACCAGATACCAGATACCAGATACCAGATACCAGACACCAGACACCAGATACCAGACATCAGATACCAGACACCAGACACCAGATACCAGATGCCAGACACCAGATACCGGATACCAGATACCAGACACCAGACACCAGATACCAGATACCAGACACCGGATACCGGATACCAGATACCAGATATCAGATACCAGACACCAGATACCTGATACCAGATACCAGATACCGGATACCGGATACCAGATACCAGATACCAGATACCTGATACCAGATACCAGATCAAAGATGCCAAAGGATAAAAAATGATTAGAGATAGTTATCGCTAGCATTGCATTAGCATACCAGCAACTGCGCTACGTGAGGTTTTAAATAAAGACATCAACGTACAATATTTGGCATAGCGTTAGCATGCCAGAAACTGCGCTAGTCGACTATATTAAGCGGTGATCGATTGTTTTTGAATTGGTAGTGATTGGTAGTGGTTCGGAAATTGTATGACGTCGACGCGGTTTTCGCGGTTTTTTAGGAGGTTCGCGGTACGTCCGGAAGGAAAGAGGTACCGTTTCGGAAAGTAGAAACTCGGCGCTTTACGGGCGGGCGAGAGCCGTCGCGGCGAGAGGAACGGATCGGATCGAAAACGGCCGGTAAAGTCGAAAAATCTACCGTTTTCCGGACGGTACGCGGAGTTATTTCACACTCGTTTCGCCGTTTATCGAAATATCGACTCGAGATAGGTCTCGTTCGATAGCTAAACGAGAAATACGTACCAATAAGCTAAATCTGTTCGGTTCCGCGTCTCGGTTTTTTTTCTAGAAATGTTATAAAAAAATGCGACAAAAACGACGAATCGCCTGGAAAACTACGATATCTCCCTTATGCCGAAGAGAAAAGGAATTTCGCGCGTCGCGTTTCGTACATCTCGGCGAGCGCTACAAATTACGCGGAGAGACGTTTTTTCGTTTACGGTACCCGTTTCGAATAAACGAACCTCGAACGTCGTCAAGAATGACTTTTTTGCGTATAAAGCGCGCTGCTTCGCCGTATATCAGCTATCTCCTCCGAAGATAAAGAAGCTACGAACCTGACGATTTTTGCGTGCGAAAGTCCATGCTTCGGACACTCTTTTAATACTATTTTCATCATTATTATTCGTTTACGTTGAAAAGTTTCGATTTTTTAAAAATTCCTCGACAATACGCTACTTTTCGACGCGTGAAAAAGTCACCTTGTCATCCGGCTCTGTCCTCGCTTATTACTACCGTACGTGAGCGAGTAAAAATTATACAGCTATCGAAAAATAACGATAATGAGCTGACGAAACGATTCTGACCGTCAGAATTACCGTCAAATTTCGAAAAAGTAAACTTTGAGCGCCTCAAAAGTACCGATGACAACCGTTTTTCGGCGTACTTTGTCTTCGTCGATACGGACCTGCGTTACGGAGCGACGTAGCTACGATTTTTTTTCGCAAAACGAAAGACCAAAGTCTCCTGATTAAACCGACATACGACACGTTACCCGATCGCATTTTTTAAACTCGGCAGATTAGAAAATTCAAAGATATGCACACATTTTTAGTTTGAAGTTTCAATTTTGAATTTCCCCTCCAGATCCCCGGATTCCTGTTAGGCGGGGTATTGTAGATACGATCGTATTACGAAAGCGAGCGAGTGCGAGCGGAACGTCAAAAACGTGTCATTTTCGGCTTCATGACTATCGCTTCATCCAATATTGGATCACGCCAAATAGAATTGTCCTTTTTACCGCGTGAAAATCAACATTTTCGAAAAGATTCAAAATTTCTATATTCCATTGTCTAAACGGACCGGACTAGAGCCATTAAAATCGGATGAATCTAGTAGTTTTTTATTTTTACAGATTGCGATGTCTACCGTCAAAGGCTGCAATTATTCTTTGACGTTCATCAATTTATTGAAATCATCATCGGTTTATAAATACTATAAAAATATGATTGTAAGCCCCTATTCATGTTATAATTTTACAATATGGCATAAAGCTCCGCTTTTCTAACCGATTGATATAAAGCGTATGTCTGATTGCATCACATTGCATCATTCTAACCTACAATGTATGAATGTAAACATTATCGAAATCTTAACAATGAGGCTCCCGTTAATAAGGATTAATTAGAAGCTTAGAACAAGCAATCGCAGCTACAAATAGTGAAAGTGTTGTGTGAAGTGTTTACAGTTTATGTGTTTCTATTGCAAACGTAAGTAGTCAGTCACTTCTATGAAGTTCAGTAAGAGTTCAGTCTTGACCCTCAGTTCAATGTATCTAAATATGTAGACCTATTAGCTGGCTAACAGTGGCACATATTATCAAGCAGATGAAGGAATATGCAAAGCGCTGAAAAACAGCATTGATAATCATATCTACTACCAAAGTTTTCAAAATTACTAAGACTTTCACAGCCACTGCAGTTGTTTATTTTGATCTCAATGCAGAATGTATGTACTTCGATTTAGAATGTAGCTGCTTTAAGGAGACTTGTCACTTCCAAGACTTGTCAAAACAACAGACACCATTACTTGTCAAAAAACTATAGCACTTGATGATTTCAGATTTCTATTCTGTTTTTAAAGATGTTATTATTATATGTCTAATTTCAAGGATACTCACATCTGTCCTGTTTCTAAGACTGATCTTAATCATAGATTACAGAAAAATTCATTATTGAATCAGAGGAAACAGATTACAAAATTTGATTTTCAAGCGATACTATTACTTACTGTCCAACAACTATAGTACTTAATAATTTCAAGCTTCTGGTCTAATTTTTTGAGATGTTATTATTATATGTCATGTTTCTAATTGATTGATCATAATCATACAACATTAAAAAAAATAGAGGAAATTTTATTTTAAGGCGATAGCACATTTTTCTCCAGATCATAAAGCGAGCATTGTTCATCTGCTTCTGTTGAATTTTTCCCAAACGAAGAACTTTACCACCAACAAACTCATAAATATTGTAAAAACCTTGTAGTAGTAGTATCTCACCTGAGTAGTATGTATAAATGGAAAATAAGTAAACAAACTTGTCATCTATCCCTTCGATTGGCAAATATTATCAAGCAGATGAAGGAATATGCAAAGCGCTGAAAAATAGCATTGATAATCATATCTACTACCAAAGTTTTCAAAATTACTAAGACTTTCACAGCCACTGCAGTTGTTTATTTTGATCTAAATCGATTTAGAATGTAGCTGCTTTAAGAACTTGTGACTTCCAAGACTTGTCAAAACAACAGACACCATTACTTGTCAAAATTTGTAAGATAAGTACTCTTGCACAGTATAATCGTAACTTGGTATAGACATATTTGTGATATCGCTTAGATTAAGCCTGCCAGGGGAGTGAAAGTTACCTATACGAGTACTGAACTCTACATTAAAATAATTTATGATGCCATGTGTTGTATCTAAACTATTTTTATTTTTGCAGATCACATAATTATTACATACATCCCTTAAAAGGGCCCAATTTGAAGTAACATATTATAGAGTTCAATTTTCACATTGTTGTTATTTTTACGGGTTCTTCTTTCTGGCGATGGAAAGTTCAATTGCTTCTCCCTATTATACCTAAACAATGTAGGTCTATTTTCTTTTTTCCCATCCACAAAGTGACAACTACATAAGTATGCACCAGGACCTGGTTCAACAACTGTTCTCCTGCAATAAATAGTAAAAATAAGACAAAAGTTCAATTTGAAAATATCCTATCAATATCCTATTTTTTATAAGCAAGATACACACACATTAGCGGATCGCTCAGTTACATACCTGCTTGTAAACTAACGGCCTTATTTTCAACAAAAATTGTTTTAAAACTCCACTTTAACCACTTGATACGGAAGAAGTTTTCTCAAGGTGTTTATGTTTACTTTTTTTTTTTAGTTTTACGGATTTCCTTACTATGATATTTAGGAATTAACTTTCAGAATCTTAATTTTTCCTTTCATTATGTTGTAGATGCACACATCTCACAATAGGAGTTATTGAATTTTAATTTTAAACAAAATACATTTCATTTTCCAGGTTAGAAAAAATTACCTATGACAATGACATTGACATTACAAAACAGAAAACATATACACTGAAGAAAGCATAGTCCACTGCTATCCATAGACGAACACGGTTGACATATGTCAGTGACAAGCGCCATTTTTTTGCAAGTCGTGTTATAGCTAGATTTATGCGACGATCCTCATATAAATCTAAGTCTGCTATACAATTTGCTACATGGAAGATTTTATAACGCCATGTATGGTATTAACAACAACACATGCGACGTTGCCGGCATCTCACATAAATCTGAGTCTGTTATACAATTGTATACAGGATATTTTCAATGCTATATGGAAGATAACAGACAACAGATAACAGGTAAAAGGTGGTAACAGGTAACAGGTGGTAACATATAACAGATAACTTATAACAGATAAAAGATAAAAGATGACAGATAACAGATAAAAAGTAACAGATAAAAGAAAACAGGTAACAGATAACAAATAACTGATAACTGAAAACTAAAAAATGAAAACTGAAATCTGAAGAATGAAAAATGAAAATGAAAAATGAAAAATTGAAAATTAAAATCAAAATCAAAAATCAAAAATCAAAAATCAAATCGAAAATCGAAAAATCGAAAAATCGAAAAATCGAAAAATCGAAAAATCGAAAAATCGAAAAATCGAAAATCGAAAAATCGAAAAAATCGAAAAATCGAAAAATCGAAAAATCGAAAAATCGAAAAATCGAAAAATCGAAAAATCGAAAATCGAAAATCGAAAATCGAAAAATCGAAAATCGAAAAATCGAAAATCGAAAATCGAAAAATCGAAAAAACGAAAAAACGAAAATCGAAAAATCGAAAAATCGAAAAATCGAAAAATCGAAAAATCGAAAAATCGAAAAATCGAAAAATCGAAAAATCGAAAAATAGAAAATCGAAAAATCGAAAAATCGAAAAAACGAAAAATCGAAAATTAAAAATTAAAAATTAAAATAGAAAAATTAAAAATGAAAAATTAAAAATTAAAATAGAAAATGAAAAATGAAAACTGATAACTTATAAAGATGACAGATACCAGATAGCAGATACCAGAAACCAGATACTAGACACCAGATACCAGATACCAGATACCAGACACCAGATACCAGATACCAGACACCAGATACCAGATACCAGACATCAAATACCAGACACCAGACACCAGAAACCAGATACCAGATACGAGATACCAGATACCAGATACCAGACACCAGACACCAGATACCAGACACCAGATACCAGACACCAGATACCAGATACCAGACACCAGAAACCAGATACCAGATAAAGAGATAACAGATACCAAATACCAGATACCAGACACCAGACACCAGATACCAGACACCAAATACCAGACACCAGATACCAGATACCAGACACCAGATACCAGACATCAGATACCAGATACCAGATACCAAACATCAGATACCTGATACCAGATACCAGATACGAGATACCAGATACCAGACACCAGACACCAGATACCAGACACAGATACCAGACACCAGAAACCAGATACCAGATAAGAGATAACAGATACCAAATACCAGATACCAGATACCAGACACCAGATACCAGATACCAGATCCAGACACCAGATACCAGATACCAGACATCAGATACCAGATACCAGATATATGATTCCAGATACCAGATACCAGATACCAGACACCAGATACCAAATACGAGATGCCAGATACCAGATACCAGACACCAGACACCAGATACCAGACACCAGATACCAGATAGCAGATACCAGATGCCAGACACCATACACCAGACACCGGATACCAGATACCAGATCCACATACCAGATACCAGATACCAGATGCCAGACACCAGATACCATATACCAGATACCAGATACCTGATACCAGACATCAGATTCCAGACACCAGATACCAGATGCCAGACACCAGATACCAGATACCAGATACCAGACACCAGATACCTGTTACCAGATACCAGATACCAGACACCGGATACCAGATACCAGATACCAGACACCAGATACCAGATGCCAGACACCAAGATACCAGGATACCAGATACCAGACATCAGATACCAATACCAGATACCAGATACCAGATACAATACCAGACACCGGATACCGGATACCAGATACCAGACACCAGATACCTGATACCAGACACCGGATACCGGATACCAGATACCAGATACCAGATACCTGATACCAGATACCAGATCAAAGATGCCAAAGGATAAAAAATGATTAGAGATAGTTATCGCTAGCATTGCATTAGCATACCAGCAACTGCGCTACGTGAGGTTTTAAATAAAGACATCAACGTACAATATTTGGCATAGCGTTAGCATGCCAGAAACTGCGCTAGTCGACTATATTAAGCGGTGATCGATTGTTTTAAGGAAGAGGTCACGTGACGTTAGAAATTTTGGGCGGGCGACGTCGACGCGGTTTTTTCGGTTTTTTCCCGGTTCGCGAAACGTTCGGAAGGAAGGAGGTACCGTTTCGGAAACTAGAAACTCGGC